>CM057001.1:59791681-60144181 GCA_029891345.1 Dryococelus australis
GCTGCGGCGTGTCGGGTAGAATTAAAACACCACGAGGCATTGGCTGCACGAACTCGCACACATACGCGAGGGACCGGTTGTGCAATTTCCCTCCTCTTTCCCCTGCTCCAACACTCCATCGGCGAGATTTGCGCAGCAGCTGCCCTGTTCGACCGCGCACGAGCCATTCTCAAGGTTATCACCCACTCCGCCGCACTTCGGGCGCCAAACAGCACGAGCCAGCAGAACACCTAGACTCGCCGACTTGAAGCACTAATACCCGGTTGCACCATCGTGGTTCTAAACTAGATCCAAGATCGGACCTAAGATCGACACAGAAAACAGTTGCACCATTCGAGTTCAGAGCTGGACTGGAGATCGAGATTAAGTTCATTTCGAACCACCGAAATTAGTGGTTCAAAATCTCTATCCGTGATCAGCAGCCAATGTCGACTAACGTAGTTTGAAAATACGCCAACAGATAGAACAACGGTCGATTGTTTTCTTGGAAAATTAAAACAACATTATACGCACCTGAATATTATTCAGTAAAATTCGTACAACAATAATTCACTTAAAACAGATCAAACATCGCACATCTAGTTCTATCTATAGTGAAAAATACGCGTACTTCCATGGCGTCATATTACGAACCAATAGCAAAATTTGTCTTATACTTAATTTCTATCTCTCATTTTGGAACCAAGATCGACGAATCGGAGATCCTGAATTATGAAATTTCGTTGGTGCAACACTTTTACATTGGAACCAAGATCAAGCTGGATCATCGTTCGGAACTAGGAGCATTCGATCTCGGATCGGGGAAGATGATGGTGCAACCGGGCTCTTCGTGGCAACCTGACAACTAACTCATTCTCGACGACACGCATCGAAGATACACATGCAACGAATGTACAAAACTACCAAAATTTCCCGCTATTGTGGTTTACGCCCAAATGTACCATTCTGTTCGAACAGAACAGTTTACCGTAATGGCATTTAGGTCAGGTCTTTTCCAGTTCGACTCGTTACAGTTTGTTTACCATTTAAAACTGTTTTCATCTTTCAAATGGTTATGTGAAATACAAAGTTTCCTTACATTGGTCAAAACAAAACACGCTGTTCGGCGAACAAGAAAATATATTCAAGGAATTAAATTTACATTTTAATTAGATTAGAACATTCGTCTAAAACAGGAGTGTTTTTTCATGTACAGCAGTGTTTTGCCAAAGATAAAAGAGAGCATTCCGAGATGAAGTGAACCAAATCTGTGTGCACTCTACCGACATCTTGATGGCAAGAATTATCCCGTGATATACCGTGCACGTAAATTTCTCTACATAATTCGCCGAAAGACGAAAAAAAATTGATCAGAATTTCAGGACAATGTTCTGTTCACACGATATTACAGCACCATTAGGACTATAGGCTTACCATCGGCTCACATTCCACGAATATGGTGGAGGGCATTTCAGCTGCCGTTTGTCGAGTATGCTGAAATCAAAGCGATCGGGCTACCATTTCGTATCTGTTCCTAAGTAATTTTATTATCCTTAAGAGTTATATGGACCTGTACGTTTTATTTGTGAAACAGGTAGTAGTTTGTGCGAATACGCGTATCTCGGTAAATAAATGTTCTGCGAATACGACTTTTTGTCAGAAAAGATATTTAAAAAGCAATTATCTATGTCCCTATTATTTTATTTGTCATATTTAGTATATTCTTGGATAAAAAAATTCTTGAAAATGGTCAAATATCGCATTTTTAAAGCTTGACTATGCAGCTTCCTTAACGGCAAGAGAAAGGTACAAAGATACGGACGTAGTTTAATCTGTGGGCTTTCATCGCGTGTAATAAAACCCCACTGTTACAGATCTGAATCGCACAGTACAGCGTCACGACGAAAACACTGCACGCCATGCGCTTAGGAGCGATGAGACACAAGGAGTGCGTTTTAGTGTCGCCCGTATTGCTCCCTCGCTTCTTGACCTTGGACGCGCAGCTCCAACTCTTAATACCGGGTTGGCACCAACATTCGCGTTCGTTCGTAGTCTCCTCCGCTTTTTCGTGTAAAAGAAGACGGGAGGAACGAAGAAATACTTAATTCATGCTCTTCCTAGCCCTTCATCAAGTTGATTTCTCAGCGTATTTTTTGTTATTTCACGAATGTTTGGTTCAATAACAAACCATAGCATCGAATACTTGTTCTAAGTACGTATCTAAAACAATTTATTCAAAGCCATTTCAGGGCCAATGAGTAAGTGGTAATGTCATTTGGCAAACCAGGAACTCCTTATGTTTATAACGCCAAATATTTAGGAAAATTCATTTCAACAACACGAGACAACAGTAATACGACAACGGGAATAATCGGCAAGGGTAGGTATACATGAACGTGCATATTCTCCATGCGATTTCCCCTTTACCTAGGTATCGGCAATCTGATGAAGTCGGAAAAAATATGTCACGTAATATGACGAGGGAAAAAAATAATTTCCGGCGCCAAAACTGTGTAAATACGAAGTTATTTTCACAATAAACCCCTCTTTAACAAGAAACAACAAATTTACTGATGTTAATAACACCGCAGATGAAACAGAACATTATTCAAAGCAAATACGACGTTATCAAGCCTCTGTTAAGTCATGAATGATGCTAGAGAAATTCTCAGCATACTGTCGCATGCAGGCAGGACCATCAAATACCAAAGAAAAACAGAACCACAACTTCCCTACGAATCTAAAGATTATCAATTAAATTGAACATTCTCTACAGGCGTGACGAAATAATTTTTGCACAAAATGAAACACAAAAGTTTAAGTGTGCCGCAAACGAAAATACAAATTAAAAAGTAGTATTATCCAACAATCATGAAAAAAAATTTCCACTTCTATTTTCCACGGTTCACAGCCGCCGTGCTCATCCTCCACTGCCCCAACATTTGAAAGTCAGTTAACCAACATTTCAATAGTCTTAACGGCTTAACTTTTAATCATGTTTGTGGTTCATCCACTCAAGTTTCAAAAATGGTAATTTGTGTACATAATTAAAATTTCATACTAGCTAAAACTTTTATATTTTCGTCTAAAATGAAAAGTAAATAAAGTAGAAGGCGAGCCGAGACCCTCCCCCCCCCCCCCCCCGAATACCCTTGAGAGGGGCCTGGGTAGATTAATACAGCCTTTGTTAAATGTATATATATATTACATGAAATATGTATTTTGTATGTACATATGCCAATGCATTACTTTCAAATGGGAAACACCATAACTTTATAAAGTAAAATGAATAATTTATAAATCCATCTAATAGTAGATTTGAATAAAATGTAAAATTATCGTCAGTACAGTAAATGAGAACTAACTAATACGTAGGTTATTTCATTACTTTCGCAAAAATCGTAATAGAGTTCTGCTTAGAAAATCTGCGTCCCCTACTGCTATATTTCCCAAAAACTTTTGCTCATGACAAGAGACTGAAGCTCGTCTCAAATAACAAAGCACCGCACTAAGAAGTTTGGATATAAATAATCACAGTTCCGCTGACACATCTAATCCTGGAGCAAATAATCACAACATGGTCCAGTGAGGAACATCAACTACGTTGCGAACTCTTGTCAGGGTACAGAAGGGAACCAGGCTAGCAAGCAACAGGCGGAGGTGGCAGTAAACGGGAATGTGGAAGAGGGGGAAAGAACCTGTAATGACGGAGAGTTATAAAAAGCAACATCATGAATCTGCAAAGCCTTGAGCGTAACCCACTTGGACCTGGTTCAAGCAAGAGAGCAGAGAATTCTTAATGCGCGTACGAGACATTCGCGTGACTGATTGTGTACTGCAGGAAAGAAAGCAGCATCATGAAAATTATCGAATATTATTTTTAAAATAGTATCCAGTGGCACAGGAACATTTTTAAATTGGGGAGTACATGTTGAGACCAGAGTCAAGAGAAACTACATAACACATTTTGAAAAGGCTGCTAGAAATTAGCAGCGAAAAGTAAAGCATATTCGACAAATTTCCTCTCTGCTTTTATTTATAATGATTCAAATTTCATTATTTAGATATTTTTTCTTAATTCAACCGTTAAAAAAATACAAAAATTTTCTGCTGCAGCATGTCGATAAATTTTGCCACAATTAAGATTGCTATAGCTGCACAATTTGAGTGGACCTATCTAAAAGGGAGTGGCAAATTGTTGGTGAGTACGAATGCTGTATTATACTCCACCCACAAAATTTAGAGGGCTACGACATACCCCTGCCCTTCCGGTTACTGCGATACTGATAATTTAATACTTTCGTTAAGCCGAAAGGTCCGAGTGTTAGTCTGTACACAATCCAAGGTCGCACACGTGTAGATCACGCACTTCTCAGTTTAGTCACAGAAAAGCACGCCATGCTGAGCGGCGTTCCAAAACGTTAATCTGCGAGAAAATCTTTTCTCTCTGGCTGTCCCAAAACACTTTGAATAAATGTTTTATCCGCTCACGGCAGTGTCCCAAAACTGCAGAGTAATTACTATGAGCATCTTGAAGAAGTAAAACATTTACACGTACTAATCCAGCGAGTAAATGGTAAATTGAAAATGGCGAAATTTTAGTATAATTAAAAGAATTTGAAGGAAATATGGTACACTCACGAGTAGTAGGATTTTGGGGTATCTGGCATACGGGCGGAGGCGGTCGGAGCCGGAGCTAGGGGATCGCCACGTCGTAACGTCATCCGACCATCTTTTTCCCCCTTTTCCCTCAAAATCGACTAAATGTTCCTAAAGATGCCCCATTTTCCTTAAAAATTTCCCTTTTTTCAATTTACAAAAAAAAAAAAGATCCCAAAAACATTCCAATTTTTCCCGGAGCCGGCGAGAGGGATCAGCAACAGAGATGGGCTGGATCAGTGACCAAAGAGTCACGACTAAGGACCTTTGACCTTGAAAATCCAAAAACATCCAAAAAATACAGAAAAAAAATTCAAAACCAAGAAACTGATGATAGAAAATATATAACAAATCATTATTAAAAACTTGTTTTAAAAATCATTATTAAAAATTTATAAAAAATGTATTTTAAAAAATTACACTTCTGGTGGTTCCCCCAGTACCATGACCAGTAGACTACTGAGTTCCTCATCCCCCCTCCCCTCATCAATACTCACGACTACCTCGACCTTGACCCCATGACCTTGAATGACCTTGTAAACCAAATCTAGAGAAAAAAACATAAAAAGTCAACAAGCATGATATATTACAGGCTACCACCACCATATTGGATGCAGACTACCTTGACCTTGACCTCACGAACTTAAAAACAAAAACTCGGGAAAAATTTAAAAAAGTTAGCAAACATACTATGTTACGGACTACTGCGATAATTTCTCGATTTCACTATCAAGCTAGCTGTCGGCACTTATATAATTATAGACACAAAAAAAACCTGTAATTTTCATCAGATTAAAAAAAAAAAAATATTTTCTCCAATCAGTGGTATAAATTCATGCATAATTTATTTTTATTATTATATATAATTATGTAAATTCTTATCTTATATACATGGTGTGTCTAAATTCCCATTACACAATGTAAGGGCTTGTAGTGGGGATCATGACAGTTACGTTTTGCATATGAACTCAGATGCGGAAATGTACCGTTTCCCCTCGACGAACAAAACACCACCACATCACATGTTGACCTCTCCCATGTCTGAAACATATTGTACATTGTTTTTCTTCTGGGTTCACTTACAAAAAGGGCTCGATGTGACGACCAGCGACCTCTACACAAACACGGTACCTACGTACAATGTTCTGATATACAAGTTCACCAATACCTGGAAGTCCAAGATACGCCGCAGCCATAATCCGTGCCAGTAGGTCTTCTTCTGATTCAACAGGGGTCTCGTAAATCAAGCCCTTCATGTGGCCCCACAGGAAGTAGTCTAGCGGAGTCAGATCGGGTGAACGTGCAAGCCAAGCAATTGGGCCACCTCGACCTATCCACCCCGTTACTTAGCCTGCACGTTCACTCGACTTGACTCCGCTAACCGCTTCCTGTGGAGCCACATGAATAGATTGATTTAGGAGACCCCTGTGGAATCAGAAGGAGGCCTGCTGACGTGGATTATGGCTGCGACGGATCTAGGATTTCCAGGTATTGGTGAACGTGTGTACCAGAATACTGTACGTAGGTACCGTGTTTGTGTAGAGGTCGCTGGTAGTCACATCGAGCCCTTATTGTAAGTGAACCCGGAAGAAAAACAACGTACAGTATGTTGCACGTGTGGGAGAGGTCAACCAACATGTGAAGTGGTGGTGTTTTGTTTGTAGCGGGGAAACGGTGCGTTTCCGCACCTAAGTTCCTATGCAAAACACAACTATTTTGGTCCCAACTACAAGTCCTTACAGTGTGTAATGGGAATTTAGGCACATTCTGTATACTCTATACATCATGTATATTCCTCTCTTACATATATAACTATACACATAATTATGTATATTACTATTATATATAATAATATATGCCTGTTTTCTTCCAGGAAAGTATTTGGGTTTTCTCAGAGTGCTCCCATACTGCGAAGATGAATTGGGATTACGAAGGGCTAGTGCCGATTCTGCGATCGAGTTTTCATCTATGATCAAAATACACTCTGGCATGAGAAAACGGCTTATACAAAGAGTCCTTTTCGCGCGACTACCAACTGGGAAGTATGATGGTGGTATGCCGTGGTGTTGCATTGTTTAGTGTAAAGTTCAAATTGTGGTGTGGGTCAATGAGTCAATACAGATCATTACGGGTCAAGGTGGTGGTGGTAGATTCATTTTGGGGTCATTGGGGGGCCAGTACCGCAATCAGGGATCATTATGGGCCAATGGATAGTGGGTCATGGGTCAATGGGTAAGTCTGACAACAGAAATCAGTTGTCTACTTTAAATGTAACCATGATTTATAGGTGAGCGAAGAACCTGTCTGGAAGAAACTGTTGAAGATATAACTGCATGGTAATGTGATCAAGAAACTAGATAAAATGTCTGTCTGAATGGAGATGTAAAAGGAAAAACAATGCTTAAATCCCACTGACGAAATATGTAAGTTTATACAGAATGAGTGCTTTAAAAGAGGCCCCGTGGGACATGTGTGAAACGGAGCAAGGGAATGAGGAAATACAGTCCCGTGTGACAACAAAATACCTAGAGTAGGTGCTGGAAGTGGCCGCCATTGACCACGAGGCAGGTGTGCAGACGAAACAAAAAGTTGTGAAAGGCACGGGCGAGGACATGCTGCGGGATGGCATCGATAGCTGTGACACGGGGTCTCCTTAAAAAAAAATACTCACCCGGTATATAGAGAGCAGTAGCTAGGCAAAGTGGATACACATGTCGCCACTGTGGAAAGGACTTCGGCTTTTTTGATGAATATGATGCAAGCCAATGATTGTACGAAGTCTATTGTAGAGCTTACCTCTACGGATGTACCAATTCCCACTGCTGGAAAATTGCATGGAAAGCGGTGTTGCTAATGTGGAAAGATCTTCAGCAAAAGCTGCAATGACGGCGATATGAGAGAACGGCCTGTACAAAGAATCCTTTTCGCGTGATGAAGCATTATGACAATGGGCACAAGCGATTTGTGCAAGGCGATACAATAAATGAACATACTGAGATCTGCTAGGTTTCGTCTACTGGGAGCCAGCAAGTGATGTCATTAACTCCTGCTACATCTATGGGTATTGCTTCCGCAGGCGATGACGAGACAGTTAATGCTAAGACAGAATGACCGAGTCGGTTTTTTGCGGAATGTACACATGCAAGTGTGCGCATGACGTCAACGAATTTCATAATAAACGACGATCAGTTCTAAATATTGATGAACATACAACTCCTGCTACAAACAAAAGTATACTTGATATTGTGGGTGAAACAGGAAGTGAAGACGATCATGAAGACATCACTGATGATGACTATGCCGACAGTGATAGTGTTGAAGACGATGATTCCCTCGCCGTTCCCACACATTTCACCAACGAGTTTCCTTCGACAAGTGATGTGAAGAAGGTAGAAGACGTCGAGTATACTGGCTATATGTTTACCTAAGATCCCAAAAAAACTTGTAGACAGACGTAGATGTTTGCTCGAACTTCAAAAACGCGGGTATTACTCGAAAATGAAAGAGATGGTTTTGATCATTTAAGAACTTAAGGATCGGGGTTATATCAGATGATGTGATGAACTGCTTTCTTCTGAAGTTGTACCATTCTGTTGGCCTGTAAGTTTATATATATATATATATAATAAATTATGCATGAAGGTATACAATTGATTGGAAAAAAATATGATTTTTAAAAATAGGATGACAATTACAGATTTTTTATGTCTATAATTGTAAGTGCCGACAGCTCGCTTGGCAGAGATAGTAACATAATATGCTTGTTTTTTTCCTCGCGTTTTTGTTTTCAAGGTCATTAAAGGTCCTGGGGTCAACGTCGATGTAGTCTGAATCTAATATGGCGGTGTTATGTATTATATTTGCTAACTTTTATTTATTTTTTTTGGAGTTTTTGTTTTCAAGGTTATGGTGTCGAGGCAGTCTGCTTTTAATATGGTGGTAATAATCTGTGATGTCATATGCTTGTTAACTTTTATATATTTTTTCTAGAGTTTTTGTCTTCAACGTCATTCAAGGTAATTTAATATGGTGGATGGGTGACGCCTACCAAGATGGAGGTAGATTACTAAGATGGTGGACACCTACCAAGATGGTAGCCTCCAGTAATATATAGTATAAACAAATTAAAAACAAATATGGCCGCCTCCAGTAACATATAAACAAATGATGAACGAAAGAATAAATATGGCAGAATGAGTATAGTAGAGGGGAGTGGGGGTGAGGGTGAGGGAGTCAGTCGTCTGCTAGACGTGGTGCTGGGGCGACCTCCGGAACTGCAAGTTTTTAAAATAATTCTAGAAATGTTTAAATAATTAATTTTTTAACGATTTTTTAATTAATTTTTATAATAATTGCTTTATACATTTTTAATACCACAATTTTTTTTTTTTCAAGGTCAAAGTAAAGGGCCTGACCCCTTCTTGGTCACTGATCCCGGTCACCTCGGTCGCTGATCCCTCTCGCCTGCTCCGGGAAAAATTGGAATTTTTGGAAATCCTTTTTTTCCTTTTTGCAAATGGAAAAAAGATAAATTTTTGGGGAAAATGGGACATTTTGGGGAAATTTTATCGATTTGGAGGAAAAGGGGGAAATTTTGAAGGAAAAAAGGGAATAAATATAGTCGTATAACGTCACAAAATGACGATCCCCTGGCTCCGGCTCCGACCACCCCCGCCCTTATGCCAGTATTCTCCAAATCCTACTACCGCTCTGTTTACAGACACAAATGGGGAAATTATAAATAACGAGTCATACATTTCGTATTTTTATTTAAAATTAGCTTTCATAAAGAATATATTTTTAGACGTAATATTTATTATTAATTTATCGCAAATAAAGCTGTTTATGTATATAACTGATATATTGAAAAATAAAGAATATGGGGAAACTGACAAATTGCTTTTGGAATTTACATTGGTTGCTTAATCACATGATTTGTAAACACAGAATGCTATTTACATCATGCTCGTTCTAAAACCATCTTTACTTTTGCTTTCGTCAACTGTTACTCTGTTACTTTCCTCTCGGAGATAAGTTTTGGAACGCCAACCTACTTCACGTGCCCGAGAAAGCCCCGGCGAGATGGCACTGGGTCACCCGCCAATCAGCATTTGGCAACGAACCTACCAGAAGCTAGCTGAACCACTGGTAAACGTACACAACATAATGGACCCAATCGGACATACTGTATCAACATTCACGAGCAACACTCAAGCCAATCAGGACAGAGTATGGTTACATCACACGGACCATCACGTTATATGTCACTTGGGTACACAAGCGTTTTCTGCTGTTGTCCGTTCACGGTTACTTCCAACTTTCCCGAAGCGCTGCAAAGTTCTATTGCCAGTATATTCCCCCGCCTCATGCAAACAAAGCTTAACTAGAAAACTACACCAAAAAGACAACGCACCATATTCGTGCGCACTCAATGTAAGAACTATTTATTATTAGGCAATACCAACACACCTGCTCTATCTCTGTTTTCATTCGCACTAAACAGTAAAACATTATAACTCACAGATAAAAGGTAAGTTCAATTACTTAAATTTCACCAAAAATAAGGTACTTTACATTAGTGGAAGTACAAAACGCTTGTAATACAGGACACATTTAGGGAACAACGAAACACGTCATACATGGAATAATTTATCCAAGGTTCGATTCAAAAAGCGTGAAGATGCCGCGAATAGACTATATACATCAATGCACGATACAGGCTATTCACAGTAAAATGAGCACTTTTTAAAGTCTTCTGATTTGGGATAAGAACGGTGTAATAGACTAACAATGTTTCTTACTTAAATGGCAATATATAATTAAAAAGGTGGTTAAATGATAAAATATGGCTGAAAGGAAAAAGGAACTAGGGCCTCAAAAGTGCTCCTCTTACCGTGAACAGCCTATAGTAAGGGGCATGATACATGGAATCATCACAAGAAATTATGTACACAAAAGCATCGTTTATCTGACAACCCAGACGTCATCCGGATCAACAATATCAGAAAATCAAGGGAATAAAATACATTACATACACGCAAATTATATACTGTGTACGTAACAGCTTACCGTACAAGTTATTTTTACGTAAATAATAACACACACAGTCCTGTATACTGTTTAATTACAGTGATAAAAGTCGGTAAAGCTGGATATCCCGGTTAATTGAACGCCTTCGAAAGCCCAGTTCTTAAACACAAGGTCTGATTTCAGTTCAGAACATCGCTATTAAAAAAATATTTAACAAAGGGGTGGTTCCCTGTGTTAAATAATTCTTAAAATCGCGATTTTTGGTGAACCACTGCCAATATTACGATAGATAAGGAAGTTAGATTTTACATTAGTAAACTTCAAGAAAATAAAATAGTTTCCATTGAGTCAATCTGTCAAACAACAGTAAGAAATCCCTCCACTTATAAGTGGTTCACGATAAGTGCGCACTCGTAAAATAACCTATGAAAAAAATTACTGACCATAACTGCATAGTCTATATATTTTAATGTACGCCATGACTGCAATACTCACAGTTCATTTGGCAGTAAACTATGAGTAGTTCCCTACGGTTAACGTTACACATGGAATACGAGCATTCTGACAGTACGTGAACTCACATTAAACATAATATAATTCAATTATGTAGTGAAATTGCAGTTCATAAGGCGCGCTCAGGCTGTTCAAGGGATTTAAGGAAGCAGTAAACATAGCTCTCAAAAGAACGCACGCCACTGGCAAGCAATAGGTTTGCAGTCATGCAAAGCGCAACCTTGAGATTTGTGCAGCGGCCCTTTCGTTTTATTCGTGGGGAGTCTGCAGCGAAGTTAAGAATAAGTTACGTGTGCAAGTTTCACACACTGGGTGCTTGGAGAATCGATACAAACCGTTTAGGTAACCATTTGTAACCCAGTACACCACATTTATTCTTGTATAAAGTTGTACGGTTTTCACGAGAACTAGAATTTACACAGTTATGAAAACAATCCCGGAAACCCGTAGTTATACATCAATAGCGCAAAAATGAGTGGTAATACGTCTGGCCATCTTAGGACTACTGTAACGTTCATTATTTGTGTGCATTTATGAGTCAAATTAGCATGCAAGGGACTAACTCGACAAGTGACACACGATCTTTCACATTCCGTGAACACAACAATTTTCTCAAGTCAGTGGGCTAAACCAGGTTCATTAAGGGATCGAGGTCTTAATTAAATAGCAGAGTATATTATAATTTCCTAGGTTTATTTACAATAACAACAAACAAAATTCTCTCGACACAAATTCTCACAATAAATTGATATCACTTGCTATTTACAATTAATAAATTCAATCAATACAATTTACAATTACCCCCAAAAGAAATTAATGTCATCAATTTAATTAGAAATCTATCCCAATAGACAGTAATCAAAACATATTAAATTATTTGATAAGTCACATGTCCATTTTTTATAGTTCCGATGTTTACAATAAAGTCCGTATCATACGTTCATTCATTCCCATCTCAGTTCAGTCCAGATCCCACAGGTCCGCAATGTTCAAAGACTTCTCAGAGCGCCCTAATGCACAGTCTTCACTCGTCGGGTTTCACGCCCCCTCGTCCGCTCACACCACAACACCTCGTCCACCGTCGTCTCACGATCTCTCATACGTCGTCCGCCCCTCGCCGCACTCTACTTCGTCCACCGCACTCAGCTAGATAGCCTTCGCAAGAGACTCCCGGCCCTTGGAACGTTGCAATAGTTATAGGGTCGTAGGCCATCGTCCAGAATTTGTTCTAAATGCCGCGTTGCGCCAAGGGCCCAGTTCCCAGAATATTATTGCGCACCTCTACACTCGTCTGCTTCTTCAGCCTAGGAATTGTGAAGCCAGCTAGGTCACCGCAGTCAATCATTCCTCCGGCTACTACGAGGCAGCGAGCGGGTCTACTTGAGAGGAGGGGAAGGTCGAGGGACCCCTCCCCCCCCCCCCCCCCAAACTCACCATCAATCAATAATTTAGCTTATTTGGGGACAGTTTAAAAATAAAGGTGGACGGTCGAAGTTTGAACGGCAACTAGTGAAAACATGAGATATTCATACTGTATTATGCACTGGAATGGGCTATTTTGGACGGAATTCTGTCATTCATTGAACTAAAATATTCATAAAAGGGTTGACTATGTTCGATTTAACATAACAACTGCTATATGTATACGTTTCCTTTTATTAATACGGAGGTATTACCAAAAGTACAGTGAAAATATGTTGGTTACATCAATAGACTCGTCTTCTGAGTATGAACCCAACAGTTAACTCACCCATCACCAACACAAAGTTACATGCCAAGAGTTATGCAAGTTTTTACATTGCAATCTTCAACAGATCCACACTTTTATGAGTAAAAATAAAACTTCCGCTACCTTGAATATATTCTAGTTACATTAAAAGTAGGTTAGAGGAAGTGTACAAACATGTCAAAGCATGCACTTACACAAGCAGGATGCTGATGGCCAAAAAAAAAAAACAGTCCCATGCTATAACACGGTGAGGTGCATGCTAACTTTACCCAATATTCCCTCCACGGTTACATCACGTGTCTGTCTTTGTTTGCAATTTATTTAATTAATTCACCGTGAAAACCACTAGAAGCCAAGACTTATTCATTTCCTGTCACAGCGAAGTCACAGAATTTTTTTTTTTACTTTATTCAGCTTACAATTCCGCCATTTTTGATGCCAGAGGGATGATTTCGAGTGGTCCTCACAAACTAAACTAACTCATCCTTTTAAATAAAAACGACACGCGTGCATACTCATGGGAGCGAAATGCGAACCCGGGACCTCGCGACCCGAAGGCAAAGTCTGGGCGACCTCTGGCCATGGAAGTTGCCATCTCGCTTTTGGAAATCACTGATTCAACTTAATGCACAACAGCAATAAAAACAATATGTAACAGCTACCAAACCACCAGTAGGCTGTTACAGGCAAAAGTTACGTGTACGCAATGTACCTATACATAGGTAGGTCGAAAATACACACCTATGGAGGTGTCAACTATAGGTTATTCACGGTAAAATGAGCACTTTTGAAAACCCTGCTTAAGATCTAATTGTATGCAAGTTGTGTATTCTTCCACCTTAAGTACGATTAACATTGTCATTGACCTCCTCATTTTATTCATGCGTCGGTCAAGTGAAACTGTGAAATTAAGTAAATAATTTTAAAAAATTTGCTCATTTTTACACTTCGATGCATAAAAAACACAGGAAGAAAAATAAATAATTTAAGTAAGCATAAATTGTTTCTTAACACTTTTTATTTGATCTTAAGATACGGAACTACTTCCCATCCATTGTTACCAACTTTACTGGGCGCATGTCACTCAGTACGCCCGTTAAACATATGCAGGTAGGGGCAGTAACTTTTTTCTAAGGTTAATTTCAAAAGTGCTCACTTTATCGCGAACAGTCTTTACAAACAGAGCTCTCCGGTGGACTACGGTACCTGTGTGTACTGTTCAGTTTATCACCCCACGTGAATTTACTCTTTTATTCGACAAATACTTTCGAGTAAATAATCCTCTGTGTGAACAGAGCAAGTAAACAATTTGAGACCATCGGCAGAAACTACACAGCTCGCGAGATGTTTTGCGTAAATATTCGAAAACGCATTAAGCAGAATCGCAAGAGATCCTTTCCCTCCGAGTTTTCCGGCTCCAGCCATTGAGAAATATAAACGTTCCTTTAGTGTTAGATTCAACGAGGTGTACATAGCAAGCAATAGTTTAAAATGAGGGGGAAAGAGAAGTTAATCTGAAGGTTACTTTATACTTTACTCTTGAGATTTTCCATTCTCGCGGAGACAAATTCAGCAAGGTTAAAAAAAGATGCTCCCATACTCACACGTAATTTGTTTTACTTGTCCTTGTAGTGTGTAAGCAAACTTTGTTCTTGCTACTACGAGGGCTGATTAGGAAGTCATGGAATTATTGTTTATCTCCTGATAATGATCAAACACAGGTAATGTACTATGCACAGTTGAAAGTGCACGACATGTTCGTTTTAAATGCGACACATCAGGTATAAATTCAGGAACGTCCGGCAAGGAACAAAGGTAAACTTGGCTGCTTGAAATCAACGTTTGACATATTCTCGTACAAACTGTATACTCTCACGTGAACGGGTACGTATCGTACGCGTACGAGCTGTTTTAACGTCATTCAAAGTAGTCCCCGAGGTTGTCCACGGTTCGTCGCCAGCGATGTGGCGGACATCCTCACAGTATGTCGACGAGATGTGACGCACATTGACTGATCTCGTGCAGCCGATGGTATTTTCCGTCAACAGCGAATGCGGATTTCCTCGCGTTCCGGGCGCGGCCTTCTTTTCCGGTGGCGTACGTGCCGTGGGGCAGACGCGCCAAAGACAGGCGTATTCGCACCAGAGATAGGCCTACCCACGTAGATAGGCGACCGCCAAGCGCCGTGCTAGGTCGGGCGGCCGCCCCACGCGACCTACCCCAACCGCGCCCAGCCGCCGACCCAACGCAACAGGTTCCCGCCGCCCAATAACTGGCCTCCCTGGAAATCTCATTGCACGCACTCTTAACTAATGACGGAGCGGACAGACTCCCCGCGCCGCGATAACTATGTTTACTTTCGTCAAGATTTGGGAATATATTACGGTTAAGTGAGCACTTAACCGTAATATAGCCCTCTCATTTGCAATAATGGTGTGTGTGTGTGTATGTATATATATATATATATATATATATATATATATATATATATATATATATATATATATATATATATATATATATACACCCACACACACGCACATATAATTATTATTGTAGCCTTAGACGTTAACTTCCGAGTCTGGTGAAATACGTTATGTTTATTACTTATATGGCAATATTTATTTTAAGAAGGTGGTGGGAAGATAAATGGCTGATAGGAAAAAAGTAACTAGGGCGTCAAGTGTTCACTTTACCGTGAAAAGCTTATAGAAAAGAACGTTCTTTTACGCCTTTCCACGGACGGAGAAGAAGCTAGCATATAACGGGAGGAGAGCAGATTCTGATGGGAGTACAACATCCGTCTGCACAGCATTAACTCAGGAGTGCACGCTACCAACATTATCAGAAAAGTACGATTTATTGCGTTGCATATATTTTGTAACACTAAAAAATATTTCGTTGTGATTGATTTTTAGAATGCATTTAAATAAGTGAACCAACAAGAGTTTGTTTTCGATCACAATTAAAAAGAATTTCGATTTTGAATGCTTCGGAAAGCACATTATGCAAGAAAACCCTTACATGCATTAACGGTTTTATTAGATGAAGGTTTTTTCTGAAGAATCCCGAAAGGAAATACTCTTGAATTTAATTAAAAATAATTACTTCCAATTTTTTGGAAGCCCTGCTAAGTTCTACTTCTAAGATATTCCTCCGCCTCCTGTAAACAAAGCTTAACCGAACCTAGAAAATTATACCAAAAAGGTAACGCACTCTGTGATATTATTTTACATAGGAACTATATTTTACTAAGCACTACCCATACACCCATATATTCACTGGTTTTATTCATATTTGTTATAAATGAAATGTTAAAATTTATGAACAAAATATAAATAAAATTTCAATTTAACCAAAAATAAAGTACTATGTTATTTTATGTTGACACAAGTATAAAACACTTGTGATATATAACACTTAGAAGAAGAAGAAAAAAACAAACACGTCATACATGGGGTGATTTTTCAAAGGTTTGATTTAAGAAATTTGAATAAATCGCGAATATACTTGAGAAAAATATTTTAGTGTTACAACGTATGTATTCTTTCATACGCAATATAAACTATACTTATCTGAAAATTTCAGCGTGTACTGCTTTTTAATGAATTCTGCATGACGTACAGTCGAGTGCAGGGCTCCATTAGAAGAACAGCTCCTACATTAACCTAATGCTATAGTTTTCATCTTTCTGATAGCCCATCTGCTTCATTCCAAGTAACAGTTTAGCACGCTCCCGAGGAATCTAAGATCATGCATCCCCCGCAGATTTCCCTGTAGGGAATTTTCGCCCATCTACCACTAGTTGCTTTGAAGTTTATTTTGTCAGTTGTAAAGATTTAAGACATTTCTAGATTATCCTACAGCACAGAGTATGAACGGCGTTCCAATGTCAAAAATAGTATTTAACATTCACGCACAGCCTTCTCCCCAAAACGCAAATATTTTTGCTGCCAAATATGCTATGCTGTAATTTTTCATACTCACTGGCATTCCTAAAAGGGCGAACAGATCTGAGCTTTTTTCTGTCATATTCACCAACACACACTAGCTGCCGGTCACTCGATCAGTCATCTGACAAATATGTACTCTTATGTTAAGATTACGTAATACGCACAGAGCAATCTTATGACAAATCAAGTTAACGTTTGAACAAACTTAAAACACACTAAATTAACTAGTACATATAAGAAATTAACCCAATTTAGGAATGTGTGTGTGTGTGTGTGTGTGTGTATATATATATATATATATATATATATACACACACACACACACACACACGCTGTATATTCTACGCTCTTTCAGCTCTACACTGTAAAAAGAATTCTGGTAAAGTTCCTAAACTGTAATGGAGGTTTTCAACCTATACACTGTATGGTAATAATACCACACATCCCTACCATTTGACTGTTTCCTGAGCAAATGCAGGAACGCTACAATGAATGTATAGGGGAAAACTACCATTTTTGCTTTCTCACCAAGTGTATACACTGGTATGGTAAATTTGTTAATAATTTCTTAGTGTCGTTCAGCTCAGTGTATTACAGTACGGTCCCGATTTGTGCATTTTGTTTTTATAGTTCAAATTTCTGTCTGCTAATTTCTTAGTAAAATTTTAAAGCGTACGTATTGTGAAACTTCTACTTTGTATAGGGAGAACTGATTTATGTATTTTACGACCGAAACTGCAAACAGTACAAAATATCTGTATCAGATATTTACAATCCAAGTACAATAATAACGAAGGAACACATTTAAACACCACAGTAGTTTGTAGGTAACACTGCAAGGTGAAATTTAAAAAAAAAATATTAAAATTAAATAAAAAAAGAAACAATATAAAATGCAAAAATCTGGTTACACAAAAGTATTGATAATTTACCAGCAATTTTTTTTGCACACAACGCAGCCGCAGCCAAGCCTACTGGTCAAGATTAGCTCACGGAGAGAAAATTTTCCATACCTCGATTTTGGGGTACGATACTGAGTAAAACGTTCTGTGGAATTGAACCACTATAAACGCAGACTTAGATTCATATCATCGTCTAAGCGAAAATTAAGTACTGTTACGAGAGGCCCATGTGTAATGACCCCCACCCCCTCTTCCACCCCGGGGTATGCATAAAACAGCCTTCGAAGGGCATAATGTGTACGGAAAAGGGCAGAGAGAGAGTTATAAAGCGAGCCACGAAACCGCGACCAGCGAGCGTCCGGAGAGTACAGCGAGACTGACCGGCCGGCTGGATTGTGGGGAAGTGGAACTTGCTGCACGAGTGGCAGACATTTGAAATTATGTTAATATATGGGAATGGAAGCCAGACTAATACATACTTGCACAGCGCGTTGTTAGTAGCTACGAAAGGAGTTCCTGAAACATATGAGAATACGGCAAATACAAATTTTTTTTTAAGAAGGGGCGAGGAGTAATTACACTTCACAACACGTGTTAAACTAATTACAACAGTGGCGTGTAGCGAGTTTTTTTTTCGCAGGGCAAGCAATTTCTACTAACAAACGCAACTTCCAACTTTGCTTGCCCTCTACATGTATTTGCCGTTTTATAATATCTGACATTAATTATCAGAAAACTCACGTTTTTTCCGAACACTTTCATCCACTTTCCACGGAAAATTCTAGGACTGGAGGGCGCAAACAGAAAGACTGCTTACCCTGCCGAAGGAACGCGGTTGGTGATGGAGGAACTCGAGCATGTGGTGTGTTGTTGCTTGCGAGTTCAATATCGATTCATTGCTAGTCGCTCCCGTTTGTGGAAATAAATACTCGATAGCAGCACTATGCAAGTGCAGTACGGGAGTTACGAAAACTCTGTTTCTCGAATCGGAAACGGGGAAACTCGAAATTAAATGTGTTTAAAGTTAAAGTGAAAACTATAAAGGGTCAATCATTTACATTTTCCAATATGTATAGGGTAAGCATTGCCTACCTTGCGTCTATGGAATAAACGCCACTGAATTATAATTATCCTTTGTTTTGACAACGTTTGGTAACATGCACACAACAAACTGCTATCCACACTTCTTGAACTGATATTTTGTACACTTTATGAAACAGTTCATACTCCTGGTATTCATGTGATTTTAAGACGTCGAAAGACACACTGTCGTACTGACTGCAACCTTCATTCCCGAGTGGGGCGACGGATTCCTCGTCAGACGTATCCTGGAACTGCAGAAACGAACTCCCACTGTGGTTTTCGCCGTCCGTGAAAAAGCTTCCATACGACTGTGCGTCTCAAGGCCGTCGGCAGGATTCGCGAGGTGAAGAGTGATTCACGACCAACCGCCTGTGTGTAAACTTTCGCACGAGACAGTGCGGCTCAGAACGGGACGGGTACAGTGGCGAAACAACAACAACTTAGAAGGCACACTTCTCGGGAGGAGGGAGGCTACTAGCATGTTAGTGTCCCTTCCAAAATATCTCTGCTACCCCTATAAATTTAATTTTGGTACGATCAAAACCTAAATGACATACTGCATAAAATATAGGTAACAGTCTGTATACAGCCCAGAAGCGAACAAGTACCTTATTCTTGGTAAAACCTGAACTTTCACTTACTTTTTGTATTAGGATATAAAATTCTACAAGCCTGCCTCGAACAGCGTGAACATAACCCCGCAATGCACGCGTTTTCAATTCGAACATACTTCCAGCTGCTAACCGATAGTTTCAAAGACATTTCCAGTTAATACTGCAAAACTTTTTCAGCGTCTGCTTTTGCTGCAATTGCACAGGCAACGTAATAGCAAACGCCGTTTCGAGCACGGTTTTGTAAACTGCGAACAAACCGACATTAACTTAAAACAAATGTAACATGTAATACATAACCTAGGCCACCTCGTTGTGATAGCAAGAATTTTAAGTTATGCACCACATGACCAAATATTAAATTGTGTGATGTAGGCAATATTTGCGATTCAGCTAGCGAGTAAAAAGAAATTAATACAGTTCCAAAGAAATATGTTTGCTGGGTTATAACCAGTTCAAAACCCAGTATGCGATATGCGTAGTAACTAACCTTTGACAATCCCACTCTCATTACAGGCAAACAATTATTTGCCACACCAGCCGTGAAACTTGTTGTCCATAATTATACACATACCAAAGCACTTGTTTAATCATTTTCAACTGAAAATATGTAGATAGAGAGGATAAAACGTGCATATTCAGAAAAGGTGTCAGATGTGTCCAGCTAAAAATGATTTAGTCAAAAATATTCAAATTCAAGATATATGTTTGTTTTAAGCTGGAAAAATAATTCAAATAATCAAAAAAGAAAAAGAATAGTGTTCAAACTAATCTGCCGTTAGGAAGTGGTCATAATTAACGGTCATTTTCAAATACCCTTGCGTGACACGTATATAACAGTCTGACTTAAGCACTTTAAATAAACGTAGTCCTCTCAAAATGAAAATGTCTTGAATTAAGTTCAGAAAAATGTAACTTGACTGTCTCAATTTAGCTAAAACACTTACTTCTCTCTCAGTTAAAGTTATAGTTAAAATTAGCTGAAGCTAATATAGGCGCCTAGCCAACATGGCGTTGTGTAGAATGTTCCACGCCAACATGGCGTCGTGTAGAATGTTCTACGCCAACAACGTAACGTAGCAAAGACTGAGATGTAATAAATTAAAAAAACTTGATGAAAAACAGTTCTCGTAGTTAAATACCAGGTTGTAGGCTAAGGCAGGACGTAATATCTTGTAGTAAGGACGGAGGTAGGAATATGCAGATCTGGGTGCGGTGCTACTTTACGTGGCTCACGGCTCACTGACGTTACAAGTCTAGCTAGCTACCTTAACGTACTGAAATAAAAATATGCGGAGTGCTTACTCTCTCAACTCGACGCAGGAACACAAATAAAAACTGTAGCAAGCTGTTAGAGCTAAAACACCCTAACTTCTGATTTAAAATACCTCCGCTACGTCCAGCTGTAGGACGAATGTCCTAGCCTTACGTCTAGTGCAGTTGAAGGTTGGTGTCAAAGAGAGCGAACTTTCAAACGACCTGCGCGGCCTAACCCCATGCTGAGCTCTCCAGCCAATCGGAGTACAAGATTTGAACCTGTTAGCCAATCGCAAGGCTTCCTTACTAACGATCTAAAATGACAAACTTCAAACGGCCTAAATCCTTGTTCCATAGAGTTACGGGTCTCGTAGAAGTTAATCAAAACTACAAAAGAAATTCCCTGAAGCATTCACATAGAGATGAGACCAAAAATGCAAAATATTAGTTATTAATTAAAATATAAACAAAAGTAAATCTAGTTATCTATTTCAATTACACATTAATTATTGCCATTCGTACATCTAAGTTTAAATATCCTAACCATATAAAAAACCAAAAAATTAATATAATAAAAATTATGAAAAATAAAACATTTATGTGAAACATACGTAAATTACAAGTGTTATGCATGACAGTGTCCAATGTGTGAAACAAACATTAATTATGAGAAATAGGTGCAGATAGTGAAAAATGTTACGTTACACAAAGCTGACTAACTGAAGGCTGCTGCGTACATGGCTCTAACAATATAAAAGACAAACTGGCGAGATACAAATTCTGATTTCGTAACTTCAATTCAGACAGGCCTCTCATAGACTGCTGTTGTGGTCACTTTGAGGCACTGGTTTATAGTAATTTCCTTTCCTAAAGTGTGGCGCTTAAAAGAAAAACTGTTACACATGAATGCGATCAGAAAGCGATTATGCATACGTTATCATGAATTGTGGACCACATAATATGTGGATAATATCATGAAGGTCCTGTGACAGCAGTGACTTATATATATCAGCATTTCATGTTCCGCGGCCGCCGTACACGTTTCAAACCACTACCAAGTAACCAATTGACGGTGACAACATTTGACAGTCCCTACGCTGATCAAAAAAGACATCGGCATATCGCTATCGGCCAGCAGGCTCAATTTAGTTGATTTTCATCCTGAAGCCATCATGATTTACGATCTCTAGTAGTATTGGAATCAGTAAAAACACATGCTTTTTCGCGCACATACTTCACATGACAGTATACGAAACAAACAAAGCGCCATTTACAAAATCCTGCATCAGCTTATGCTTGAAGAATGAGAATTAATACTACGTTGGTTATTCTGACTGCTCTGCCTACGCACATCAGACAAGTAGAAAATACGCGGAGAAGAAAGAGTTCCCAGATTAATGAATACATTTTCTTTTACGTCGTCACGAAACAGCAGTTGTTAGTGTTACAAACAAAACTTCGTGTTAACGTAGTAATGTAGAGGTGTTCAAAATGTAATGCAAATTAAAACTGTCTGTATTCAAATGAAACGCAACTTCAAACATTGGGAGTTCTGCTTACGTCGTATCCCCACTCATCCTGCCAACCATACATGCTTGATATTAATTCCAAAAGCCTACTGAAATATCGCAGTGTATTGCTCTATTATTTTTCAAATAAATTGACAAAATATATTTCAAACTCGTTCCGTTTCAAGCCAGTAATAGGAGAACACTGACCTTTTAAAAATACGGGTTCAAGAGACAGGCTAACGTGCTGCTATCTGTTGATGAACACGCTCGGCTCACAACACTGCCACACCATCTGTTAAGGTGGTACGATTTACTAACAGAATAAGTGTGCCGGGGGTTGAAGATACGAATCAATATGTTCAAGGGTATTAGTTTATGAGTCTTGTGCGGGTCTTGACGAGTCATGTACGTTGTGGTGACTTAAGATATCGTTATATTTTATACCTTAAGTTACAAGTCAATACGAAGTAGCCAATCAAGAGACCAGTAACATTTGTTGTTGGTGGGAAGCTGTATTATCACCTTTTATTTGGGTTATGTCGTATTGTTAAATCGTAGGCAAATTATTACTTTAATCGAGAGCCAGTATACTCTTAACTTAAAGAACAGTTCATGGCCATGTTCTCTTTCTTGAAAGAGGTTATTGGATTAATTAATATTTTCAGATGTATTGATGTAAATGCCCAATCTTGGCATAGGCTTCCCCTTTCATAAAATATCGAGTTTTTCGAAACGTTCACACAAGCAGTAACCACAAATAATTAAATATATGTAGATAATCTTCACTCTTGTCCATATTTCCAGGTTATGTCGGCTGCTTTCGTCTCCTACGAATCTATAATTCAAACATAAACTGCAAATCTTCTTATTGTTCATTTTCCGTGTGCTTATAGAGTCATTAAGTACAATTCATAATTCTTCAGTCTTTAATCGTAAACCCACCTTTAGCAGCTACCGAAACACTACAGCCAGGAAAAAGTAGCTTTGTGTAAAATAACAAATTTACAAACGGATACCAATCTTTTTTTTTTTCCGCGAGCTCTCTCTATAATTTTTAAAGTAACACACGTGTTTCTGAGTACAGCGATTTTGATTACTAGTAATTTCTATTGGGCGGTAATCGTACGCCTACATCCATTACACGCTATGTTCTCTTCCCGTAAACCCCTATCTTTGTTGTTTTCCTGCTGTTACCATACTGTATTATTAAAACGAAGAAAGCGGAACGCGCATGCGTAGTTTCTAAGCAATTCTTACATTATTCCACGACACATATTTCCAACTCGAGCTGTTTAGACTAGATAATAGAAGAATGACTGCTTTGCAAAAGTCGTTAGTGAGATATCGGCGGATGAAAGAGCGCAGGCAAGCAAGTTCCCCAAATTACTTATATCTCCAGTCTCGGCACATTAACTGTAACGTGCAAGATGTGATAAGTACTACAATTACCATCTCGCAAATGTTGACCCAAATTCGCTGTCTCCAATAAATTAAGAAAGAGTTAACAAATATTTAATTTTTGCAAGGTTATCTGTTTTTACTTTTGTAACATATGATTTTTTTTTAGGCGGATGTCAGTCTGTAAAATTTTTTAAAGATTTGTTTGATATCACAATGACCCGTGGATAAGCTGACAGCGTGTTGATAAAATATACAGCCGCCACTTGACGTAAACGAAAAGCAAACATTGATGCCACTTTCGTTGGACTGGGAAATATTGCTACGTTATGTGAGAGAAAGAGAGAGACACACACACAACACCTTTTATACACGCAAGGTGTGTTTTAAATGTCAACAGGATAATTTACGGCAATGTACGCATATCCTTATAATGGGCTGAACTGAGAGAGCACTGGCGTAACTATACAGAACAACATAATGTACAGTGACTTTTCACATATTTTTGGTCGTGGGGCAATATTTAAATAATATATATGCTACTATGTGTGGGTTTTATTTATTAATTTTAAATGATGTTCGATCACATCTTGCAAATGTAAACAGTATGTTTATTTGAACTGTATCGGAAAAGAAATAGTTAAGTACGAGAAAAAAAAATGTTATCACGCAAGAACATTTGGTTTCACACTAACCACTGCACGTCACCAGCCAATACTGGAGAAGTTGGCAGTAATCCAACGGAATATCACCTGATCAGTTATGCCATGCACAGTGTAGTGAGTTGAGAGAATTCCATATTCAAGCAAAGAGAGTTTTCTTAATTTCATCACGCTATATCCGGAAGTATACAGCGATGACAGTAAATGTGAATATTTCCAACTATCCCAAGAATGCAGCTGGTGGTGTGAGAAGGATATAAAATATTTTATTTAAATTTAATGACTGACGCCATCACTTGGACTTTGGATAAATTAACTAAGAGAGACTAATATTCCATAATGCAAATATACGAGTCACAATACACAATTAGGTGCCCCACAAATTTCATTACAATTTCATAAGGACGGGGACAAGGAAGCAAGCTCATCACAATCTATACGCAAGAAATGTCTTTTTTCTTACTGTCGGCAATTTTATACCACAGGATGTACATTTTGTATGCAAGCTTAAAACTGTAAATTAAACCTGGAAAAAGAAATTAAAATATATGTCAGCCAAATGTTTACAGAAATTTTCCGTTTTTATCATATTTCCGGATAAGTGATAATACAAATCCTCAGCTTTAATGACTTAAAATATTTTCGATACCGAAATAATTTTCCCATTAAATAATTGAATTATAAAAAGTTAGCGACTTAAGCTATGACACCATGCCAGAATGTCTAAGACGAAAAAAATCGGCTTTGGCTGTTCGTTTTGCGTGAATATGTTGACGCGCTAGGACGCCTCGATGTTTATTTTACGTTTCCGGCACCGCTTCACTCGATCATATGGGGTTCTATGGGTATCACTGGATTGCATTTGAGATGCTCTTTCCAACCGTACACGATTTCTGTATTTCGACTTGGCTTTGTGACGAGTATAGGCCGAAATTGTGTTAAGTTTTCTTAATTTTTTACATTAAACGCATATAATTTCACCATAACCACGCCACAAAAATGTTTTTATTCTCGCAATAGATTGATCTTGACTTAAAAGAGCGTCGTAGCTTCTCCTAGCCAGAAGTTATGAGATGCGCTTAATCGAGTGCTGTAATTGAATTTTGAATGTAGACGATAGAGTTGCAATGCCAAACTGTATTCCCCGATTTTGTTATCCCACTATGGTTGCATATTTAAAAGCAGTATTCTAGTCAAAAGGGAAAAAAATTAGCAGAAAAAACTCTGAAGGTTTATAAAATCCGTTGCTTACAGCATATGCCCTACAACTACAATGTATAATTTGACTGCTTCCAATATAGGAGAGGGAGTGGGATTCCTACTGATCACCGGGCAACGGAAATTACTTCAACATTGGAACAGTAACGTACTCTCTGAAAGGTAGGTTTTTTTTTTTAATTGAATATCACACAAACAGTAACAGGAGCGAGCAATCCAAAAGCCAGAGTGAAGCGACGGTTACACTTTAAAAAGGTGATTAAAGAGAAAAAAAGGGGGGGGGGGGGGAATTTAGCTGGCGTAGTACAGGCGGCGAAGTTATGTTGAAGGCTACAGTTTTATCACAGTACAATTCATTATACAGGGCTATAAAAAAATGTTAGTAACGATGGATGAGAAGTAGTTCGGTAACTTAACGCGTCGAATAGAAAGTGTTAGACAACCATTCGTGATAAACTAAATTATTTCTTTCGCGTCCTATTTTTTAATACATCGAAATGTAAAAATGAGCACATACGTTAAGTGTTTACTTCTCTAATAATTTCACAGTTTCACTTGACCGACGCATTAATAAAGTAATGAGGCCCATGACAATGTTAATATTACATAAGGCGGAAGAATACACAACGTGCATACAAGTAGATCCTAAGCAAGGCTTTCAAAAGGGATATTTTTACAAGGGCCAACAGCTCCCGCGGGCGAGACCACGACCCCGTGTGACGTAAGCGTGCGTGCGGGGCTGGGCGCGCGCGTATAAAGGACGAGTGAAGTGTCGCGGGGAAGTCGGAGCACGGTACGTGCCGGAGCGAACGTGTGACGCGAGGTGCGTGCGTTACGTGACCCGGGCAAGGTAGACCACGTGCCGGCGATAGCTGTGTGTAAACATGCGTGCGGGAAGAAAAGAGGGGGGGCCGTGGGCTTGGCGCACGACACCGCGTCGCCCGGGAACCTTCGCTCTCACGCTATCCTTAACCTTTACAGGCTGTTCACGGCAAAATGAGCACTCCTGAAAGCCAGGCTTAATATCTACTTGTAAACACGTTGTGTCTTCTTCCGCTTCGTGTAAAATTAACATTGCCAAGGGCCTCATCACTTTATTCATGCGCCGGTCAAGTGAAACTGTCAAATTATTAGAAAAGTTAATATTTTACAAATCTGCTCATTCTTACACTTCGATGCATTAAAAAAGGTTAGGCCCTAACTAACACTTTTTATTCGACGTTATTATATGCAACTATTTCCCCCTCCATCGTTACCTACTTTACTGGTCACCTGCCACTCATTGCACCCATTAAAATGCATGCACGTAGAGGCAGTGACTTTTTTTAAAAGGCTGATTTCAAAAGTGCTCACTTTATAGTCAACAGTCTGTATACGCCATTCAGGTATGACGAGCACATACATCATTGTTCGTTAAGGGTGTCGGATGCCCCAACAAATTATTATTTTAGATTTATACCATTGTTCAACTTGTATGCGATGCCATTTTCCTCGAATAAAAAAATGTCCACTTTGTATTTCTGGAATAATTTGATGTCAAATCCATTTTTTTTTCTGTTTTGCTGCGTCATAATAACAAATACTAAATTATATGTACTATTGGAAAAATATACAAAGTAAACTAATGCCGTGTGTTACCATACCACGTGACACACACGTAATAACCAAATAATTCAAGCAATTTAAAGAAAACATTTTTGAATTTCTTAATATGGCTGCAGCAAAACAGAAAAAATTCGGACTTGATATAAAATTATTTAAAAAATTTAAAGTGTAATTCTTTTTTATTCGAGGAATATTTAATCTCATAGGCCTGCAATGCGTAAAAGTTGAACAATGTTTGTATAGTTGTCAACAAATTAATTTTTCAGTATTTTACACCCTTAAGTACACCCTTAAGGTCATAGTTCTATTTTATTTTTATTTGGTTATCTGAAAGAACTTTTGAAAAGTTCCCCCTAAACGCAGTTATTAGTTATCAACTCATTATAGTTTTCAAAATATAACACTCAAAAGTATTAATTTCCCGAATCCTGCAGCATATTATTAGGTTTTGCTCGTAGATATTTTTTTCCAGTCAAATTGCATTTAATGCAATCTGTACGGTGTGCAGAACATACCGATTCAGTACGAGTGCGACTTATAAACAGGTGAGCGAGTATTAACACACTGAATTTTGTTGAAAACAGGGATCAGGCTTGTCATGAATATATTTTTGTTCATTCAAGCGAAACTGTTAACATTAATTTAATACACAGTTTAAACCATAAACTGTAGAGGAAAAGTTGTTTTTGTTCGTTTCATATCTTTTAACACAAATGCAGTATGCCGCGCTTAGACTCTAAATCAACACTTTGAACCTGCCTATAGCACTCGTGTGTCGTAATTTGAGTGTTATATTGTGAAGACTATAACTATTTGACTACAACCGCATTAAGAGGGCACTTTTCGAAACCTCTCTCAGATAACCAAATTAAAAAAAAAAAAAAAAAAAGAGAGAGAGAGAAATGACCTCAGCAGCATTAGTGTTACCACCGCACACACCACCAATTAAAGTTGGCAGCAAAATACGTAAAATAATTCCCAAGTACCGACGTATTGTGAGTGTAATGATGAGATTTATGGCAGATGATGATGTTACTTGCCTGAAGCTCATCATAATACGAACTGAAATACCAGTAACAAACATACAAAACGTTCCTGAGCATTTCACGTTTTCCCTCAATGAGCGCGTGAATAAAGTCGTCGGGCCCGCGACAATGCAAAATTGTACGTAGGTATGGCGGAAGTATAGAAAACGTGGATAAAAGCATATCTCAACCAGGGCTTTAAAAAGCGCTTAATGAACCGCGAACACTGTTTCACTCGTCATTACGAGTTGTCAGTACAATTACCAGCACTGCAATTGAGGGGAACCTTCCCCAGCCATACTGCGTTCTTAGAATTTCCTACTTGTTTATGTTTAAAAAAATATTCCCGAAGCATCCCTACACCGAACTAGCTATTGACCGTACACTGCAGTTGAGACAAGGGAACTACGAACTCATAATTACGTCACAATATCAATTCTGCCAAAACTTGGCAAAATCTATATTCCGATACAAATACGTATTTGTAAAAGCTGTTCATGATAAAGTGAGTACTTTTGAAATGCACCTTGTAAAAATATCACCGCTCCTACCTGCATATATTTTAAAGAACGCACTGAGTGACATGCACCCAGTAAAGTTGGTAATGATGGTTAGAAGTAACTCCGCATATTGCCGTTGAAAAAAGGTGTTAGGTAACAATTTGTGATAACATATTTTCTCTTGCTTTCCGTTTTTTTTAATGTACCGAAGTGTAAAAATGAGAATATAAAAATATTTACTTTCCTATCAATGTCACAGTTACACTTGACCAAGTTTTAAATATTATAACAATTCTTCTCACGTACTTTTACTACATGTTTATATACCAAATCTGTCAAGTACATGTCGCATTCTTTTCCAAATCCCAGATACAATGTATTTAAACTCCAATGTAAACACAGCTACAATTTAATTTTAAAAAATTGGCACATGGTTAACGTAAATACAGGTGTCCATAAATTATCACAACTTCAATCGTTAATAAAAATTACCTAAAGGTGACAGAGGTACGCTATTTTTTTTGCATGCGAAAGAGCATTTCCCAAAGATTTGTAATTAATTTTTGTTTTGTATTCAGGTGTGACTACTAATTCACCCAAATTACCAATCCACAAGAGAAGCTTGGTTTATCGAGACCAAATCAAACACACGTAATTACAGGACCTGTTATGGTAAGGACCCACATGCAAGATCCACAAAACGGGATTGGCACTGTAAATTTATGGAAAACGGCAGCGTGCATATCCCTAGTAAGTCGGTTCGCACTGGTGCAAGGCAACTGCAGTTACCGCGATTAACGGCACACAAAGTTCTACACAAGCAATTACGACTCTATTATTACAAAGTGCAGCTGGTTCAAGCTCTGCAACCTGACGATGCCAGGAACTTGCTGGCGACATGTTGCAACGCACTGACGAAGATAACTTTCTCAGGCGAGTTGTCTTCAGTAACGAAGCAACACTTCACCGTACTGAACCGGCATAATGATAGGATCTGGGGATCGGGACACCCTCGCGAATCACATTTGATTGTGCGCGACAGCCAGAAGGTGAATGTGTGGTGGCGTGTCATGTGTGATCGCATCATTGGCCCATTCTTCCCTACTGTAAGAATTATCGCGTCCAATGTGTACCTGAGCATGTTAACCGATTCGTGATCCCGCAACTGAAAGGCATGCAAAACTAATGTCATATTTCAACACTATGGAGCACCCCTCACTGAAGTGTTTGGCTGTGCGTGAATCCTTGAATTAGAGGTTTTCTTGACGATCTATTGTCAAAGATGGTCCAATTCCTTCGCCACCTCGCTCGCTGAATATCACGCCTCTAGACTTCTTCTTATGGGGTTGTGTTAAGGATACTGTGTACAAATAACCTCTTAACAATGTGGATGACCTGAAGCAAAGGATTGTAGCGACCATTGAGACTGTCGATGAGGTAATGCTAGTGCGGACATGGCAGAGTATCATTTTTGTGTGTTTCGGGCAACAATGGGTGCACATGTAGACGTCTACTAAATTTTGTTTAAAAACTTTGGAAAATGCTCTTTCACATGCAAAAAATCGCATACCACCATCACCTTTAGTTAATTTTTTTTAACGTTTGAAGTTATAATGATAATTTATGGACAACCTGTATGACTTGACGAACCCCATGTCAACTTCAATGGCGAGTGAATATGATAACTCGCAAACCATACGCACTAACTATGTACATAACTCCAGCATTTTATTCTGCATCGTGCCTCAGTAAGACCAATATGGTCTTACGATGATGTAAGGGTGTTGCATGTCCTTACATTATTCGGTATAATCCTTGAATAAATTATGTAGGAGAACTACACTGTAAAAAATTATTTTATATTTAATTAAAGTGTTGGCCAGAAAGAAAAATAATTAATTTACATTAAAAATAAGTGTGCAAGAAAAAATAAACATTAGTCTCAATTCCAGATGTTACAATGTTATCACCGGATTGTGTGTAACTATAGTCCATTCCCGATTGGAAGCGACTTATGAAAATCAACCTATGAAAAAACACTCTAGGCAAAACATATCAACCTGTTTTTTTCAATAACATGTACTCCACAAATATATAACACTGTGGTAAACTTTAGAGTACTGTATTATTGAATAAATGAAACTTTACCTTATGTCTTCTATAACTTGTAATATTTATTTATTTATTTTTAAATGTGAATTAACAACGAGAGCAGCGACGTGTTGGCAACGGGCGGTAAGAAATATTTCACAGTTAAAATATTATTTTAACCTGGTTTTTTAGTATTCTATTCGTAAATTAAACGGTGCATATTGAAACATTTAAGTATTTTGGTAGCCCCGATGGCAACACATCTCATTTTTACAGTTTAAAATAGCAGCGGAAAATATCGTGAATAGGCCGTAAAGGTACGGTGTTGTTTTATCGAACGAGAGCAACTTTGAAGCAACTGTCTGCTGATTTTCAATTGTAGCATACTTCATACTTACTACAGAAAAATAATGATTTTTGAATTTGTAATTTACAATTGAAAAGAGATTTTAATGTTTGAATTCTTATTTTAATACATTTAGATACGATGGCGGAGCAGAAACAAAGTTAAGTTGGCAGACGTGGCTAGCCGTGACATTGCGTGTTGCTGTAAATTATACTTACTTCGAAAAATACTCCAAATTACCACATTATGTTTGCAGACGTTGTGTTTATTAAACGTTACGATGTCGTGATAAATCTGTCTCTCCACGGCAGTAATAAATATAATATGACGTGTGTTTCGTTAATCAATGCGTCTGTCAAATGGCGTGCCTTTGTGCATCGTGGTCGATACGCTGGCCCTGTGTGTATGTGATTTCAAATATTTTATATTAAATATTTATACGTTGTAAATGTGAACTGTTTTTATGGCGAAGTTATTTACTTACATCCACGTCTGTTTATTTACCACAACGTTGTACCCTTACCTTGGTGAGTGTTTGAAACACAGTCGTGTAACGTGATTTACCACCAATCAACAAAATAACCAAGCCCAGCCCCAATAAATTTCAATAAACATAACACACAGTAAGTAGCAATACATACAAATATGAGCGGAATAAAAGTTACGGTAGGCTTATTTGTGTGCATGTTCTACGCTATATTTTAAGTTTCTAGGACAAAAAATGAGCGGCACGAGTTGCGTACTTGATTTTAATGTCGCTTTTTCGTTGGACTGGCTATTCCTTCGTTATTCGAACTGATGCCGTCCTTTTAAAAAAAATTACCCCAGACATATCAATAACAAAAAATTAAATACTATAGTTCATTACTCCGCAGTTAACACAGTCGCGGCAAAATATTAACGTGCATTACGTGTAATGTGATATGTCGTGGAAAACAAATATGTTACTGTAACGTAACCGTAATAACTATAGTTAATTCAGGCATTTTTAGAACTTCATAAAGCTGACCCAAATAATGTTATAGGCCTAAACTGTGAATATTCGTACGAAATAGTTTTTGAAATAGACCTAAGACAGAATTCTTTGAAAAGTTGTAAGCAGTAAACAGCACATTTGACAGGTATAAACGTAGAAGTCGCATTTCAATGTTTATTTTTAGGTGTAGCGAAAGTATACGAACACGTATACGCACGCAATGGCATGTAAACATTGAGTTTGACAGATGCTGCATGGCAGTCACATGGCAATGTTTATTTACATTGGGCGGAAGGATACGAAACGGGCCTGCAAGTAGATATTTAGCAGGGCTCTGAGAAAGTTGCTTCCAATGGGGAATTGACTATATACAAGTATTTGATTAAAAATGCGATCTGGTGGTAGGGAGTACAACTACTTCGACCTCCTTTTGTATGTTAAACAGAAAATACAAACTACCGCTGATGGAATATACTGGCTTTTGTATATAACTACCTATTCTATATCTGAAGTCAATTGTTACCCACACATTGGAGATAACTTTTTATAACTGTTTATCAACTAAGTCACAAAACGGAGTAAGAAAACGAAAATGTTAAAAATACACATACAAAGTATGTGAATTAACATGACGCAGTTGTAAAATAACCTGTCGACGGTAAAAATGCTTAGCAAAATAATGAAAAATGTACAGAAATTGCGTAATTACAATTACAGTGAATCTGCGATTTTACTTTTTTTTATTAGTGAGAAAATGCACATACACAGCGGTGAAATTACAATTGCGATGTCCGTGTAAACTTGCTTGCCAAGTAGTGAAAATACACGAATGTTGCAGTTTATTTTATGCTACATAGTAATAGTAATTTTACACCATTCTATGTCAAATTAGTTGTACAAAGTATAGGTTATTTTATTAATTTGTAGAATAAATTTACTTGCAGGTAGAGTAAAAAAAAAAAAACATTTGACACATGTAAGTAAAATTACACTGACGTCAGTGAAGCAAGTTTACCTATTCATCGTATAATCCAGCGTCGATCTCAAAATGGTGTTACGATGATATAAGCTGTCATAACAAAAAATTCTCGTGAAAACGCCCATTTTTCAAATGCACAATAAAAGTACTAGCTTGTTTTACATACTTTTTATAGATGATTTGTTTACAAACATACGGCCATTTTAACACTCGAAATGCTAAACAAAAAAACATGGTATGTAATAGGAAGTTTGAGCAGGAGATTCTAATTTATAGTTTCTAAAAATGTATATACACTTTAAAAAAAAAAAAATTACTTGTGAGATTTTAAAGCGGTTAGAGCGGGTGTGGGGGAATGGGGAGGCCATGTACAGAAACACACCGGAAATTTATATCGACTATTACAATATACCGGAAGAACCCTACTTTAATATACCTCACAGGAGATTGGTATCGTTAAGTTACATGCACAGCTGTTCTGGCTCGGTGAACACATCCCTCGATGGGAGATACGTGCTGTGTGCTGTTGTTCCAGCTGCTCGTCTGGCTCCGGTAAAGTCTATTGCCACAAACACGCAGCTCGCCGGAATTACTTGAAAATATGACGGGTGGCTAGCAGTACTTATGCTAACAAATTTACGGACATTTCTCTAACTTTTCTAGGTATCCTCCGGGGCCAAAATGCATCGCTAAAATTTTTAATATATTTGTATTATTCGCTTACAAGTTACAATTACACATCTACATTCACCTAACCATTGGACCTCAATTTCCAAACCTCATAAATTTCCCCGACTTTCACAAAAACGTGGAATTCCCTGACGCTAGCCAACTTGCTATGCATGTCACGTTTATACTATCTTAAGATTAGTAAAGCTTCCAAATTATCGGGCTTACAATCTCTTATGTTAACCTAAATGATAAATAAATCGCACACACTTATCCCTCAAATACGATTCTCAAACTCTCGACAACAATGTTGATAAGCAGGGACTAACTTTCGTACTACCAGATGCTAAGATATCGTCGGTCTGTGTATGGTCCAACTGCGACGCTGGACGGCAGAACACACATTCTCACAACATGTAAACCAACGTAATTACGTGCCTACGTAAATAGTCCAGAACTGTGGATGCATCTTTCCTTCACACTATTTTTTACTCGCGTTCAATTAACGTGGCCCACATTCGCGCCGACGAAGGTTAAGTGCTTCCTCTTGATTATGCTATTCACGATAAAGTGAGAACTTTGTACGGCCCTATCAAATTTTTCCTTTCAATTAAGGTTAAATTAAGGGTTAAATTCCTCTTTTGAACGCCACGAGCCCTCCAGCCGCCAACAAAATACTGCTGTGTATTTTACGTAGATACACTATACATTTTTTTTTTTTTTTTTTTTAAGAAAAAAACACAAGAGGGCCATGCAATTATCGAAAATCGAGTGGCATTTTTTGTTTCACCGGCGAAATTAGACTATCGCGTCTAATCGGGTGACAAGCGATAAGATATCTGGGTGGGAATATTGCATCAGCATCATTCCTGTGCGCAGACTGCCGCAAAAAACAGACTAACCAACCGGCGCCAGCCAAATTCCAAAGCACGAGCGTTGCACCACTCACTATAGAAATTCTGAAATAAAGCCTCTCGCCTGTCTCTGTACAGACTTCGAAGGTACAACATTAGACTAAAGGCTGTTGAGTATTTCTGAAAGCCCTGCTTTAAGATCTACTTGTACGCACATTTCATATAGGCCTACTTCCGCCATATGGAGGATTACCATTGCCATGGGCCCCGTTTCTTTATTCATGCGTCGTTCAAGTAAAACTGTGAAATTGTTAGAAAAGCAAATATTTTACAAATCTGATCATTTGCTCATTCTTCCACATATTTACATTAAAAACATATAAATTAAAACTAATCATTTCAGTATTATCAAATTTTTTCCTAGAATTTTTCATTTGTGTTATGGTGTAGATATTTTCAATTCTGAGTTGTGTAATATCGCAAACTCATGTGATGCACAATTTACCGGAGGTAAACGTGTATGATGTTATTACAGTTATATCCAACATGTCATACACATTATTAGAATAATTTCAACCAAATAAAAATTGAACAACAAGAAATTCAAGAAAATATTTCGTGTTTCACACCAGCCAGCAAGCGTGGAAAAGGAAGGTAGGTAGGTTTCGCGTAGCTCTCGTAAGAACAAGTTACAAAGAACTAAACCCTTTGACATTTTAAAACATTTACTTCAAACATAGAACAGAAGACACCGAATAATGCTGAACTCAATTCAATATCAATTACTCTTAAGTTAAATATTTAAATTATTTGCTAGCGGCGGTCAAAAAATCTTGGCCAAAAAAAATTGAAATTTCAACACATTAATTTTATGACTTGAAGTTAAAGTTCGTGTAGATTAATGATAGTTAATCACTGGCTAGATTACCAGCTTTTCTGAACGGGCTTTGACATTTTCGAGAAGTGAACGTTCACCTTCCAATTTGTTCAAATTTCTAAAATTACATATAGCAAAATTTAAGCAAATAATTCAAACAAGCTGCAGGATCAACGAAATTTCATATTGTAGAATAGACGATAGCTTCAATTTGAAAAAGCACTCCAAAAATAAATTGTATTAAATCGAGCTACATCGGTAATTAAAAGCTATTTCAAAATAAATTCTTCCCTATAACAGATCATAAAATTACTTTAGCGGCAAGACTGGGTACTAACTAGACAAAAAAAAATTACGATGGGCGGTCCCACATTAAATAAATTAAGTTAACACAGAAATTACACGACCGCTGTCTTAAATGGTTCCCGAGCTTTCCGTGTACATCATCTGCCCCGAAAATCATGTTATGAAGAAAACTAAGCAACCTTATGATACACAGAGTTGAAATTTCATATACATTTAAATGTGCTGCCAAGCCACACACGCTAATACAAACCTCTTAGGTAACCATTACCCATACATAGAGATACTAACTTCAAAGGAAACTTTGCATTACAGAAACGTGGTATAGGCTACTATGACTTTAAGAATAATAAAAATTCCTTGAAACATAACTAAACAAATAAATACAAACATGCACTATAAATAACCATTTAATGACATAGTGGGTAGAACTTAAAATGTTAGCAAACATGAGATTTACTTGAATAAAGGAACTTACGGGACATGTCAGACCTAGACTAAAAACATATACATGATCTGTAATTACCATTACAAATTCCACGTCAAGACCCGGAACTACTTTCTCTCCGCTCGTTACCAACTTGACAGTGTGCATCTTCAGTGCGCCCGTTAAAATACCAGCACGTAGAGGAAGTGACATTTTTCAAAGGTTGGCATCTAAAGGGCTCACTTTATAGTGAACGGCTTTTACGTGGCTTACTTGGAAGACAAGCGAGTACGATGCTGGAATACACGATAAATAGGTAAATTTATAAACATTTATTTTTTTATAATTTTATATCCTGTATACGAAATATTTGCAGGCATATCAACTGAACACCCGTGTTTTTTTTTAAGAACCTACAGATAACTGCAAATCTCTTGTTAAAAAAAACAAGTTTGCGATGATTTTACATTGCTTTAGGTATGTTTAATGTACGACAGGCACTTTAATGATAATTTTCATTTTAAATGCCTTGCTGTTCGATATTTTTATCATCTCGCCGTCTGTCAGATTATAGCATTACTTTTCATGTTGTATCAAGTGTATTCATTATAATATTCTGTCCATAATAGAACAACTGGTAAAGAAGAAGGGTGCGGCTGGCGCCATAGCATTAGCTTCCAATGTCCAGAAACCACAAACGCCTCAGACTGCAATGGGAACGTGAACGCCGTCGCTGGCGCGCTGAGTAACAAAATGTAGTGTTTTCGGACGAGTCCAGCTTCAACTAACCACAATCTTCCTATTTGTATCATGTTAAATTCTTAATTTCATAACATTGTTCAATAAATTAGGCGCGTTTATAAATAATTAGTTCCAAAAACAATTGTATTTTTACTGTTTACTCTTGTAAACAGCACTGCCCGTTCAAAAATATAAAAACTGAAATTTAAAAATGCACATGCACACAATTACATTATCCTGCATTCACACAACTATAGGCCGTTCACGGTAAAGTGAGCACTTTCTGAAACTGTTTCATCATACATAATAACCAATAAATACATTTCATTGCTGCCTCGGACTTTAGGTTTTGGGTATGGTGAATATATACACTGTGTTTATTACTCACGTGGCAGGGTTTACATTAACAAGTGGTGGAAGGATATAAATTGGTTGAAAGAAAAAAAGTAACTAGGGCTTCAAAAGTGCTCATTTTATCGTGAACGGCCTATAACAACTTTCCATAGCAGCACTTATTTACAATTTCCTTGATCCAGGTGGAAATTCCCTGATATTTCCCTGTCACATGAAATTCGCTAACTTTTCCCTGTAGGTGGACATCATGTCGAGCTCCCCGGACATTAAATGTGAAACTAAGTCCGAAAAAAAAATACAAATAAATCGCGAAAAATTAAACTTGGTTGGATGTAAAACCACCCGTTATGACTTCGAATTCATATGAGGGTAATGAGTCCACCAAAGGCTCGCCACTGCTACTGCGCAATTGAGAGAAAATGCACATAAAGCAAGATATCTGCTTTCGTTACGTTTATGTATTTACTCACGCATAGTTCAACTATAAGTCGGTTTGCAACAATACTAGAAATGTATACATCAGTTCAGTTAAGACTTCAGCAAAGAAAGTAAAAGTATTATTTAAAATATAATTAAATATATAGTACTACTAATTGAAACTAAACTATTCTTATACTACTAACATTACATAACGTGACTATTGTGTGCATCCGTCACTTACATAATCATAAAGAAATAAAGGAATAATGGAATCTGAGAACATATTATAGACAGTCTTGATTGTTAAAACATACAGATATTAAATCGTTTTGTGGACAATTTCACATTTAGTACATGTCCGTATAATTTCATCATGAATACAATTAGCAAACACTATGTACTTACAATGGACTTGTGTTATCTTGCGAATTAAATTCTAGCGGTGAATCATTCCACAGATTGCTTGCAAGATAAGAGAAAGATTGAGTGAAAAAATAGCAGTACCACGCTCAAGGACTCTTAGGCTGTTTTTGTTACGCGTGAAGTGTTTGGGGTTCGTTGTAAGCTATGTTAATTTGTTAAGTATATTGGTTGTTTTTGTTTTGCAATTTTTGCGACCTGTCTGGCGAATTGGCGCCGTCTTCTATTTTCCATATCCCGCCCGTTTTCCAGGAAACTGAATTACACAACATTTTTGATCCAGGGTATAATTTACACGTCTATGGAACACTTCATGCAAAGCCAGCTTTAGGACACGACCAGTCAAAGTATGGTATTGCATATTTCGTGCATTTTGTCAAAGTAGCTCACTACATACACGGAGTTTTAAACGCAAAATTGCTACACACGTAGCCCAAGGCAGAGTTCGACACATTAATAATGCTGACCGTAACCATGAGACATAAAGACCCAATAAAAAAATCCGTCGGGATACGACCGTCCGCTGTGGAACCATTACAAAGATTTCCAGATCACAAAATGAACCAATAATTACAAATAATTAATATTCATATCCCACTGACTTCAGCAAATGTCTGAAAAAATGGCAGCAAAATTAACATGCATTAACGAAACAATATTCGAACACGTGTATTTGATGTTTAGCCACTAAACAACCACGTCCTGATTCGTCTCACAAACGACTTTTTACCAACTTCCATAAAACAATGAACTTAGAAATATGCAGGAGAAGGGACGCCACCCACTCAATCGGTCAAATGAATGAAGTTGAGCAGGTGCTCAAATATAGAAAAACGTAAGCAGGTATAGACTTTCCACGGTAAAGTGAGCACTTTTGAGGCCCAGTTACTTTTTCCTTCCAGCCATTTTTTATCCTTTAACCACCTTTTCAAGTAAATATTGCCATGTAAGTAATTAACAGTGCGTATATTCCACCTCACTCGGAAGTTAACATCTAAGGCTAACATAAAATATTATATTTATTGACTATTATTCCAAATAAGAGTGCTTTCAAAAGTGCTCACTTTACCGTGAATAGCATATACTCGCGTTCGTATGAATAAGACGGGACACGCCCACAGACTTAATTGAGCATCACCTGCTCAGAGTCAATAGGATATTTCTATTCACACCAAACTAAGGACGTGCTCACGCTGCGAGCATGCTAACTAGCACCTCCTCGAGAGAACCTCAACTATATTCATAAGAACGAATGTTGTGGATGCGCGACGTGCGTATGTAAGCATTCCTCGTGTGCCATCCCAGGGCCCGGACAAAGCGAGAGATACGCAGAACACTTATCAGCACAGATAACATGCGTTATTGTGCCAGGCGCCAGTCAGGCTTGTGTGTTTCCTGTCATTTTACGTAACACCGTCGCGACGCCTTTACAAACACCTAGGGTAGTGATTAAAGGTATCCGTGTAGAGTCGAGTTACATCGTCTTTGAAATGCACGTTTCACAGTTCTAACGAGTCAGAAACAAAACTTTGGGTCGCATTTTACATTGCCGACAGTTTTCAAACATTTGATCGCCTGATTATTTTACATGCTGTGTATGTAGGTTGATCACAATTTCTGTCAAAATTTACTGAAGTTATACGATACGTAGAATACCTAGCGGTGTAACATCCTCCTATGCATGTGTGTTGTCTGTCAAATCACTCACAATCTGAAATTTCTGCGTTGATTTCGCGAAAACGGTTCACCTGAGAGAGTTACAACAAAGCCACCATTATGTTTATTTAGACGTGCTGATTCACAATCTGTATTAACAAATCATTTACAGCTCACTGTTACAATGCATTTTACGTTATAGAAATCATTATTCACCGACTTGTTACTTAATCGCATATACTTACCGATATTTTTAACTAAAAGCATTTCAAAACCCGAATTTGGTGGCGCTCAGCTCTCTTAATAATCACTTAAGGGAAATGTGGTATAGATTTTCTTCTTATATTTTCCAAAGGAATGCTCTACTGTAGTTCTTCGGTGTTGTTCAAAAACACCCTGAATACAGTCATTTGTGGTTACTTTGTACCAATTAAGGGTAAAATTGAACCACACATTTTCTTTTGTAACGAAGGGTTTACAACATCCACCTTAACGTATATGTTGCAATGTTAACTATTACATTTGTGATGAACATGGTAGTGTGAAAGTGTTCAAGTCTTCATTTAAAATCAAATTAGGCAGATGGTATAAAGTTCCCTGATAATAGAAGTTACCCCGAAATGACTGTAGCTAAGGCGGTAGAGAAGGTCGCTCATTTCATCAACACGCCACATAAACTCAAGCAGACACGTGTGTAATTGTGGAATGCAACATATTCAAGACTCTCGTTTCTTAAGTGGCTAAGTCTGTTACAAACTTGTTGACACAACCACCTCCTTAAAACGTTTCACGTGAAGAACACAACATAATGATTGATATTATTAAGCAGAAGAGAAGACACAGCACAAAAACATGGTCACAACAATACACACATACTAAATACTATCCTGAAACTATTGAAATTAATATTATTACCACCACCATATTGCTTAAACTGGAAACATAAAAACTACAGCAAGGGCGTCACACAAAGTGATACTCTACACTACCCCTTTTGTACCACCATTTTATTTGTTACGAGCACCCTGTTCTGGTGTAGTTACTCCAAAGTGAGTTTACCAGCATTCTGCACAAAGAGACACGAGTTTTTGACGTGAATACGTCTTTATATTTGCAACCAGAAAATCCAATGAGAACAAAATCGGGGGACACAGTTTGGCATTGCAGCTCCGAATACATTCAATTACACCAAAGGATCAAAGAATACGTTACGTTGAGTGAGGACAGCGAAGCATCACGCGCGACGCTCGCCGGGGGGGGGGGGGGGGGGGGCAGACCGGGGGGGGGGGGGGGGGCAGCAATCTTGAGTTTGTTTCGACGCGTCTCATAACTTCCGTGTAGTATAACATTTGACTAGCAGAAGCTACGACTACGGCGCTCGTTTAGGTTTCAATCGAGAGCACTCGCCAAGATCAATCGATAGCGTTTATAAAAGCATTTGTGTGGCGTGGTTATGGTGAAATTGTATGACTTTAATGTAAAAAATTATGTAAACTTAACACAATTTCGGCCTATAATCATCAAAAAGCCAAGTCGAAATACAGAAATCGTATAAGGTTGGAAAGAGCATCTCAAAAGCAATCCCGTGATACCCATAAAACCCCCATATGATCGAGTGAAGCAGTGCCGGGAATGTAAAAAAAAAAAAACATCAAGGCGTCCGAGCGCGTCAACGTTGACGTATTCACGCAAAATAAACGGCCGAGTCCCACCTCAACTAGCACCTACAATAGCTCCACATTCGCCTCCACAATCTGATCCATCTCTTCACTTACACCTTGGTCATCGGCAGGCGTAGTGACGAATGATTAACCTGAGAAGGGTCACAAACAGGAGGATACCAAACTGGTTTTGCCATTATTTGGAGTGAGGAATACTAGCTGGCGCTATCCCTGGTGATGGAGTGAGGGATACCAGCTGGCATTATCCCTAGTCGCTGTGCTGTGATTGGTCGTTAGTTGTGGCAGACCATCAATTATGCATTTAAGCCCTTTTGTAAAATATAGTCATAATTTCCGAACCATTGAAGATATAGTGATCAAATTCATAACTTACGCATCGTACACGATATACATCACGTCAGTAGTGTTGTTTAAGTCATAAGACCTTTCTGACAAGGTCAATTATGCGTTAAAGACCTTTTAAAAAATGTAGTCATAATTTCCGAACAGTTGAATATATAGCGATCAAATTCATAACATAGGCATATTACCCAACATACATCAAGATGCTCAGGGCATTTAAGCCCTAACAACTTTATGACATGGTGAATCACAACTACAGCCCTTTTATAAGCATACTAACTTGTACTTCCCCATATACCAAAGCAACACTCATCAAATTCATAACATAACATAAAGCCCAACAACAAACAAGATTACATGTTCAGACACACCTAAAAACCTTTTATAAGCATACTAACTCATAATTTACCATATACCAAAGCTACAGGCACCAATTCATAACACACACAAAAACTTAAAATATTCCAATTGGCAAACCCACTCAACTCATGAATTGCTCCTAATGAATCGAATTATCCCACTTCAACCCAAAATTAACCAAAAACGAACCAATTCTACTCCAAAACACACCCTCGTACAACTTATTTGCACATATCATACCACGCAACTGCAAACCCCATACCATGAAATTTACATGCAAAACTAAATAATTGACAAATATGCAAACATATCATACAACTCAAATAAACAAAACATACTAAATCAGTCATGATCATATTATGAAACCACTTCAAACTATATTACTATCAATATAACACCCAACTTGCAGAATCCTTACATCAAACTTTACAAGCAAAACTAGACACTTTACAGCTAAATAAAAAAACTATCATACAACAAAATGAACAAATATCCATCATCTGTCTTCCAATACACATCATGAGACACATTTTCTCTAAAGTATAATGATATACAGAAAGAAAAAAGCTTCACAGAGATTCCATTTTTCTAATTTCCTTATAACATCATTTAAAACCAAATTAAGATCCAAATAAAACACTCGTCTCTCTCGAATCGCGTTAACCCACACTACATATAGCATTCAAAACATGTTTATTACACAAAATCTCCATAATCAAATGATGGTTGTTAAGATCGGCTCTTTTTAAAAGTTGATTCGATCCTTCTGCAATACTTTGATCCATCGACAGATGAAAAACAACAAGAAATTAATACAACTGTAGGTTTGAGAACATACTCATTTCTTCATTGCAAGTCAAACTCAATTTTAAACACTAGTATTTACAAATTGTATATCTATCATTTTTCATTTCACTCTAAATATACACCTCGCCATAACCAAAACTAACATCCGACTAACATATGCTTGATATTACGCATAACTTACACATGACAGCTTCCAACACACTACACAACAAACACCTAAACAATATGCCTTTTCATTAACTGTATCACTCTATATTCAACTCCCATACACCATTCATCATCTTTCAAGCTACCACATCTCATTGACAAAGAACCACATATACTAGCCCACACAGTCCAACATTGTCCATGGAAGTATAAAAACGGTCTCGCGGAAAAGATGCAAGTGAGTGCTTTGTCTAGGAAGGCTACACAATCACAAACCGCATAACGCGCGCGCGCGCGCGCGCGCACACACACACACGCACGCACGCACGCACGCACACACACACACACACACATATATATATATATATATATAAGTGCAATTAATGCACACTGTTATAAAAATCCTTTTAAGAAATTCGTACACTTTAGAAATTACACATTCAGCACAAGCATGCATGAAATTACTACTCTACATATCAATTCTCTATCCTCAATCCCAAAAATCATTCCTTATGCCTCAAAAACTGTTTCTTATTACTCAAAAATCATTCCTTATTCCTCGAAAATCGTTTCTTATTCCCAAATACATCATTCATTATTCCTCAAAAATCGCTCCTCATTCCCCGAAAATTGTTTCTCATTACTCAATCATTTTGTAGTCTTTGAAATTAATTCTCTATTCCCCAAAAATCACTCATTATTCATCGAAAATCATTCCTTATTTCTCAATTCATTATCCCTCAAAAATCACTCCTTATTCTTAAACAGTTATTCCTTATTCTTAAAAATTATTCATTATTCTTAAAAATTGTTCCTTATTCCTCAAAATCCATTCCTTATTCCTCAAAAAACTTTCATTATTCCTCAAAAAAAAAGTGTTTCTTATTCCTCAAAAATTTTTCCTTAATCATCAAAAAATTTTCCTTATTCCTCAACAATCATTAATTGTTTCTGAATAACCATTCCTTATTCCTAAAAAAAAAATCACTCATTCTTCAAAAAACGTATCTAACAATCTATTGCAATACAACAAAACATACATAGATCTATTTAAACATACACACACAGAATAACACAAACTCACAACAAATAACATAAAATATTCCAAATGGCAAACCCACCCCACCCGAGACTAACCTTCATCACTTGATAACACTAGGGTTTAGCTAAACACAACATCCATGTACACTTTTCGTGAACATAGTAACATAAAAAGAAAAAATATCGCATTTAAAAACCATTCAAGGATAATTAAACAGATCACTAAGAGTCATAATTCATTACTTTATAAAATATACTTATGCAAAACTCTTTAAAAACTATATCCATATATAGTTCATATACAAGTAATAAACAATGTTTATGTCTTAGTCAGATACCCTGCGAAGACAAATACCTTTATTGGGAAGAACATAGGTGCCAATTATACCTATACACACACGTGAAATTCCATTTAGTAGAGAACATTTTTATAATAAATACTTATGTTAGACTCATCTTGTCTCCTACTCAATATTCACTTATAAATTTAACTTTAAAATTCACATTACATCTAATTGTTTGATACATACATTTATTTTTCAAACTAATATTTATAATAATTTATTTTATTTCACATAACCCATTTGCCAAAGCTTCACTTACAGAAACAGAGAGCTCCCCTTATCATCAATCCACACAAAACAATCTTTACCAGTCTTTAACAATCTTTTCATCATTCCTTTCAAATATTTACCAATCTTAACCAATCTTTAACAATCTTTACCATTCATTCGGTGGCACAATATCTTCTTTATTGGTAAAAGGGATTTAGCACATTCCTTCAATTAGTGACAAATTGCCTCTAATCGTTTATATTTATCTTGTATTGTTTTATAAAACACATGTATGTTTCCAATTTAAGTCCATTTGGATGTTCCAAAAACATAACACATATTTTCCCATGTGAAGGACCGCTTATTATACAATGTATATTTTATTGTAAAAGAATCCCATATTTCAGTTCAATTACATTTTGTTTCCTAGTTACAATCACAAGAAGATGTACATTTTGTTTATAACATTCAATTCTACACAAATACACAGAATTGTGTAACATAACATAAAGTAACATATTAACATAAAACTATAAATGAAATGATATTTATAGGTTTGTGTTTAGTTGAAAATAATGCCTGTTTCTGAAATGCTTCTAGAAAATATTGAGTAACACATGCTGAAGGTGTTACAGATGGTAAGTCTTCACCCATTGTTACCGTATTCTTATTACAAAACTATCATTACATGATTCCACTTGTAATGATTTAGCTTCCATCACAACTATCGAAGAAGGGAAAACATTCATACAGAACACACGTGTATATACTGTTTTCACAACAGAACGATTGGTTTAGGTATCACTCGAACTCATTCAGAGAAAGAGAGCTCTTACTCGAACAACATACAATAGACAAATGAAACCATATTAACAATCTCAATATGTGTCTTATTAAAAGTTATCTGCCAAGTGTGGGACTCGATCCCACGCTCCCATACAGGAAACCAGAGCTTAAATATTGCATCTTAAACCGCTCAAACAGCCTTACAATTACATAACATGTTTTATTATAATAAAAAGTATTAACCTTTTCCTTGGTTGACATAATGGGATCTTAAACTTATATTCAAAATCGACTGTCGAAAACAACAAAAACATAATTTATAGCAAACTTTTAACTTCGCAGAAAAATCACAAAAACTACGCGAGAACACGCTGAGAACACCCAAAGACACATTCATACAGAAGAAAACACATTATATGTATACTCCCATTTTATAGATAATTTTGTGTATGTATGTGTGTGTGTGTGTGTATATATATATATATATATATATATATATATATATATATATATACACACATGAAATTATCTATTATATATATATAATAGATAATTTCATGCTTATGCCTTTGGGTTTTCTCAGAGCGCTCCCAATCACGAAGGTTTTATGATTTTTCTACGAAATTAAAAGTTTGGTATAAATTATGATTCTGTTGTTTTATACAGTCGATTTTGAATATAGGGTTAAGATACTATTATGTCAACAAAGGAAAATGTTAACACTTTTCATTATAATAAAACTTTTATGTAATTGTCAGGTTGGTTGAGCAGTTTATATGTTGTTCAGCTAAGAGCTATCTTTCTATGACTAAGCTCGAGTGATACTTAAACCAATTGTTGTGTTGTGAAAACAGTATATAAGCGTGTGTCATGTATGAATGTTTTCCCTTCATTGATAGTTGTGATAGAAGGTAAATCGTTACAAGTAGAATCGTCTAATGACAGTGTAAGCTTTTGTAATAAGAATATGGTAACAACGGGTGAAGACTTACCATTTGTAACACCTTCCGCACGTGTTTCTCAGTATTTTCTAGAAGCATTATAGAAACAAGCATTATTTTCAAATGAATGCAAGCCTATAAATAGCCTCACATTTATAGTTTTATGTTAGTACGTTACATCAGAGGTGGACAAAAAGCGCGAACGGGCGAACCAGGTTCTTGGAAAATATTTTAAGCATGGGGAAATCTTTAGAGCTGGGCCGATGCCGATACCTGCATTTCTTATTCTGAGAACTAAACAGTTCTAAGAACTTAACAATGGTGAATGGAGGGGAGGAGACGCTACCCTGCTGCGAGATACTCATCTACAGGAAATGAAAGGGAGAGAGTGAGAGGCTGTTCCCAACCCACTGTGACAGGCGATGTAAGAGATAATAATCTGCAGTTAGAGTACCCGGCTGGAACCCGATGTGTTCTGAGGATAAAAACCCTCGCGTGCGGCAGCATCTAAACCTTCCCGGGGCGCCACGGAACTTGCCATTCCCATGATAAATGCGGCCTTTGTAGGATGTTAGTAGTGGGAGCATAAGGATCCTGGAATTTTCTGAAGTTCGGTTTTTGTGTATTATTAATGTATTATATGGTAAGTTTCTTTATTAAATTATGAGTTTCATTTCTATTTGCGGGTTTTATATATTATTTCAGGATTTAATGATATTGATGTTTTTTCAGATTTGTTATTAAAAAGTATCGGCAGCGAATTCATTATTCAGATACGAAGATATATCATAATATTGATCGATTAAGTTGCCCTGACTTAAGATTAAAAATATATTACCCAAGTATTTTGAGTACTGCATTAATTCTCCAATTTTGAAGAATTTAGGTAAATTAATTAACCTATCGTTATGTATGTTTACTTAAAGCAACAAATTGTACATGGTGTGACATTGGCTTTAAAACATATTTCCACCAGCTTTTCAAAATACTTTTGGTTATGAACATAGTGAACAAATTATGGCATGAGTGAAAAGTTATTCAATGTTATTTATATACATATATATACTCTTGATGATTGATAATGTTTGTGCTCAATTCTCCCAATGTAAGCTTAACCTATCATGATCGATACAATTTTCTAAAGTTTCTCAAAATGTTAAGCTGTATAGATAACTATTAAACATGGTTTTCTTTGGAAGTGTGGGAGAATTTGTTAGCCATTTACAAAGCAGTCTTCCTAGAACAATTAAAAATGATTAATATGTATTTGGTTATGATAGGTTATGGTAGGTAATGCATCGACTTGCATTATGTAAATTTGATGTTTGTTGTGTAATGAGTACTTAGCACTTGTGTTATCACACTGTTGTCTTAGCATGTTTTCTAACTTAAAGATAGATTAAAAATAATGTTAATTTTATTTAATGTTTAAGATGAGTGGATTTATACAAATATCTCAGTAGTAATTCATATATGAAGTATTTACCTCTTTGAGAATTGAAACAAAGAATGTGTTACTGTAACTGTATATGCCTGTGTTTAGGTTGAAGTATTAACTAAATAAGTATGCATGCTTGACTTTTTTATGCCTTTTGAAGTAGATAAATATAGTTACATGTAAACAAAACCTAAGATTCTTGTGATATGAAAGAAGGTTTAATAATTAAGTAAATACTTGTTATGGAGATAAGATCAAAGTATCGTAGAAGGATCGAATCCACTTTTAAAAAGAGCCGATCTTATCAACCATCATTTGATTATGGAGATTTTGTGTAATAAACATGTTTTGAATGCTATATGTAGTGTGGGTTAACGCGATTCGAGAGAGACGAGTGTTTTATTTGGATCTTAATGTGGTTTTAAATGATGTTATAAGGAAATTAGAAAAATGGAATCTCTGTGAAGCTTTTTTCTTTCTGTATATCATTATACTTTAGAGAAAATGTGTCTCATGATGTGTATTGGAAGACAGATGATGGATATTTGTTCATTTTGTTGTATGATAGTTTTTTTATTTAGCTGTAAAGTGTCTAGTTTTGCTTGTAAAGTTTGATGTAAGGATTCTGCAAGTTGGGTGTTATATTGATAGTAATATAGTTTGAAGTGGTTTCATAATATGATCATGACTGATTTAGTATGTTTTGTTTATTTGAGTTGTATGATATGTTTGCATATTTGTCAATTATTTAGTTTTGCATGTAAATTTCATGGTATGGGGTTTGCAGTTGCGTGGTATGATATGTGCAAATAAGTTGTACGAGGGTGTGTTTTGGAGTAGAATTGGTTCGTTTTTGGTTAATTTTGGGTTGAAGTGGGATAATTCGATTCATTAGGAGCAATTCATGAGTTGAGTGGGTTTGCCAATTGGAATATTTTAAGTTTTTGTGTGTGTTATGAATTGGTGCCTGTAGCTTTGGTATATGGTAAATAATGAGTTAGTATGCTTATAAAGGTTTTTAGGTGTGTTTGAACATGTAATCTTGTTTGTTGTTGGGCTTGATGTGTATGATATATTTGATGATTGTAGCTTTGGTAGATGGAAAATTTTCAGTTAGTATGCTTATAAAAGGAACTAAGGCATAATTTACCTTGTAGTCTCCTATGTTGTTGGGGTTGTGTATGTTATGAATTTGATTATTGTAGCATTGGTATATGGGGAATTGTGAGTTAGTATGCTTATAGAAGGACTTTGGGCATGTTTGACCTTGTAGTCTTGTTTGTCGATAGGGTTGATGTGTATGTAATTAATTTGATGGTAGTAGCTCTGGTATGTACGAAATTATCAGTTAGCATGCTTATAAAAGGGCTTTAGGTGTGTTTGACAGTGTAAGAAAGGTCTTAGGGCTTAAATGACCTTAGCATCTTGATGGATGTCGGGTATGATGCCTATATTATGAATATGGTTACTATGTCTTCAATAGTTCGGAAATTATGACATTTTAAAAAAGGGTTTAAATGCATAATTGATAGTCTGCCACAACCAACGACCAATCACAGTACAGCGACTAGGAAGAGCACCACCTGGTACCCCTCACTCCAGCACCACGGATAGTGCCAGCTAGTATCCCTCACTTCAAATATGGGCAGCACCAGTTTGGTATCGTCCTGCTTGAGACCCTTCCCAGGTTAATCTTATGGCACTACACCTGCCGGTGAACAAGGTGAAGTGAAACCCCCATAGGTGAAGGAGTGGATCAGATTGTTGAGCGAATGTGGAGCTATGTAAGGTGTTAGGTTCGTTGCTATGTGAGGTGCTAATTGAGGTGATGAGTTAGGTGCTAATTGAGATGTTGAGTGAGGTACTACGTGAGGTGCTCAATGATCCAGCTTTTCCAGCAATTGAGGTGCTAGGTTTATTCTATGGGACTACGATTAATCAAAAGTGAAGTGAAACCCCCTGAGCTACTTATTGAGGTGCTAAGTGGTCCAGCTTTTCCAGCAATTGAGGTGCTAATTGAGGTGCTAGGTTAATCTTATGGGACTACGATTAATCAAAAGTGAACTGGTATGCGCAGCGATTTCCGTCCTAGGTTAATTGTATGGGACTATGTCTGCAAGGTCAATGTCAAAGAAAGTGAAGCAGAACCTCGTCGCCCCTACTACTGCGATATATATATATATATATATATATATATATATATATATATATATATATATATATATATATATATATATATATATATATATATATAATGTAAAATAATAAATCACGGTCATTCTACTGCGCAAATATTGTAAATCGCACTGCAGCACGAAAACAAAATTTAAACCCAAAAAATGCCACAAAATATTCCATGCATCGGAAGGGTGGAGGATCTAACGCCAAACACAGACAAATGCCGCAGTGTACGCCAATGCAATTTCTGTGTCCGCTGTTGTTAGCCGGTACACACTATGTTTACAGTGTGTGGTAGATATGAACATGTGTATGTTGCTATGTCTATTTCACTGTTGACACCCAACACACGTCTGACACCAAGCGCTACCGATACTACTAACTAAAGCTGTAACTTTCTCCAACAGTTACATTTGCTACTCCAGGAGATATATATATATATACATATATATATAATCATATGATTACTGCATTGTGAGGCTCCACCACATTTCAGAGGGTGCCCAGTCTTATCTGGACACAGATCATAAAGGATAAGTCAGTCACCTGGTTGCTCGTACACCTGCCCTGAATTATAGTTTATCACCTGCGGAAATATCTCAATATCATCGTTTAAGGAATACCTGTTACTGTCACTGCAATGCTTCGCCAGCGTGTAAACGTACCATAGATTAAAGATGAGGTAGACCGCTTATTCGTCTTCTGTGCATGTACCCAACATTGGCCTACCTCAAAGGAACACAGCTGTCAAAGTGTTTGTTTATATATTAATTTTTAAACGACAAGCAGTATTATATGAATAAGATCATTTTAACAATTTGAATGTAATCAAACTGCATTACAAATTGGTTAGAGGAAGTATACATACATCTCAAAGTATTTGCTTACAAATCATTTTTCTAACCTAATATCCAAACCATGCCGTCTTTGCTAGGTGTGTTGGCAGAAAGGCAGTTCAATGTCGGGACACGGATATTGGAGATTGGTTGCGCGCAATCAGCGAGATCGGTTCTACCTCATCTTTAGTCTATGGAACATACGAGTCACTGATGAGAAATGAACAGGCGTGCATTCAGATGCAAGGTAAACATTTATTAGAGCACGGAGCGTAACATCTGTGAAACACATCAACACTTTCCTTTTTAGTTTTGTTCTTTATTACATTTTCTTACGTCTACGGTTGTACGAGCCCTATACTTGTGAAATACATCTACTCTTCGCGGTATAGTTTATATTTTCACTATCGTCTATTCGGTTTCTGCTTCCTGTTGCAGTAATACTTTTTACCTTTATACCTAAGATTTCGAATTACGACAAACCTTGTAATACAATATGTTTTATTTACTTTCCTTTTTGACCTTTTCCTGATTCGTCCCTTACTTTCCTTTCTATGTGGTACGTTTTGGTACCACGTTTTGGAGTGGTTTTGTTTTATTTTGTCACTCACTTTAGGATTTTGATATTTTCCCCAGCTGATTATTGACTGTGTTTTCTGTTTTGTTTCAGTTACGTTTCTTGGTACCTTTATTACTCCCTTCTAACAGAAGAGTGTAGGGGCGTTATTGTACACTAGAATGTTGATTGTATTATTGTTCATGTTTGTACTTCTATCTCCAAATTTTTGTAACTGACGCCATGCTGAATAAACACTTTTTAAAAGAAATTAGAGCACCTCATGTACGAATGAATTACACCTGGTATAGTCTACTCACGGTTTCTTCACAACTTTCGAATCAAATCTTAGAGAAATCACCCCATGTATAACGTGTTTGGTTCTTTCCTAAATATGTCATACATCACATGAGTTTCACTTCTGTGAGCACTTTTCAAATGAACCTTAGAAAAAAGTCACTGCTCCTGCCTGCATATATTTTAATGAGCGCACTGAGTGACATTTGCGCAATAAAGTTGGCAACGATGGATGAAAAGTAGTTCAATATCTTAACGTCGAATCAAAAGTGCTAGGTAACCATTTGTGATAACTTAAATTATGTCTTCCGTCTTCTGTTTTTTTTTTATGCACCGAAGTGTGAAATTAAGTGAATTTGTACAATACTTACTTTTCAAATAATTTGACAGTTTCACTTAACCGACGCATGAATAAAGTGATGAGGCCCATGGCAATACTAATTTTACATAACGCGGAAGAACACACGGCGTGCATACAAATATATCTCAAGCAGGGCTTTCAAAAGTGTTAATTTTATCGTGAACAGCCTATAATTTGGTTAACTTTACTTTAACATATATTTTATTTATAAATATAATATAAATATAAACAGGGTGAAAATAGGTGTGTTGGCAATGCCTAGTAATAAGTAGTTCTTATACGAAATATTACTAAAGTGAGTGCGCACGAATGTGATGCGTCGTCCCTTTGGTGTGACTTGGTTAAGCTCTGTTTGCATTAGGCGGAGAAATATCCTGGAAGTATAACTTCAGTAGGGATTCAGAAAAGTTTGAAGTAAACGTGAATGGACTATACACAAACAGGGGTGAAACAATTCCAATACCGCCTAGGAAGGCCTTACCTTGGGAACCAAGCATCTAGAACATAATATTCATATTTTGAGGTGTACTGTCCACATCCTGGTTACTTCCTACATAAATCAACACATGATGTAGACCTATAAGGTAGGCGCATGGAGTACAGATGGGATTACATTTAACAATTGAACAACGTTGTGATAGCCTTATGAAATACCGGCACTTGTTTTACGCCCTAGACAAAATTTATCAATAACCCTGGACACAGTCTATGCACCAATGAAAAACATGTTAACATAAAAAACGTTGTATTTGGTTAAACATTTACTTTGCAATAGTTACGAACAATTAAAATCATTTGTCCGATTTACATGAAATGTTCTTCCCTGAGTTGATTTGTTGCAGATTATATATTTCAAAGTTTTATGCCTTGAAACACAAATTGCTTGTAATATCTAGAGCGATATTCAGGCCTTCAATAACACAGCCGTTATTGGGAAAATGCATACTATAACAAAATTATGACACAAATGTCCATATCATAGATACTGGCAACAGACAATTATGATAAATATTCTCTGTTTCATATAACTTCAGTAAAATTTGTCAGACGTGACAAATCTACACAGCACGTAAACAGTAAACGCCTCCATTTGCAAAGTACTGAGTCAGCTGACGGTTGGTGCGGGATGCATGTTATTATGTTGGCGCTCTTTGCGATAATTGTGGAAGAAAATAGTACTCGGTTTTTAAATAAATTAGCCTATAATGTGGAAATTGAATAATAATTGTCACAATTATGGTTAAAATTATGCTAATTGACTAATGTACGATTTTTCTGAGTTATAGAGCAAGGGCTTTAAAGAACATTTAGAAATACTATGGTAGAGTATGCTAAGATTACGTTTATGTGAAAGTCTCCACCAATTCCAATTGCCTATGGTCTCCACCCGCCCAGTTAAATGCCTTTACCACTTAGCTCTTTTCCATCATAATTTATTTATATACGAGAATTCCTTGCTCGTGATGTCGGAATATTGTATATGCAGATAATTATTTTTGTGTTTGCGTATTTCATTAAATGTAGTTCGTCATATGTGCATTTTTATAACAGTCACCTGAGTGAAATGAATTATCGAAACTTATCTGCCACTTAAGAAGAGTTTGTTGTGGTTCGCCGTATTCTGTGAGACCGTCGCGAAGCACGAGCGAAATGTGTTAAAATTGTTGCTTTCAAGAAATAGCCCAAATGTTTTGTTAATTGAATAAGTAAGAAAATAAATTATCGTATCAGTGGCCGACAACAGTTATTTTAGTGAAGTTAGCAACACAAAGATCACCATGTATTTAGGAATTGCGAAGTAAACAGTAAGTCTGTATGTTTTGTATATAATGTTATCTTAAATTGTTGTTAGAATATCTTTAATGCATTCGAGCCTTTAAAAACCCTTGTTTTACCCTAATTTATTTTAGTGTAACCCTAAAGAACTTTTACGTGTGAAGTTAAATTTGCTGAAAAAATTTAGGCTACATCGTGCATTTCACACATCGGTATTAACAGTGACGTATTTATTGCGTTTTTTTTTTCTTGCGGGAGGTTTTCAAATGCACATGACCTAAATAAACGCCCTTTTAGTGTAGTTCATTATACAAAAATGCAACAATAATTGTTTGGTATTTCTCGCATCGGTACATACAGCAACACATTGATCGCATTTAGTTCATTCAATGAAGTTAAAACTTTTTTTAGAGTTAAAGAAAACCGAATGTTATTTCCGTACCAACAAAATTTATCCTATGCATCATCAAAACAATGTATGGTCCAATCGCCACTCTCTCATAAGAAGAACCGCAAAACAATCGTGCCTCACGAAATACGTTAAACTGGAGTACCCCACACCACCAACATAAAAAGAACCCTAACTAATATATTATTTCATCATAACAAAAATAAAACAGTTGGGAATGGCAACCAGCTATAGTAGCCTAAGTACTGGACTAAAGTTGTCAGTCCTTGTCAGGACCTGTGTTGGCATGAGTGCAGTCACCCTCATCCTACTCCGGAGCCCCATTCGCAGAAAGGTTCGCTGAATTGTTGCAGTAGACATGTGTCTGGATGCCCCCTCGTTCATTTGAACGGCGGGCTGTTCCACTGTAGCTAGTCGGTTGGCCTTCAAGCACCGTCGTAGTCTACGTTCACCTCGGACATCAATGACGCGTGGAGCTTTACCACAGAGGCACGTGAACAGTTCACAAATGTCGCTGTTTCCGAAATGCTGCCCCTTTTGGCCCGAAAGCCGATGATCATCCCTTTTTTGCAACTCGGTTAAATCGCTTCCCTTAACGATGACATCAGGCAGCGCAATGTGTACAGATAGTCTGTCGGTCGCATTATATACCAGCTTCACCAGCCGACGTCAAGGGCCATACGAAATGGGCTATGCGCAGCAGATGGCACTTCTACCAGGTGGTAATGATAATGTGATTCGACTGTGTATAGTTCAAATATAAACAACACATTTTTCCGTGGCCAACACCCTTAACTTTCGCAGTCGCTTAGGACGCACAGGTCACATTTTCGCGCTATCAATAACCACAGCCCCTCGCCGGACCCACAGGAACACTTGCTGGTCAACGTATTACACTGGGGTTATAACTAGTTCAGTTTTGAGTTTCTGCATCGGTGACGTGTATACACATTCACGTGTCATAAAATGCGGTATTGCCAAGCCAGCAGGTTAACCCATAGACTAAATATGAGGTTGACCGATCTCACTGGCAGCGCATAACCAATCTTCATGTCCCAACACTGAACTGATTTTCTGCCAACACGACTAGCGAAAACGGCAAGTGGTGTAGTGTATGCACAAGGTAATTTTTGTTATCTTGTCTAATGTTGTGTAGTGTGACCGGTACACATCATGAGCTATGCACAGACAATATATATTTGTTTTTATGTTTGTATATTCGTAATGTGTAGAATAAAATATATATTGGAAGGCAATGAACGGAACCGTACTTTACTCCCTATACATACGAAAATATTCAAGGGTCCTGCAATGATCATTGCTACAGGCATCCCAACAAAATGACGAGGCCACCGCTTAAAGTACAACAGGTACATGCAGTACGAAGAGAACACTGCACGCCAGTTCAGAGCCTTGTAAGCTAGGCCGTGTGGCCCTTATTTCTCTCTTTCGCTGTATCTAGTGCGGAAAACACCTCCAGGTAGATGGGCGCATTACGGCACACAAAAGTAATCGATAAGATCCATAATCGACTCCCAATTAGTCTGTACAAGTCACGCAAGCTGCTGGTACATGACATACTGTCAATGGGACACGGGGAGAACCGGGCCGCAACAATTCTTGAATATAGAGTAGAACTCATAAGAAGTTTCGAAAAGGACAAACAATTTGAATTATTAAACAGGAAAACTTCATAAAAAGTTCAGATTACTTTGGTATATATAGACAAAAGAGAAAAGTTATGTTATTTTACAGGAGAACTTTTCAAGAGGACCTCAAATTGCCAATATTATACACAAAAGTAAACAACTACATAGAGGCGAGGATATAGCAACTACGCTTTATTACAATGTGAGGAATTAAACTTCTCATTAACAGACTTTTTGTTATGCTAATGCTAGGTAAAAGTAATATCTTTTGTTAATATGGTTTATAGCCAGTCATAAGTATTCATACACCTGTGAATCGACAACGGAAGAGGACGTGAAACAACTTTGTACAACAAGCATCGCCTAATGGTTGTTTACTACGAGTGCAATGGTGTGGACGGAGTATCTGGTGTGGTGTTAGTGCACTACAGACAGCCAGATGGGTCCAAAACGTAAAGAAACAGAAGAAGAGAGAAAAATTATTATACTACTATATAATTTTACAGCTCTGCTAGTCAATATCCAAAAATATCGCAAGTATACGTTATTTTATTAATTAATATTGAAATACGCGATGGACAACCAGTTTGTTAATCAAGTAATGAAAGTTGAACAATAATAACCAAATTCGAACTCAACGAAAATATTCTTTATTACGAAAGTGTGAGTGCTCAAAACCAAATGTAGGCCTATCTTACAAAAAAATGAAACCTTTTGAAAATATTCCAATGAAATTTAAGGCCCCCACGGATACTACTAAAACAAAACTATTGTGCTACTTTACACTTGAGATACGCATAGGCATGTTTAAAGCACAAATTCTAACGAGTAGTAGGATTTGGAGAGCTCAGGCATAGCGGGATCCGGTAAGGGGCCAAGCGCCGACCGTCCCCATCTTGAATTAACCTCTTTTCTCTCAAAATTTCCTCTTTTCCCTCGAAATCAACCATTTTTCATTTAAAATATAAAAAATTATACTGACACAAGCCGACTGCCACCATGGATCTAGACGACCTTGGATAAATAAATATTCAAATAACACATCTCGCAAACAATATATACTCAGCAATTGAACTATATAAAAATAATTATGTGACAACAAATAATGTGCCGAATTTACTGCGATCTGTCATATCCTGAAAGATTATCCGGCAACACTATCGTAGACCAAATTCGGACTTCGTGAATGTAACGTCATCTGACGTCAAGATTCGCGCACTTACACATCCACAGGTAGAGCCGATTGTAGATAGACCTTCACACAGCGACAAAAATGATGTGTATAAACTTTAAAAACTGAATAATACACAAACTTTAAAACTATATCATGCACTGTTATTTTCAAACTATTCACAAATTCTCAAGCCATGAATATCATACCTTCTGCAATAGTAACAGTACATAATGTGTTACGTCAGAAGCACATCCCATGCGACATGCATCTGCCTGCATGAACTGTGTGGGCACAGGTGGCTTGTGCCCCGATTCTACCGCACTTCGCCTATGTCCGAGACGTCTCGTGTGCCTTCGGCAAGGAAAAAATATACAGCAGCGTGGGCACAGACCGCCTGTGCCCCAAAGCTGCAAGGAAAAATATTGTACACGGTTAAGTACCGAGGCACTATTCGCAGCAAATACATTACTTTTACACTTAAATTATGAAAGAAAGATATATAAAAGAGCATTTATTTGCAGGAGCACGTGAAATTTTATTTTGGATGGCATGTGCTCCTGCACCCATTACCAAGAGCTGCCTCTGGTTCCCACACATTTCACCAATGAGTTTCCTTCGACAAGTGATGTGAAGAAAGCAACAAGAATGTGCATTACATATTTCTAGACAACCCGAATGAACTTTTTGATAGTCAGATGTTTGATTGGCATGCAAAAATGCAGAGAGATTTCACACACTGGTGTGATAGCTTCTAATCATTGATGTACTGAAGAATCAAGGTTATATCAGATGAGACTGTTGGCTACTATACATGATCATCAAATATCTGAGATGTGTAAATCGAATATACAAAATAATTAGAATGATAGAACGTATATATATATATAATGTAAATAAATGAAATTTATTTACACATAGAGTAATGTGTATAATTTCTTACACAGTCCGTTCTGCTTCTCTGAAAGACTTACTAACTCAGTGGTGTAAACAAACAATTGAGAGAGTATCTTTTAGATCAAATTTTAGGTGAGTGCATGCAGGAGGACTATAGTATGATTGATTTAAAGTATTATGCCTTACTCGGGTGGTTTAAAATCGACTGAGTTCTATATGGCGAACGAATGAAATGACGGACATATTCTTGAGGAATGTTTCGCAACTAGATGGTTGGCCTGGTAAGTTAGTATGACCCTTTAGTAGAAAAGTTTTGCGAAGACTTTTTTTCAAGATTGTCCATCATCGTTTGTTTGTATAGGTAGATGGTATGGCAGGTTGGTCTTTTCAGTTAGTGTAGCCAGTTTTGTAGGAACTGGTCTCGTAAGGAGCTAGTCTTGAGCTAAATCAGTCTCGTCAGAAACCAGTTTTGGGTGGAGTCGGTCTTGTGTGCAGTCAGTCTTTGACTAGTATTGTTAGTCGGTATTGTCCCTTGTTGTGACCAGTTAGTAATTGATAATTGCATCGACTGTGATTTTTCTCGATTTCAATGTCATTGGGGTAAGATCAAGGTCAACAATCAAAATGGTGGTTAAATCAACAGCTCCTCTGGTGACGAAATGTATATAGTCTATTCATGGTTTATTCACACTTTTTTAATCAAACCTTTGAAAAATCACCCAATGTATGACGTGTTTGGTTATTTCCTAAATATGCCAAGTATCAATCCCGATTTATACCTCTGTTAACATAAAAGTACCTTATTTTTCGTTAAATTGAAGTTTTACGTATATTTTATTTACAAATTATAATATATCGTTTCTAAAGAATACAAACAAAAACAGTGAGAGAACACGCGTGTGGGTTGCACCTAGTAATAAATAGTTCTCATGCAAAATATTATAACTGAGTGCGCACGAATTCGGTGTATTGTCATTGGTATAATTTATAGACTTATTTAAGCTTAGTTCGCAAGAGGCGGAGGAATATCCTGTGATTAGAACTTAAGCAGGGCTTCAAAAAAGTGTGAAGTAACCATGAATGGATTATAATTAATACACTTAAGTCACCTAGGTGATGAAAATGAAAACAAATGATAAACGAGAAAAAAAAACAAGCTGGCTACTTGCGATGGAATGAGCAAAGGTGAGGGGGGTGGATGCCTGCCGACTATTTAACCAATGAGAAACATTGGTAGGAGAGAGGTATGTTAAGGCAATGTGATTGAAGGTTCATTCGTCTGCTGGACGTGGTGCTAACGAAACCTCTGAAAATATAAGTCTTTAAATAAACTCTTTATAAATGTTTAACTAAACTTTAAATATTTTTATAAACTTTTGGAAGTTTTTATTTTATAGAGAATTTTGTGATTTTCTGGGTTCAAGGCTATACGAAGTGACGGGCTCAAGGTCAAAGGTCAAGGTCCTTTGAATTAAACATGGTGGTTAGGTGGCAGCATAGCATGGCGACTGATCGGTTCCAGTCCCCCATACCCTTTAAGCCAAAATATTCAAAAATTTACTTTTTTATTAAATTTTTAAATTTTTTAACAGTTTTTTCTATTTTTTTCGATAATTTCTACAACGTTTCTATTTTTAGGGGGGGGGGTGTTTAAGGTCATCCAAGGTTAAGGTCTCGGATCAAGGTCAAAGTCACCCAAATCAAAGGTGCAGTCGGGTTGTGTCAGTATAATTTTATCTCGATTTTTTAAATTTTTCGAACTTTTAGATTTTAAGGTATTTGCAAGTCACGGGCACATGGTCAAGGTCACCTGGATAAAAAAATGGAATTCGTAGTCAGTAACATAATATGCTCGCTGACTTTCATGCATTTATTCGATTTTCGCTATTTTTCTCGAGTTTTTGTTGTCACGGTCATATGGGACAAGATCACTGGCATCCAACATGGTGGCCGGAGTCATCGTGTAATGTTTTCATAGATTTTTCATTGGAATCTAACAGGTTGATAATTTTACAATGTCCTCACGCCACACGTCTACACATGCATAGAAAATAATAGAATTACTGCTGTAAGGCTGCCACTATAAGTAACTTTCGAACGAAGCGATAATTACAAAAGAACATTAACTACAGTGTGTGGAAGGCGTAAAGACGTGGCATGTCTTCAATCATATATAAACTTTAAATCGTCGTGCTAACAAGAGGCATCAGGCCACCAAATACGTGAGAATAATAAAGTTCTAAAAAGAGAAGGGCCTTGCAAATAATCACATAAACAAGCAGAAATTTAAAAAAAAAAGTGTTATGCACAAAGAATAATTGAGAAGGCAATAAACACGAATTTCAGTGCTCATAACACAGAGAGAGAGAGAGAGAGAGAGAGAGAGAGAGAGAGAGAGAGAGAAAATGAGAGGGAGGAAGGGGAATAAGAGGGGAGGAAGGAAGAATAGGAGGGGAGAGAGGGGAATGAGAGAGGATAGGGGGATATAAGAAAGAAGGGAGGGGAGGGATAAGAGTGGTGGGGAGGGTTAAGATGGAGGGGGAGGGATAAGATGGGAGGGGGAGGGATAAGACGGGGAGGGGAGGGATAAGACGGGGAGGGGAGGGATAAGACGGGGAGGGATAATAGGGGAAGAGGGATGAATAAGGGGGAGTAGGGATAAACAGGGGGAGAGGAGGAATAAGGGGTGAAGAGGGGATAAGAGGGGGAGATAAGGGGTGAAGAGGGGGATAAGAGGGGGAATAGGGAAGGGGTGAAGAGGGGGATAAAAGGGGGAATGAGGGGAGATGGGGTAGATATGTGGGGATGGGTGGGGATGAGTGGGGGAGAGGTGGGAGAGAGGGGGTAGATAGGTGGGGAGAGGTGGGAGAGAGGTGGTAGATAGGTGGGGAGAGATGGGAGAGAGTGGGAATACAGGTGGAAGAGAGGGGTGGAGAATTGCGAGAGAGGGATGGAGAGTTGGAAGGAAGGGCAGAGAGGTGGTAGAGAGGGATAGAGGTGATGGAGTTGGGGGCCAGAGAGAAGAGATGGGGTGGGCGAGGAGAGATGTGCTAGAAGAGAGGAGTGGGGGAAATAGAAGTAGCGGTGAGAGAGTGAGAGAGAGAGAGAGGCGAGTGAGTGTGTAACACAGAGGAAGGGGAGAAATATGGCGGAGAGCCAAAACAGTGAAGATTTATGTTAAGCCCCTGGCATGACGAAACACACAAGTTTAATGCATTAGTGGGCAGCTTCACGAACTCTTCATAAAATAACTCCTAGAAATGGGACAGTTAACCTCTTTAAAAATGCATTTTTCTATAGTGTTTCACAATTTCCGGAAAACCGATAATCCAAATGCTATTTGAATTATCACACACTACTGGTATAGTAATTCTCAGGTTTAGGTTTAATATCCTGCAGTCGTGTAACACAGCCAACCAATAAAAAATTGCTTCCCTTTGTATGTTGAATATATGCTCTTCGTAAAGATGCTTATGTTAATACTTCTTAGGTATTACATTTTACACTCACACTGACAGTTTTTTGTGCCCACAACCTGAAGTCTAGTCACTTCACTGAGTAATTATATCTGCTGCGCACTACGCAAAGCACAGTTATTCATGTTCCAGATATAAATGACTTTTTTTAAGGTTGCTAGAAGAGCACGCATTCATTCGTTTCAATGTTTTTACCCACTATTTTAGCGTTGCTCATCGCTGACGTGAGTACAACCCGCTGAACAGTGAGGCGAGAAAGAGATATAGAAACAGCGTCTGAGAGAGAGAGATAAATAGAGAGAAAGAAAGAGAGCGAGAGCCCGTGTATTTGCGATGGTTCAAGGTGAACATGCTCTCTAAACAATGCCCACATGTCGGCATTCAATTTGCAAAAAGCATTCTTCCTTTGCTCGTCGTCGCGCCATTGGCAGTTATGTTTTTATTTTATAGCCCCTCTTTTTTTTTACCTATTTTTCTTTTACTGCGGTTTCTCAGAAGAAGAATGCTGTACGCTTAGTTTGTTTGACCTTGAAAGTTTTACGACGTTCTTCCAAGTGAGTAAACAGTAAAATTATTTTCGTTTTTTTTCCCGAACGACTGCTTTTTGTATTGCTAAATACGTATTTTCAAGCCTGGAAGTAGTATGTTTAGCAATAATTGTTGTTTTTTCTTTAGACTGTTGAGTTCAGTAAATCTGCAATTTTAAAATTTTTTACTAAAAACTATTTAATTTGTTGTTAATTTTGTTTTATACACAAAAACATTTATCGTTTTATCAAAACGTACTTATTTTGTTGCTTTCCACAATAAAGACACTTACGGAAAATTAATGCATTAGCATATATGATTTGTATGTGTGTATTATTCACGTATCAGCCACTTAAAATTAATCAACTGACACGTGTACTCCCCCCCCCCACCCAGGTTTAAAAATATAATAAAATAACTGATATTTTTCATAGCCTGCCAGTAAAACTGAAGGTTCATTACTCGCAAGTCCATGTTTCTGCAGTCAGCTATCCAAATAAACTAATTTAAGAGTGTGAAACACAGATGAACTGAACTGAATGTGTACTATTTTTCATGGACTGTGTCTTTATAAGAAAATACGGCTGTATTTCAAATTGCTATGCTCTGTAAGTTGATTCCGTAAATGACCCTAAATGACTGTCATAGTTCCTGACGTTAACCATCATTACATGTATATGGTAACAACCACTTCATTTTGTGCTCACATCCTATATCACATACGGACGAAAACGACACAAAAGAATGAATTTCATCACAAATGAAAAATACTCTGCTGTGTAGTTACAGCAGAATTACCCACACACAAAAGCGACGGAACGTTACGGAAACAATATCAAGCGCATCGAAAGCTGCACCGCCTACATGCTGTAGTGGACACAGCCTGAAGACTGCAAGACATCCGCCATCGAGAACTGGGGCTAGAGCAGCTTCTGCCCGTTCGACATAATACACAGTTGTAAGACGACCATACGCTACGGTGCAGGTCTAGGCCGAGAGAATACTTAAGGCGGTTCTTGTAGTCACTAGCGCGATCGCTCACTTAAGGCTAGGGACTCCTTTAAGAGGGACCAGTAATAGAATTAGTTATTAAATTAAAATATTGTGTAGTTTGCATTGTGTTAATCAAACGAGTATTCAGTATCCAGATTGTGTATAATTGTATGAATAAATCTGTAGTGTTTTATAAAAACTTGTGTCGCCTACCTTAATTACCGTCCTAGAGTGAATTATTATGTTGTATTGAGAGTCCAAGTATATGAGCAAGTATAGAAGTAAGTATAGCTCTCAAGAGGAAGTATTACAACATGGCGGAGTCGCCTATAAGCATTCTGTAGTACTTCAGTATATTAATTTTCATTAGTCTGACTTCCAAAGCAGAACAATGCGAATAGAGCGGCGAGTATTTCTCGGACTGACTTGGCGGCAGGCTAGACTTCACATCCCTCTACGTCTACACTCCAGATACTATCGTTGACTGGCTACTGCAACTGTGACGGCACAGGGTGCGAGCGTCGCCGTCCCCGACTGCTCGCGATTATAGGCTAGTCACGTTAAAGTGAGCACTTTTTAAAGCCCTTCCAATAGGTATTAACAGCTAATAAATACACACGCGCGCGCGCGCGCGCACGCACACACACACACACATTATATATATATGTGTGTGTGTGTGTGTGTGTGGCAGCTTCATACATAAACCTTCGGGAGTGGTGGAATGTATACATTATGTTTATTGGTCGCCACATGACGTAATAGAAAGCGGCGGAAAAATAGAAATTAGCTAAAAGGAAACATTTAGCAGGTCCTTAAAAAGTGCTAATTTTACCGTGAATAGACTATACCAACTAAGGACTGTGGTTGGCCCAAGAAGGGCCATATAGACATGGGGGGGAGGGGCAGAGGCGTGACGTAGCTTGCAGCCCTCCCAGGCAGCCCGGTCTGCATTCCTCGCGGCATTTGTTCTCGTGCGGGCAAGCTATTTGTTGTTTTGACGATGGCCACGTGTTTTCTGTTGTCTGAGTACACTGTATGATTCCAGTTACAAGGCGCGCTGTTGCAGTTTGCAAAAATAGTTTAGATAAAACGAAATTGAACGACAATTAAATTTATTATCATAGATTTCCGAGGGATACGCAGAAAACGGAATGGATCTTTACATGTAGAAGATAAGATGAATTCAACCCAGATATCTCTGACGACTGCTCTCAACACTTCGAAGTAAATGTTGTGTTTAAAACCAGTTTTGGAGGACAAATATATCCGGTATCGATATCTAACAGTTTCCAAATCATTTGGACAGCTTCTATAATAGACAGTAAAATATCTTTCAGCGGCATTAAAATTGTTATCATGAACTCCCGGCTCATAACGATGTTTCTTGCTATTGTTTTCTGCCTCGGGTTTTTGATTCCGAACTAACAGGGAACTGTTTCCTTTCGAATTGAACAATGAAGTAATACTACCTCATTGTTTGAAAAGTTTTCCGTAGATTTACTAAAAAGTATAGGTAAAAATGTATCCAGAAACCTCCGTAATATTACGGACACACATTTTTTCTTAGTAACGGACTTTCCTTGAATTTGCGGAACTTTCCGTGTATCTTTTAAATTATTTTACAATGACATGCGACGTGGTATTCCAAAAAATTGCATTAATAATAATAATAAATCGTCTTTATTTGGCGCAATTTAGGCATATCTGCGTTCTCTTACACTGAATCATTTTTACAGTTTACACTTGCTTATTACAGTTTACAAGAAAAAAATAGCTCTTACAAATTAATAAACATTGCAGAAAATCAGAAGTCGTTACTGGACATCATGGAACAGGTAATTAATACTAAAAAGAGACATGCATATTTAAGTACTGAAAAAGTGGTGATTATTAAGTTTAAACTAGTCCATAAAACACTGATGATGAACTGACAGGTATTAGGCCAAAATATGCACCATACACACGCAAGAATATAGTAGATTTGCACAACGCATAAATGCACACAGGCCCACATACATATACACGTAATAATAGCGCCCTGAGAATAAAATGACAAAAAAGAACACTAGTTCGTTACAACAATAAAACTGCAGGGACTTAGGCCCTTTAGTTACTTTTTACTTTCAGCCATTTTTTTTATCCTTCAGCCAACTTTTCAAATAAATATTGCCATGTAAGTAATAAATACAGTGTATATAATCCAGCGTATTCTGAAGCTGACGTTTAGAGGCTAAAATAAAACAAATTTATTGACTATTATTCCAAATAAGAGAGCTTTCAAAAGTGCTCACTTCACCGTGAATAGCCTAAACGAAGATGTTGCACTGTGTAACAGAAATAGATGAAATATTTTACGTCAAGTTTGTCCTGAAGGGGGATTTTAACAGGAATAAAAACGATGGTAACCTAACGTCCTGTTCATCCACCATACTCCTACGCGGATACTTCACGAGTGTTGTTAATATTTACAATAATATACACATTTTTCAATCTTCCGTGTGGTTGAAGTGTTTGAAGATGCTGCCTGTTACAAAGTGTTTGTGCTACCTTGTGATGTTCTAAATAATTACAGCGTTTGAGACGCAAATGTTTAAAAAGGCACATTTTACGGCGGTTAATAAGGCTTCACGTATCCTTGGCATTGTTTGTTACCGACACACGAAGCTATGGCAAATCACAGATAGCTTCGTATTTTGTTAAGTACGGAAATCGGTTCTGTTTTCCCTCGTAACGGATCTGATTTGCGTACATAACCGTAAATTTATATAAAAATCTACGTTAAATGACGGAAATTTTTAACATTGCCGTTCTGTAGAGATAGATTTTCGGCGAAGTTGCCGTAAATATAGTAACAGCTGTTGAATTACAAATGCAGACCACAAGAATGTTTCATGAAGCTGCTGTTACACTATTCTTAGTCCATTTCAAATGCAATTCTAAATAAATGTTATGAGTTTACTCGATTATGTTTTATCATGTTATTTAATTATGACATACATTCCTTGAATGTGTCAGTCTCTCTGTATGTCTCTGTCTCTCTGCTTGAAAAAGCTACATTTTAAATACACTATATTCTTAAGACATGTTGATGTTTCCTTGGAAGGATGTTTGATTTCAACTGAAATTACCTCTTCGCATTCTGTTACTGTTTATGAACGTATTAAAAATATACCCTTGTAAATATGTGGCCATAGTCGTTTCGGTTTCCCAATCTTTACGTTAGCTGATAATATGTCGCGGAATTCTTGCATTATTTTGAAACAAAGAAGCTCGCTCGTTTTTACAAATCTGTTAATGCTACGACTGTTAACAAAGCAAAGATCTCAATTTTAATATCTAGCTGCATTTCATATGCTTACAAAACCTTACCTTATAACTGGAGAAAAAAAAAAAAAAAAAAAATTTTTTTTTTAACTATAATAACACGAGCACACAAAACATAGAGATATAGGCTGTTCACGGTAGGGTGAGCACTTTTTAAGGTAATTCTTAATTTTTCCTTTCATCCAATTTCCATCTTCCTGCTGCTTTTTTATATAAACATTGCAATGTGACCAATAAACGTAGTGTATACATTTCACCACCCTTAAAATTTAATGTCTGAGGCTGCAATAAGATATATTTATTAGCGGTTAATGCCTGTTGGGAGGGCCTAACAAAGTTCTCACTTTACCGTGAACAGCCTATAATTTATTTTATTGTGAGAGCAGTGCCTCAGATAAAATGAAACAAGGCCTCCAATAGGTGTCCGGTAGTGTTTCTTCCCAAACACGAAGTTTCGTGCCATTATCTATAATGGTTTGGTTGTAATGACGAGTTTATTTTTCCTTTACATTCGGCTCGCTCGCCGCTGCTCGTTCAGGGCTGCACGCTACGTCACAAGCAGGCAGCCACTCAGCACGCAGCAGGCGATTGAGCCAACCTCCCCTTTTACAGACCTTGGTGTACGCCAATGTCCAGTCATCCGACATCGCTTCACGACACCGAGCAACATGGGAGTACTGCTTCCATTTAATATTGTCTTTGGAACTGTTTCGTTGCTATGGTCGACTGTTATATATATATAATATGAATTTGGCCATCTATGGACCGCAATTAATTCAAGACTTCTGGTTCGTCTTCTGCTTTCTTCCTTCCCAGAACTTCCTCATATTTCTCCAACTGCTCGTCTCTGTTCTTCAGTCCACACTCTCTCGGGTCTTGGTTTCGGTCGGTCCTTCGGAAATCTTGCCTTGTCTATCAGTCGCCTGACGTTCTCTCTGTTCTTGAACAATTCTTCCGTTATCCCAACTTTTTCTGCAACTTTCCTGGCCTCTTACCATCTTTTAGGTGTCCATAAAATTTCAGTCTCCTTTTTCTCATTGTGTCTGTAATTTTTTCGGTATTTCTGTATAGGTCTTCATTTTTCCTCTTGATCCAGGCGTTGTCTGTGTTTTTGAGTGGTCCCAAAATTTTTCTCAGTATTTTCCTCTCTCTTACTTCCAATTCTCGCAGTTCTCCTTTCTTGTTCATCGTCACGCATTCTAATCCACATGTTGCTTCTGGTTTGATGACTGTATTATAGTATCTAATTTTGGCTTGGATAGATATTGCTTTCTTAATGTAGTGATTTTAGGATATTCTGTATGCCAATTCCAATTTTCTGCCCCTTTCTTTGTGTTGTCCAGTCCATTTGGTTGGATCCATTATATATATATACTGTTTCCACCATGTTTGAATTATATAGGTCTTAAAAAAGGTTTCTTCTGTTAACAGAAAAAAAAATTGTCATTGACACAGTCAATTAGATTTAAGGGATGTAACAATTCCTGCATGGAAGAAGATAAATACTGTACGCAATTTTATTGTACTTCATTGCTCCAAGTTTGCATAATGGAATGACTGTATTTCTCTGCAATATAAGCCCACATATAAGCTAGCCGATTTAAAAATCATACTAAATATTAAATTCAAATTATCTACTGACTGATATATCCAGAGTAATATTATCTGAAATAAAATATTTGTCCTATTCTCTACCCGTAATAAAGACTTCTGTACGTTAGTTGTTTACCTAATGTTACACAATCCTGTGTCCTTTTACAGGACTAATCAACACTCACACTACTGCTTCCTGCTTATTACTGATTAACAGTTAAGCTGGGGGTATCTAAAGAAATGCCGTCCAATCACGATAGTAGCAGAAAAGAACAAGATAGTGTTTGAAGTCTAAACTCTATTCGCGGTTTCTTCACACTTTTTGAGCGATTTATACTTGTGTTAACAAATACCTTATTTTTTGTTAAATTGAATTGTTACGTATATTACATCTTTAAATTATAATATTTCATTAATAATTAATGTGAATAAAACAGGGAGAAAATAAGTGTGTTGGTAATGCCTAGTAACAAATACTTCTTAGGACCTATGAAAAAAAAATGGGGTGTGGTTGTGTTGGGGACACGGCCGTTTGTTTTGCGTGAATACGTCTACGTTGACGCGCTCGGACGCCTGTATGTTTATTTTACGTTCCCGGCACCGCTTCACTCGATCATATGGGGTTTTATGGGTATCACTGGATTGCTTCTGAGATGCTATTTCCAACCATATACGATTTCTGTATTTCGACTTGGCTTTTTTAGGAGTATAGGCCGACATTGTGATAAGTATTCTTAATTTTTTTTAGTTAAACTCATGCAATTTCACCATAACCACGCCACAGAAATGTTTTTATACGTGCAATCGATTAATCTTGACGAGAGCTGTCGATTGGAACTCAAACGAGCGTCGTAGCTTCTTCTAGTCAAAAGTTATACTACGCGGAAGTTATGAGACGCGACGAAACGAACACCGAGTCAATGCGTCTCCACTTGATATATTCCTATCCACTGAGTCACTGCGGCTCCACTCGAGATCGCTCTATCAATTGGGCCACTGCGGCCCCACTTGAGTGTGCTCTAGCAATTGAGACACTGCGGCCCCACTTGTGATCGCTCTAGCCGCCACTGGGCCAACGTGGCCCCACTTGACAGTGCTCTAGCCACTGGGCCTCTGTGGCTCCACTTGATATATTTCTACTTGATATATTGATATATTTCACTTGATAAATTTCTGCCCTACTTGAGAATGCTATTGCAACTGAGCCACTGCATCGCCACTTCGGATCGCTCTAGCCACTGCGCCCCCACTTGGGATCGCTCTAGCCACTGGGCCACTCTGGCACCACTTGGCAGTGCTCTAGCCACTTGGCCTCTGTGGCCCCACATGATACATACCTATGACCATCTGGAAGAATGTAACTTTCTAATAGTGAAAGAATTATAAGAATCGGCAGTGTAGTTTCCGAAATTACCCGATACACATAAACAAATAACCAAACTTGCATTACAATATAAAGAGGTTACCTAAAAGTCTTGGGAAAAACCCCAAAAATTTTTAATTCAAACGAAAAATGCTCTTAACGGAGCAAATCTAATTATTTTGTGGACTTTTTTTTTTTTTTTTAACTGTGTGACAAAGTAGCATTTTTTAAATTTTCGGATTGCATTCCCTATATCCAAGTTCTTTACTGCATTACGTATACTTATCCTTATAAAAATGGCAGGACGGAAAAGTAACTAAGGCCTTTTGAGGAGCTTATTTACTGCGAATAAAGAGCGTAAGAACAGTTCACACAAAATCGTCGGTCGCGGTGGTGCTGCCGTCATTTCCTTTCGATTACGTACATTGTTATTACTAAACGTTGTTCACGATAAATTGAGCACTTCTGAGAACCCTGCTTAACTTGCAGGCATGTTGTGTATTCTTCCACTTTATGTAGACTTAACACTCATGTGCCTCATCACTTTATCCATGTGTTGGTCGAGTAAAACTGTGAAAGAATAATAAAAGTAAATATTTTACCAATTTGCTTATCATTACATTTTATGCATTAAAAGAAAAGTAAACTAGAAAATAATAATTTCAGTATGTACGCATGTTTACCTGACATTCATAATTTTAATAACGTAGAACTACTTTCCGTCCGTCGTTACCAACCTCACTGGCCGCATGCGACTCAACGTACCCGTTAAAACATATGCGGGTAGATGCAGTGACATTTCTCAGAGGCTGATTTCAAAAGTGTTCACTTTATCGTGAACAGCCTTTATTATCAGCTCAACATCTCGGCGACTGCGTTGTCATTACGAGGCGTGGACATCTGCTTAGGTAGTAAGGTGTGAGGCCGGGATTTGGGATTGGCTGTAAAAGTAACCATACAGACATTTACCGGGGATAATTTCGGAAAACAATAGAAAAACGAAATTAGGAAGAGGATCGGGACTCGGGCCCGGCTCCACCAGAATGAAAATTCTGTGCTACCGTTACGCTTATTACACACCGAATTTTAAATAGGCCTGGCTGGATTTTGGACGTGTCAAAGAATGAAACAGCACAATTTATATATATATATATATATATATATATATATATATATATATATATATATATATCTGTGTGTGTGTGTGTGTGTGTGTGTAAAACATAGGATTGAAATGAAACGATGTTTTGTTTTTTTGTTTAAATTGAATACAATTTCAAAGAATAAATAGAAAACAATTATACACTTAACAAAAAATTTGACAGACTTCACGCCTACGACCACGCAAAACGAAATGTCCCTCCCGTCGTAATACAATGTTTTCAGGCACCTAATCTTAAAGCACCGGGCACGGGGTAAATGCCCCGCTCGTTCCTGCTTAATGGGTCTGCCTGGTGTTCGAACTGAGTTGTAGTGTGCTTGAAATCCTTTTGTTTTTATTTTTACGAAACTGTGAAACATGCATCCAATATGATGAACTACGAGAAGAACACGCACTTCAGGCTATGCCTGTTAATTACTTTTAAGACGTCACGCACATTAAAAACGCTATTTCAGAACACCCGAACGTAGACAAAAATGGCTTTTCCAAACGGTGTATCTCAAAATATACGCGTTATATACACACACAAGTACTCAAGGGGCATGACTGAACCTTGCCCAAGACTTAACACTAATAAAATTATAGGGTCGCCGCTTAAGGGCATTATGTAGCTGCGCGTCCATGGTCAAGAAGCGAGTGAAAGTCGTAATGTTGTACTGTACAAATTAGATCTGTAACAGTGGGGTTTTATTACACGCGATGAAACACCACAGATTAAACTATGCCCGTATATTTGTACTTTTCTCTTGCCGATTAAGGAAACTGCATTGGCAAGCAGTAAACATGCGATAATTGACCACTTTAAGGAATTTTTTTCTCCAAGACTACGTAAAATATGACAAAAATAAAAAGATAGGGATATAGATATTGTATCCTTTTTTGGCACAAAGTAGTATTTCCATAACTTTTATTTATCGAGATACGCATCTAAGCGCACGATTACACAGAAAATGTTACCGTACAGGTTCTTTAAAAGTCCCATAGGGAGACGCAGCACGACGAGAGTACTGCACACCAGTTCAGAGCCCTGCGCGTAGCGGAGATCGCGCACTTGATGCGCGTGGCAGTGTAGCTGTTAACAGATATTGCGCTTCTTGGCTTTAACGCGGGGAAAAGCTCCAAGCAAGTAGAAGGGGCCTCCATAGTAAATTAATTTTAAACGCCTGGAGGTCACTTCCGGCTATACGGCAGCATTGGAACGGCGATGGGAAATCGTATAAACAAGCTCCGCGTGTGTTCTGTTTTCTCAGAATTCTAAGCGGTGACTGTGGTGTTTTAATAGGACAATCCGTTCGGAAAATATACAACATTGTTTGTCCTCAAAGCATTTTTAAAGTTTTTTTTTTCGCCCGCAGTTCATTCGGCAACATTATATTTAATATCGTTCCGCCACTTGAGCGGTTATCGGCACTTTATAACCAAAGTGAATTTTACTTAATACATTTTCGTAAAAAGCTTTTCCAAAATGCAGTATTTGCTATTTCTCGGAGACAGTACTGTCAGGAAGATTTGCTGAAAGAGATGTTCAGGTGATCATTAAGTGAAATAGTTCTTTTAAAGCAAAGGGATCGGAAAACATTGTAGGAATATTAAGGTCATCAGCAGAAACCAGAACACTTAATTGTTGTGCTTGTTAAATTATAATCACTAACGAAATGCATTGTGTTCTGCGTTTAAATAATTAAATTCATTATTAGGCGATAATTATCTAATTATTTGTAAACCACTAATCAAAATATGTGCAATATCACAAATTAGTATAAGAAGGGGAGGTAACAATTGTATACTGTCCGCGCCAGACAGTTACAGCATGTATTTTGTCAAACTACGAAAAGTACAGTACTGTAGCTGTTATATAAGCACATTTAATATGTTTCCCAGCCGCAAAACACCATTTCTGTTTTGCTGGGATGGACAAATTACGAAACAATTAAAATTCAAATATTCTAACAGCCAATCGAAAATGTGCGCCCAAAGCGCCATCCTCAAGCAATCTCACGAATAATTCTTCATTGCGACAAAGCTCCCACAGTTCGATGAGTCAGTTCGGGCACTTTCACGATGCGTGCAAATGCCAAGGAATGAAGGCTCTCTGAGTGACACACAAATGCCCGGTCACATCAACATCTTCCCCGATCCGAGATCGAATGATCCTAGTTCCGAATCAGGATCCAATTTGACTGTGGTTCCAATATAAAAATGTTGCACCAACGAAATTTTATGATTCTGGACCTCCGATTCGTCGATCTTGGTTCCAAAGTGAGAGATCGATATTAAGTACGAGACAAATTTTGCTATTGGCTCGTAATATATGACGTCATGGAAGTAGGCGTATTTTTCAATATAGATAGAACTAGATGTGCGATGTCTTATCTGTTTTAAGTGAATTATTGTTGTACGAATTTTACTGAATAATATACAGGTGCGTATAATGTTGTTTTAATTTTCCAAGAAAACAATCGACCGTTGTTCTATCTGTTGGCGTATTTTCAAACTACATTTGTCGACGATGGCTGCTGATCTCGGATCGAGATTTCGAACCACCAATTCCCGCGGTTCGAAATGAACTTCATCTCGATCTCCAGTCCAGCTCTGAACTAGTTTCGAACCACGATGGTGCAACTGGGCAAAAGTCATTTCATCCTATAATTTTCAAGACGACAGAGGTGCGTATCCCGAGTTCATGAGATACGGAGGTCTAAATAAAAATATAAATTTGATTTTCTATTTGTTTACACAGCTGTTATTTACAACAAAACTAGCTACTTCCACTACGCGTATCTCCATGTCTTTATCAAGTCGCCATGTTGATTACAGTCACATAATTCACAATCATTATTTACACACGTTCAGTCTGTCTATCGCAATCATTCCAAATGTGTATCACTAACGCAACCAGTTCAGTAGTCCCGCCCGCCAGTCTCACCCTTCACTGTACCGACACTCGCAGTCCGCAGACTTCACTCCCGCTGGTATCTCTCGCCGCCACTCGTCGATCTGCTGGCTCGTCGCTTCTCTGTATTCGCACATCTGGCGCTTACGGTCGCACAACACTTTAAACTCTAGACTCGGCTAGGAGGCCCGTCGCAGCTTAAGTAGCCTCGCTGGCCCGGTATAGAAGGTCCCCTGTCCCCTTCCTAATTATTCCTATTTTTTATGCCTGGAAACTAACACTTTTCTCTGCTTCCAGAGAGACGACTGGCATCTGCGGGCGGATGGCGCAGTTCTGTCCCCCGCCTCCAGGGCCGTGCTACTGCGGTACGACCCTGGATACATTCCAGCAGCGGATCGACACATTTCATATCACCCTCATTAACCTAACAAAGTCTATCTTAGTGAACTAACAATAACCCTACTTTCTCCAGCCCTTATCCAATAAAAGGAATTTTTTTTATCCTCCGCGACTGTCGCATAGTTTTCTCTAGGCCCTCTCCTCTTTGCCTGATTTTCTATGCCACTTACTAGACACTTCTTTTTTCGGGGTGTGTTCATGGCTACAATTGCAGCCATGGCACCAAACAATCCTGCTCAGCCGCGATGCATGCGCCCATTTTGTTAATTAATTCCGACCTAAGGCGTAAAGGGCTTGCCCTGAGACGCATCCCATTCTCCAACCGTCTTAGCTACTAACATGAAAGCCGGAGAGGGCACACAGAACTACTAAGGTGCTCAACGCTGGCGTAGCGGGATTTGGGTGCTCAAAAAAAAAAAAAAAAAAAAAGTCCCCTGTGTCTCGAGTCCCGCTCAGGCAGCGACGATGACCAGAACATTATTTCAAAGATAACCGCAGAAATACAATCCGCTGAAAGCCAGAAGCGCACGAGTTCCAATAGGCTTATCTGGCACACGCGGCGGCTCGTTTTTGTAAATTGCCGCGCACTCCTCGTGTTCCCACCCTGTCCTCGGCAAACTGTTTGACTTGCTAAAGCTGGATCGGGCAAGGGAAGCGCGAGCAGCAAGCTTGTAACACTATTAACATGCACGCACGACGGCGAACTGTGTAACCTATAGGTTTACACATGAGAAACAAATAAACTTTAAAGTTACAATAACTCGTGTTACGTATTTACTGTCTCCGCCCGGTGCAAATGGAATATCTGCTAGAAGTTAGACACTTGATAATTTCGTGCGTACAATAACAGATAAAGTAGGTAGGCCTACATTTAGCAAACACACGCCGTCGATAAGATTAAGGCGGACTCTTAGCTGGCACGTGAAACGCCTTGCGGTCTGTCGGAAATGAGCGATTTAAAAAGAAACTGTTATTAATACTTCAGACTAGTCTGGAATACCACTTCCAGACATCTGGCACGGTTTATTGCAAATATTACGCCAGCACTGGTGCTAAATTCTTGAATTTTTATGTGCAAACCACGCTATCGCAGATTGTCACGCTGGAAGTTGCAGAAAACGGTAAAAAAAAAAAAAAAAATCGCATCCTGCCACACAACGACCAGACTACTACTACGGCTGCGACTAGTGACGTCACCACATAGCAACATTATCCACGTCGTTTCATTTATAGTAAGACTATCTCACTTGATTAAGTGAAAAATCACTTACCCCCATTGCAAATAACATTCATTGTGCATAACTATCTTACGTGTTGGTATCCTTTGCTGTTTGACACAGCTTCACAGCTGGACCAAATAGACTAATCGTGTACTGTCATTTGCCGAATTAACAATTTTGGAATAAACCACACTTACAGCATGTCAGTTCAAGATTCATGTGGTAAAATGCATAATTCTTATCGTGTGTAGATATATGTGTTTATAATGTACACAAGCAATCGGGTGCTTAAAAATTCTTTGGCGTAATTCGCGAAGGCAGACTACGAAGGAAGAACCATCATGCCTTTACCAAACAGAATTCCCTTCTGCTTTATATCCAAGGTTGATTTATCACACACTTCACCTTTGCTCAAAGATGAATTCGAATGGTTTCTACAGCGAATTTGGGAGCAAGAATAATTTCCATCGCAGTCTTGTTCCAACGAAGAAAACCTGTGTTAAGATTTGTAGATTTAGTATGGGATATATAACAGACGAATTCCTCGCTATTGTACATTTCATGTAAGTGTGTGTGTGTGTGTGTGTGTGTGTGTATATAGACACACACATACATACACACGAGTAAACGAGCAAATTATCCACTGCTCCGTCAAAACAACAAGCAACTCGAAATGCCACCCCCCTCACTGATTCCTATTTTCCCTCGAAATAAAATAAACAGAACCCAACAAAGTTAACTTGACAATTACACAAATAAAACAGGTTGGAATGCCAACGTGGCTATGATATCTTACATTAATTACTGGACGCAAGACAGCTAACGCCAGTCTTTCAGTCCCTTGTCGACGAAACGTTAAACGGGGAGAAAAAAAAAAAGGTACATGTTTTCTATTTGTCAAATATACATTCCGGAAATAATGTATTACTATGAAGAAAAACTACGAACAATCCAGACAGTGATACTGGATTATGTATGCCATCCCAGAAGCAGTATTAATATTTTTAAAAATAAAATACGCCCTAAAGGGGTTTAGTAAACGAGAAGAACAAAACATCCCCACAAATACCCTCATTCCTCACTTCGAAAGGGGCGGGTCCCTTACGAGGCATATTCCACAGTACGTTTTCCTTATTATCCGCCTCATTGCATAACAGTCCTGGCTGACATCACCGACAAAGCAGCAACCTTCGTTTGTCACGTACGCCTCGCGACAACGTGGGCTGAGCCTACTCAACACTTGTGCAGTTCCCACGTTATGAACATCGATCTCAAGTATTGAACGTCGCACGCCCTACTCAGAAAACAAAAATTAATGTCCAGTTCGGTTTTTATACGACTATAAATAACACTTCCGTGCAAGAACCTACAACTACAGATGAATGTCACGGTACATGTATCCCACTACCGACACAATTTCTCAAATAATTAACTCGGGCTAACACATTTGCACGCTTTCATGATTACAGAATACCCCACTAATATTTGTGCACAATGGCACACTTCCGCAATTACAAAATGTACCACCAAGACTTGCGCACATTTTGCATGAAAAACTTTAAAGTTTGATATCACCATGTCTTCAAAAAAAGTTCTTGTAAACACCACACGAATAAAACTAATCTTAAGCGTCACCTTTTTAAAAAAAATTTTGAATCTCAAGACCTTTTCACACCTTCAATTTTTATTGAATTCAATTCAGTGAATACTATTATGACGTCATGCGAACATCAGAATCGCGGCCATTTTCTCTTTCAACTTCTTGTATGCCTTGTTTTCCTTCAAGATTTTCATTTAGAACATGCTCTGTATTTTCTTGAATCCGAAATTTCTATCGCCGATCACAGCTTTCCTGGCAATATTAATGGAAGCAATCTCAAATAGTTGTGTACACACATTCCAAGTTTTTACTAAATAATGACGTGCTTTTTTAAAAGGTAATGTACAAAAATGTGAAAAAAATTTGTTTTGGTTTAACCAATTATTTTCGTGTCGTGCACGAGTCGTAGATACTTATGAACATTTGGTTTTAATATTTTTCTACACTGGTTACATATAAAAGTTTGTGATAAATTCTCATGTGGAGACTTCGAAGTCTCCACATGCAATTCATTGATAAGTGAATGAAGTTATTTTTTTTTGGTTCAATGAACTGAACTCAAGTAGTTGAATAAAATTAATATTTGATCGTGTGAAATGACAAGTCTACAAAGCGAACAGCGTTCGAGGAAGATGCGACGTTAAAGTTCGAAAATAAGCATACAGTTTTAGCTAAATTTACAATGACGTTAGTAAGTCAATTGCTTAAGAAACTACACGAGTACACATATGATTTGCGATATTTTGGCCACTTTAGAATAATCTAAGTCCGCACGCCATGTCTAGGCGGACAAATTACCTCGTGTGTTAATGCAGCATCGTCGGAATGCAAGGGCGGGGGGAACGCGAGAAAATCCGTGGGACCAGCGGCATCGTCCGGCACGATTGCCACATGCGAAAATCCGGGAGCGACCCCTCCGGGAATCGAACTAGGTTCACCTGGGTGTGAGACTAATAGTATACCGCGGCCTCTCCATGCTCAATAGGTATGCCGTTTGTTTTGCAAACGTGCGTACGCCGCAAAAACACCTTTCTGTAAATGTCAAAAGCAAAGCATTAAAAAATGTTTAGATTCTCGCAGTACCATTCAAAGACAAGCCTTGTGTTCTGAAACCTTGCCACAGCAGCTTGATAGTGCTTTACGACTTGAGATTTAAGTTGTCGATTATGTGAGAGAAAAAAAAAAATGAAAACCATATCTTGGGCATTTTGCAACAAACTACACAGTGCTATATGTGCTATTTTCCACACATATACAAGGGCTGATCAAAAAGTAAAGACAATTTTCAGATAACGCGATAACAAGAAAATGCTGACACGACACCGCTGGTCGCACGCTGATTTTCACCGGCCATTCATGTGTTGGCAGGTATAGACTGTTCACGGTAACGTGAGCACTTTTTAAGGGCCTCTCTACAGTCACTAACCATTAATAAATAATTTTATTCTAGCCTCAACTGTTAACTTTTGCGAGTTGTGAAACGTATACACTGCATTTGTTAGCCACGTGGCGATTTTTATATTGACAAGTGACGAGAAGTTAGAAATTGACTGAAAAGAATTTTAACAAGGCCTTAAAAAGTGCTCACTTTACCATGGACAGTCTATAGCGACGAGGTATAGACGCTCATTCACAGATAGATGAGTATTTTATATTTCGTATAAGAATTACTCTTTTTTTACAGATCGTGTAATAGTAGTAACCAGTAAACAAACATGCTACGTATCCTTCCACTGCCACGTGGTTTCCACCTGACTGTCAAAACAATTTTCGTCTGTAATTTTTCATCGCTGCAACGTTACATCAGGTGATTAAGATCAATAATTAATTCTGTTGAAAAACCATGTTTAAAAATGGCAACTTTCTGGCCCAGCAAGCAGAAATAATACATCGTAATGCTCACAGACAATTATTGATATTCTAGTCTTAGTTTGATTTGCGAGGGTAATGTGGTCATCATTTTACTGCAATTTTTCTATCAAATCCATTCATATGGTCGCAATATATTTTAATCATTACGCGTATTATAATTCAATACCGTGTCACAATCATTTTAAATGTTATTATAATCAAAACACTGGACTTGCGTTTGTAAATCTTTCATCCGTTTCGCTGATTGCACCTAACACTAGAGTCGTGTGACTAGTGTACTTAAACCCTCTTCACAATAGCACGACGCAACACGATACAGCTAGAGGGGGAAAAAAAAAAGTAATTCGCCATCTGCCGAGTGATATTTTACAACGCACAAATAAACTGTTTTGGTAGTATTTTTAGAAATTGAATTGTACCGTAAACCAAACCTTAGACGCCGAAACTGCTAGATACCTGCAGCCAGGCCTTATAGTGTTGCATCGTACAAATACCGCCTATTCTCTACCTCTTGAATCAGAAGTTCTTCAAGGCTCGTAATTGTTTTAAAAACTGGCGTATGTTGCTGTGTCTGTTCGGGACGAACGGACTTAAGAAAGGGGAGGGGGGGCAATGTTACGCGATCGATGCATCGCCTCTCGTGCGAGCGAAGAGTACAAAGAGTAGTTACATGACAGCGACGGCGGAGGAAAATTAATGACGGGTTTCGAATTATAGACTTGCGCCGCTGACCCTGGTTGTATTGTTTTCTGCATTTATCTGAAGAATCCTCTGGATTACTGACCTCGTTTTCTCAGCACTACTTTGGGTGCGTTGAACCTTCCAGATGGTCACGGTGGACGCTGTAAATATTGCGATAGGCCCCCGGGCCGAGAAGTTAGTTGAGCGGAGATGGAGTTGAGTGAATGGGCTAAGTTCCGAGCGATAGAAGAACGAGCGTTGAGAGAAGTGACCAGAGGAAAGGATATCTGCGACTGCAAGTATCCAGCAGTGAAGGACGCGGCTGGCAGGCTGGACTATTGGACTAGATGCACGAGACATTATAAATGATATCACCAGATGGACTGAACACGGCGTGTTAATAATAAGTATGAGTTAATTGACTGTAACCAACACAGACAATTAAGAAGGAAATTTAATTCGAGTTGAAATACAGTAAATATTGTGCTCGCGGTTAAATAAAAAGTAAAAGTGGAGACAGATAATTTAATGGTGTAAGTAATAGCGGAGTAAATAAATTATAAATATAATTTGGTTTCTTTTATTAAATCCTCCATCCCTCACGAACACACATACGCCTATCCTGCATCTCCATATAAAAGTATCATACCGACACACATCTACTGTTTGTACACAACACTTGTGAAAGTCTTTTTGTATGATATACTATATGTATATTTTTTCTACTACTATGTTACGTTATGCAATCCTCTCGTGAATATAGACAGGGTATGCCTTGAGGAATTCAACAGAATTACATTAAATTCAGACACTGCTTATTTACAGTGGTTTATACCTGTATAACTTTAGCACCTCGGCAAAAATATACACTGTGAATCACGTTTTGTGAATTAAGGTTTGGTTTCCAAGGATATTCTCGCATTTAACTTGATTTAGCGACCCAATAGAAACATATTGGACATCAATATTACGTGTTTTACCACATAAAACACCCCAATCTTCATAGCCCTTCAAGGTATATTCTACAAATTACGTGAAGCCCCAATAAAATTCCTATTAAGTGTGATTAGTAATGACCATATATACCATTTGCAGGTATTATTTTCCCGATTTTCGAAAAGCCCCTGTTCTATAGAGTTACCGCAACGCGAACCTGGCTTCTAAAGCAACTGCAAAGCTTCTTTCCGAGAAGGGTGGAGAAGCTCAGTGAACTACAAATGCATCACCCTGCAAGTATGCTGTGTGGAAATGTGACGTGCATTTGTTGAGCATTAGTGGAAATAAAGGCGTTATATGACAATTGCCTTTCCTATCTGATTCACTATCATACATATTTCCCAATTTAGTATGCTAAGTGGGATTTAAAATGGCAAGCCAGAAGTTGAAATTTTTCTTTATGTCCCTGAGATTGTCCGACACTCATTTACTGAGGGCAGTTTATCTCTAGCATATCTCAGTCACTTTCATGGCAGTGGATTCTACGATGAACTCATGCAGTGCTATCTGTATATTTATTCGGAATACTGGCAGTGGTAAGTAGTATAGAGTACACTATGCTTCTTACATTACTGATTCTGACTGCCTTTACTATTGCAATAATTCCGGGTCTTCTAAAATTTATTATGTATGTCCCCTCTCCATTCCAATGTGGAACGCTAATCTTTCGCAGATGTTCAAACAAATTCTAACTGCATTTTGATAACTTTCAGGCGGCATTAAAAAAAGTAAACAACTAATTTCATGTTCATCAGAACATTCAAATTGGTACTGGCATCATTTTGTTGCATAGCATGTAATCTTGCCATTTCTACCCTTACATGTAACCGCCCTATTCAGTGTTCTGCTTAAAACATGTGACTTTAGGTGGTGATCCCACCATTATTGGAAGTATGTAGCAAGGATCCATGCACACAGTCATTGAGTATTTTTGTATGGTTCATATGTTTCCAGCTATGTTGGAATGCTCAAAAACATTTCTAAATTATAAATCTCACGTAAGCATGTAACAGTCATCATCTGATGTGTTATTTTAGTAGATCAGCAAATCAGAAGTAAAATAAATAATTTCATTTTAAAATCAGTATTTCAAACACTGAACTGCAGTTAAAGAGCCAAGTAGTTAGTGCCCCTTAAGGCTCACCCACCTCCTTGGAGCAACTTCTAAGTCTCTGATTGCCAGTTTCACCATTCAATTTCAGAGAATGATTGGAGATCGAGATGAACTTAATTTTGAACCGCCGAATATGATCGTTCAAAGTTTTGATAAAAGACCATAGTCGTGTCTTAAAGCACTATTAAATATATAGGCCATCCACAGTTACTTCGGAACTTCTGAAGCACTGATAAAATTCTACTTTCGGTTACCGATTACGTGTCCTTCCACTGCATACATACATAAACACTGACATGTGACTTCTATGTTTCAACTGTCAAATGCTTTGTTTATGGTTTTCAGCTGTTCAAAGAATTCTGTAATATTTCAAAACCATCTTGTATGAATGTTAACAATTTTGGCCTATAACCATATTTAGGTCAGCTTTATGACTTTCTTTACTATCCAATGTCTATATTGACGATAGTTCTTATGGTTATGTAAGATGGCCACCACAGACGGACTACAGGTTGTGTTGTTCCGTATTTAAGGTTGTTTTGGCTTGATTAGTTTTAGCAATAGTTTGAGGTATAATTAGAGTTAAGATTAGTTTTATGTGGTAATTAGTTATACGGAGGGAGTAGAGTCCGACTGTGTAAACGAGGCCGAGGCCTTTGTTAATGTACGAGGGTGTATGGTGTAAGTTAGACTAGTTAAAATGTGTGTATACGTAGGTATTTGGTGTATTTTATAAGGGAGAGTAGTTTTAAGTTAGTTAAATTATTATTTAAAAAGAGAGGGTAAAAAAAATGGTAGGAAGGTGTAAGTGTAGGGGCTATGGAAAGGTGTGGAGGTTAGTGGTGTGCAGTGCGACCAGTGTGACGGCTGGTACCATGTTGGCTGTATAGGGATCAGGGAGGAGGAAGTGGAAGTGTGAGGAATGTGTTGAAGGAAAGGGTTAAGTGGCAGTGGTAGGGAACAAATTAAGGGTAGAGAAGTTAAACACAAATAAGTGGCAGTGGAAACTGGATTTGGGATATGCTGAGAGGAATCTTTGTAGAGGATGTGCCAGTGCCAATGGAAGTGGCTAAGGAGGAGAGGTGCAAAGGGGAGATTGTAGATTTGATGAGCAGGAAAGAGAGGGAAATGATGCACAGGATTGAGAGGATGGGGGAAAAGGTCAGGAATGAGATGGGTACGAGTAGAGTAGAAATGAGGGTGGATAAGTTAGAGGAGTTGGAAGATGTAAAGGGGGTGCTAAGGAAAATGAAAGCCAGTCCACAGGAGGAAAAGCTGAGTAGAGAGGAAGAGTTAGACCGAATGTACGTAGGGCTGCAAAAGGAACTGCAGGAGGAAAGGCAGGAGGAGGGAGGCAGAGATAGAAGTGGTAAGATTGAGGAGGATAGATGAGTTGGAGGCAGTAGAAAGAGATAAGGCAGTAGGAGACATAAGACAGCAAATAAGGTTAGAGGAGCAAGAAATAGTAGCAAGGGAGAAGGTGATAGTAGCAGGCAGGAAGCAATCAGGAATAGAGGAACGGGACACAGAAAGCAGGGAACAGGCAGTGGTAGAAGGTAGGAAGCAGTATGCTGAGGCTTGCAAAGTGTTCGATTAGCAAAGACCAGCAAGCAGGAGAAAATGGACAGTTCTGGGCAGGGGAGAGAGAGGAGGGCTGGCCAAAGGGAGGGGAACAAGGGTGCTGCAGGAGACCAGAGACAAGGGTAGGCAGGTGGGTGGAAGAGCCACAAAGCAGGAACAAGTTGTAGGAAGGGAGACCGAGGTAGTTTTTCTAGGCAGCTCTATTGTAAAGGGGGTGGAGCTGAGGAATATCAGGAAGGAAATTACATATAAAGCAGCATGGGGGGGGGGGGAAATACCAGGAATTTGGAGGAAAGGGTTAGTGGTATTAGTGGTATAAGAAAAGTAGCAGGATGGCAAAGGTTGTTCTCATTCATGTAGGGGGAAATGACCTGGCTCATAGGGAGGTGGGGCAGGAGGTAGAGTGGGACCTCAGGGGATTGCTGAGGAAAGTGCGGGAGAAGTTCCCTGGAGCTAGGGCAGTAGTCAGTGGCGTTCTGGTTAGGAAAGGAGTATCCTATAGGAAGGCAGTGGCTGGGAGTGAGGTATATGAGAGGGTGTGTAGGGATTTGGGGGCTACATTTATAGATAGTAGAAAATGGGTAGGCTGGGAAACTGTAGGGAGGGACCAGGTTCACCTGACAGAACCGGGAAAGAGGGTTCTAGGTGATCTGCTATGTAGAGAAGTAGCTGGCTGCATGGAGAGGGTCAGGGCAGAGCAGCAGTTGTTGAAATAGCAATCAGTTAAAAGCAAGGAAACAGAAGGGGAGAGAAATGGAGAGGATAGCATTGATGAGGCCGCAGGGGTGGAGATAGGAGGTAAGCAGTGTAGAATGGTAAAGCAGAGTACTAGTATAAAGATAATGGTGGTGAACTGTAGGAGTGTGTACAACAAGCTGGAGGGCTTCTGGGGAAAGGTTGAAAGATATGGGGTGGATATAGTGGTAGCTGTGGAGACTTGGTTGACTGAGGAAGTACTAGACATTGAGTGTAGGCAGGATAAGTTCACTATCTTCAGAAGAGACAGGGATGGGAGACGAGGAGGAATAATGGTGTGTTTAAGGAATGGGCTAAAAGGGGCGGTAGAATGGGTTAGTGAGGATGTCGAGGTAAAGGAAATTAAATTGAGTGGTAGTAGTAATATGAGTATTACTTTGCTGGCAGCGTATAGACCACCAAGGCAGGGATGGCAGGCAATTGAGATGATCAAGGAGAGGGTCGATAGACTAAAGGACAGGCAGTGGGTTGTTGTAGCAGCGGATTTGAATATGCCAGGGGTGAAATGGGTAGAGGGTGCAGATGGAATGGGTAGCATGATGTAGAGAATGGCAGCACAGTTAGTCAACAGAGGATTAGTCCTGGTAGTAGAAACACCTACGAGATGGAATGAGGAGGGTGTTGGGTCAGTGCTGGATGTGGTGTTGGTCAGACCTAGGAATGCTGTAGTTGGTGCAATAGTATTGGATGGTATAATCGACCATCATATCTCGATAGTGTAAATTGGGATTGGCAGGATGAGGAAAGTGCAAATGACAGAAAGGTTGGTGTGGCAGTATGGGAGAGGAGACAAGAAGGGGGCAGAAATATTCCTGAGAGACAGGTTTGAAAAATGGTATATGGAGGAGGGTGTAGGGAGTTGTGGAGGGAGTTTAGAGGATTAATGGAGGTTATGTTGGAGAAATTTGTGCCAATGAAAAGGTTACGGACTGGGGGAGATCCACCATATTATGGACAGGAGATTTTGAAAATAAAGAAGTGCAGAAAATTACATGCCAAGTGGAGAAATGAAGGAATGATAAGATCTAAAGAAATTATGACGCAAATGGGTAGGGAGCTTGAAAGGAAGATCAAACAGACAACGAATGTATTTATGGGGAACATGGTGGAAGGAAAAGGCAAGGAATGGGGGAAATTGTTTAGGTATGTTAGGAGGTTAAGGGGAGGAGAGGACGGGATCCCTCTGCTAACAGGAAGGGGTGGTAGGCATGCGACAAATGACCAAGAAAAATCGGAGATGCTGCAAGGACAGTACTTGTCAGTGTCTGAGGCAAAGGAGGATTGGAAATTGGGGGGGCAAACAGGGTTTGGGGGGTGTTTAGTCAGTTTAAGATGAGGGAGTGGGAGTTAGAAAAGGCAATTAGGGGTTTGGAGAGCAATAAGGCAGGAGGTCCACATAGGATAGGAAATGCAACACTAAAGTTTGGTGGCAGGGAGTTGGTAAAATATTTAGAAGTGATGTTTAAAAAGTCCGTAGGAGAGGGTAAGTTACCACAAGATTGGAAGAATGCTATAGTGGTACCTATACACAAGCAGGGAGAGGATAGGGGGAGGCCTGGCAGCTACAGACCGGTGAGTCTCACATAAAGTACAGGAAAAGTAATGGAGAGGCTGGTGGTACAGTATGTGGTGAGGGTTATAAACAATAGGAATTGGTTGGAGGAGTCCCAGCATGGTTTCAGGAGGAGATACTCATGTGAGACTCAACTGGCTGGGTTATTAGAGGAACTGGTGCAGGTAGTTGATGAGGGGAAGCAGGTGGATGCCTGCTTCATAGATTTTGAGAAGGCATTTGATAAGGTGCCCCATGGGACATTGATGAGGAAAGTGGAGGCGCTGATACCAGACAGAAGGATAGTGGAATGGATAGGGGACTTTCTCAGGGAGCGAAGGCAGCGGGTGAAAGTGGGGGAGGCAATATCGGAGGAAGAGGAGGTTACGTCAGGGGTACCACAGGGAAGTGTGCTGGGTCCTTTGTTATTTACCATAATGGTAAATGACATGGGTTTGGGGATTAGGGGGGAAAATCAAATTGTTTGCAGGCAATTGTGTTGTATATGCTGATGGGAGAGGAGGGGCGGAAATTTGCAGGCGGACATTGATAAGATATGGTTGTGGACCAGAAAAAATAAAATGAAGATAAATGTAAGAAAAACTAAGGTAGCGAGGTTCACAAGAAAGAAATGATAAGCAGGGACATGTACGTACAGATGGGCGGGACAAGAGAGAGAAGAAGCAGCAGAATATAAGTATCTAGGGATTGTACTGCAGGGAGACCTCAGGTGGAAAAAACAGATAGAGAGGGTGGTTGCAAAGGGAAGAAGGGCTCTGGGTATGCTGGGAAGGGTGCTGAATGGAGTCAGCTGTGAGGTGAAGGAGAAGTCGTATGGCACAATGGTACGGCCAATGTTAGAATATGCTGCAGCAGTATGGGACCCGTATGTGGAAGTGCGAGAACTGGAAAAGGTGCAGAGAAAGGCAGCAAGATGGGTGAAGGGTAGGTGGAGAAGGCAGGGGCAAGATGGTGAGGTAGAAGGGAACTATAGCCCATCAGTGATGATGAAAGAAATGGGATGGAGCTCATTGAAGGTCAGGAGAAAGTTGAACGGTTAGTCATGATGTACAGGGTGATGAATGAAGAGGGAGGATGGGAAGAGCTAAACGCAAGCTAAGGGAAGGGGGTGTTTAGAGGAAGAGGAAACAGTGAGAAGCTTCAGCAGGCATGGAAGAGAACGGAGAGGGGTAGGCAGTCCATGCTTGTGAGATCTGTGAGGGAGTGGAAAAGGCGTTTGGTTGGGTGAAGGAGAGATGACAGAGCTCGACACCGGGTGGTAGACTAATTGTGAGTGTATGTATGTATGTACGTGTGTGTGTGTATATATATATAATATATATATATATATATATATATAATATATATATATATATATATATATATATATATATATATATATATATATATATGTATGTGTGTGTGCTGTAGGAGTATTTATTTATTTTACATTGTTAACATATTTTTTATACACGACATAGTATCGACATGCAATGTCTTTCTGCACATTATTTAATTGACTTCTACTCATAAGTGCAAAAATATTGTAAACACTTTCAACAGAGTTTGTTTTGCCGCCAAAATCAACGACGAGACATCAGAAATTGTTTTATCTACCCAAAGTAAAGGAAGGATGCTTCAGGCTAGATATAATTATTCGCTGGCCAAGCCACAGAAGCCATGCATCATGATCAACCAAGTACAGCAGTGTGCCGCTAGATGCCACTACTAGTATGATCGCCAAAGCATGAGTCTAGATCCAGCGCCTGCCACTGATGTCACTCACTGAGGATCTATTGATACTTCGCAGCTGCTACCCCCTCTCCAGGACTACCACCTATGCCAGCTGAACAAGGGCTGCACCATGGCTGTTGACCATTATTCAAGCGATTGACATCTGTCCTGTTCCTTCACCGCACATCTGGTGCTGTGGGAACTATCAGCTATCCTACCTTGGTCTTCAACGCGTTCTAGTGGTGCTGAAGACATTTCCACTCCTCAAAACTTCATCGCACCCTTGGGGCGCCAAAGATCTTTCACTTCAAGTCTTACATCACCACAACATTGAGACACATACCGGTCGCTTCAGGACAACAGTAATAGCATAGTTTAAGTTAAAGATGTTTTCTTAGCCACTTCTACTGCCTACCATGTTAGCCTAGAAGCAGTCGCCTTCACCTGTGTTCACTAAGGGTGTTTAACCCATAAGGTCACGTGTATAGGAGGTAGTACATTCACCATTACTATTTATTTACTTTAAAAGAAATAAACACAGTTTAGCTATCTTATGAATATCATTCCCGTAGTCATAGCACCTATCCTCATAAACATCCGGCCCGTATGAAAGACAGCACGTGACCAGTGTCATATTTTTTCCGTTAAAATACCTAAAACCAATAACAATACGAACTTGGAATGCCACCCACTCTCTGTACTCGTGTAGTAAATGGTAAAGCCTCATGCACTAGTGGTGCAGAGGAGTACTTCTCCAGGTCTGGGAAGACCAACTCTATTAGGACCTCACCCCCGTGTTGGGACTGTCACTATTGTTATGCAGCTCGTCTAACTGTGCACCCTTGGCACCGGAGTTTGAGAATGAGATAAAACATTGCCTGGCAGCCACGTTACGCACACTAATTACACAACTTACACGTCAACTGCTCCACTTCTGCGAGGTAGAATTATCTTCCTCATGCCCTTTACCCATAGTGGTGGTGTTCATAAGAGAATGAAACAGACAAAGGCTGCCTCTACATATACACTGGAGCTTAATCGCCTTCCTGCCATGAGCCCGCTATATTTGAACCACCTACTAAAACTGCCAAGGAACTACACCCAGAAATTCAAGCATACCCGAGTGGCCAGGACACCTCCCTGGAATACACCAACCTTTGGTTTTGGGGGGACGCTACGAAAACAACATACCTCGTCTACAGCCAAATTCCACACAACTAGGTCGACCAGCACGCCCACCTCAGGGGCAGCCCTTAGCATGCAACAAGTTAGGCCTCAGTCAGCATGCCGTAACCGCAGGCCGTATGTCGCCCAGGTTTACCAGAACGAGTGGTCCCGCCAAAGCGAAAAGTAGTGCTCAGAGTGCCAGACTTTTTTTCCCTGCCGGAAAGCGACTTTACCAATACTGTACATTGGCCGAGCTCCCATTCTGCGCAGAGAATACTCACACCTACCGTCAGGATACGTAAGCCTAGCGCCCAGTGAAGTCATTTTTTGCAACGTGACGTGACACCTGTAGAAGTCCCACGTTTCAGTATATTACACGTACACGTTAATATTTTGCTGCAACTGTGTTTCAAACTGTTACAACTACAAAGGAAAGAACTATAGTACTTAACCTCTTGTTACTGATATGTGTTGTATTATTTACGTAAAAGGACGGCCCCAGTTGCAATAAAAATTAAAAAGAAGGAACAACCAGTCCAATGAAAAGACACAGTGAATTCAAATACGCAACTCATGTCACTTTTTGTAGATAGCAGCGACAAACTTAAATGAAAGTGGTGAACATGCACACAAATAGGCCTACCATAAGTAAGTTTTATTCTGCTCACATTTATATGTATTGGTACATACTGTTTTCTAGGTTTATGTCATTATTTACTAAAATTTATCTGGATGGGCTTAGTATTTTGCTGTAATTGTAGCGAACATTCAAATCACAGAAACGTAAGCACATTACACATTTGTGTTTCAATTACTTCAGCCAGAAAATCAGTTGACGGTTAAGAGGTATAAATGTCGCACATCCAATATTTGCAATCACACACACATCGGTCAGGATGCACGTTACACTATTATTATTACTGGTATTGAAAACCAGATGTATCACAATATTGTAACTTGCCTACGTAGGATTAAAAAAAAACACAACGTGCACAAACTTGATGTGGTTAATTTTAAGTATTTTTCACAAGAAAAGAAAGTAACGCTCCGTCAAGCTGTAATTTTTAAGAACAAAAACCTTTTTGAAAAAAGAAAAAAAAAACCTCGGAAAGTGATATGACCACTCTAATTCCACAGAACACGAATTTACTAGGGGTATCAGCATTTCTCCAACAGAAACCCCAAATAAGATAGTGGAGAGGGCTATGAATATCAGGGAAATTGTGGGGTAAAACGAGTGAAAAATATGTACATAATGTAATATTTCATGAAAATACTTTAAATTGCAAAGAGACTGAAGCGATCATTAACCTAAATGGACAATATTACCAATGCAAGCTACAAATAAAATAATGGGGTGGGCTACGAAAATCAGGGAAATTGCAGGATTAAAAAAATTAATATGTACGTTTTCATAATAAAATTTGACCCCACGATTTCCCTCCACTTAATAGCCCTCCGCACTATTGTATTTCTAAATTGTATTGGTAACATTGGCAATTAAGGTAAATTTCAGTTCAATTTTTTTGCGGCAGACGTGCCGTGAATCACTCCCCTGCTAACGCTAGGACTCTGGCTCGATGCATAATGTTGGGCTACGCTTCTACAGTATTTTTTTGCAATTTAAAAAATTTTCATGAATAAATATAGGGGTTTTTCTGATGAAAAAAAAATTCCGAAAGTAGTATAAATCCACTCTACTAATTACACCGAACACAAATTTACTGGGCATCAACATTTGACCAATAAAAACCCCAAAAAATATAGTGTGGAGGGCTATGAAGATCAGGTAGATTGTGGGTAAAATAGATGAAAAATATGTAAATAAAATATTTATTCATGAAAATACATTAAATTGCAAAAAAAAAAAAAAAACTGAACCAAACATTAACTAAATATACAATATTACCAAATATGATAGTGGGGAGGGCTATGAAGATTACGGTAATTGTGGGATAAAAAAAATACAAAATATGTACATTTTCATTATAAACTTTTACCTCTCAATTTTCCTCCAGTTCAAAGCCCTCCCCACCGTCGTATTTCAAACTTTATTAGCAACACTGTCAATTTAGGCAACGTTCAGTTCAAACTTTTTGCAATTAAACATGTTTTCAAAATGCTTTGCGTCACCAACTAAAAAAAAAATTGCCGGCGCGCCTTGAATCACTGTTTTGGGGATTTACTCCCCTGCTGGTGCTGGGACTCTGGCTAAGTGCATAATGTACAGCTACGTTTGTACAGTATTTTTGCAATTTAACATATTTTTGTCAATAAATGTTAAATTATGTACATATGTTTCACTCGTTTTACCCCACAATTTTCCACATCTTTTTATGCCTCCCCACCATCATATTTGTAGCTTGTATTGGTAATATTGTGAATTTGGGTATTGTGCGGTTAGGTCATTTTGCAATTTAATGTTTTTTTGCAATAAAATATTATGATTATGTGCATATTTTTTGCATGTTTTACACTGTAATTTCCCTGATCTTCATAGCCCTACCCCTTATTTTTGTGGTTTGTATTCATATCATCTTGATGCACCGGTAAATTTGTGTTCTGTGGAATTTGTAGAGTGGAATTATACCACTTTCCATATCTTTTTTTTTTTTGGAAAAGCAGCTATTCTTAACATTAACAGTCTCCATAACCAGGCAGCCCTTTACAAAAATCAAACAAAATGTATGGCTCATAATAACATCTCATCAATAAACATGAATTCCACAAATAAAACTAGTTTTCCCAAACTACTCACCCTAACAAGTTTCGTAGAATACAAATCAACTTTTAGGACTAAACAAGCCAAATTTGTATGCCATTAACATAAAATATTTATAGTATTTTTATATTTAAAAAAAAAAAAAGCAGCTTGCCTTTTAAGTCATAATAAAAGGAAAACAATTTTATAACATTTTTAAAAAAATTGGTAATTCCACTAACCTTCGTCCTACCATTGATGGCAAATTCACCCATCTTCCCATTGTTCACCATTTTATTGGCTCGAATGATAACAGAGTCCACCTTACTTATTAATGATCCGATGTTTCTACAAGAACTTTCCTTTCCATCAATCCATGTTATCTGGTCGCCCCGAATTGTCTTCAAGTCACTGTTACTCTTGTTACTCACCAACTGACCATCTTTAAAAACACCCATTTTGTACATACCAATGACTTCATCAAGCACAGCTTTTCCTTTCTCAGGTCCAAGGAAATTATTTACAACACACAGTCCATAAGCATTCATGTCTTTCACAACTGTCTTGCTTATGTCTTCAAGAATGGCATGTTCTTTGCTGTTACGATTATGTACATTTTTCGAATCACCACCCACTAAACTAATTTCAGGATAAGCTCTGATACCATTTGCATTTCTTGGTCCCAAGGCATAGGTAGCTTCCTGAGATGGCATTTCCAAAAATGTTGGAGATGCTGAACTGTCTCTGAAATCCAAGTTGGGACTTAATACTTCAGTCCTAGCATTAAGAATTTCACTCTCTGAACTACCTTCGTAAGTAATAGGACTAATATTCCATCCTGCAGCTACGAGTCCTGGATTATCGGATTTACTATTGACAGATCCAGGCGAGATATTTGAAGAGACCGCACTGACAGAACTTGTAGCAGCCGATGATTCTTTCAAATCATTCTTCTTGTCCGGTTTATTTCTGCTACAAAACGATTTATGATTGTTCCAGTCTTGATGCTGGTGCTCTTTCGAACAATAATAAACGATCCTACACCGCGAACAACGCAAGAGTCCTTCATGCACTCCACACACGTCGCAAGACAGAATTGAATTCATTTTTAACAATCACTACCGAACAAGCCTCGCCATGACTACTTCCATTTTTATTCATTCCATAGAAAAAAGTACATAATATTTACAACTTTGATCAAACACTTTATAAGAAAATATATAAGGTAATATTCGAAATGCAAATAATAAAATTATTTAAAATATAAAGAACCACAAATAAAATACAACATATACTGCAACATTCCAAAAAAACCAAGTTATTATTATATTACGCAAAAGAATAAGCAATAATTTTCTTATACATGTATAACACATTATAAAAAAGCAAAAAAAAAAATTATGCAATTAAATTATTAATTAGTATTAATTTCCCTTGAGTTATTACTATGCAAAATCATTTCGATTTAAAAATATAATGTAGCATGACGGAAGGTTTGTTACTTTTAATTTTAAAAAAACATGTCTGGTGTAGTTGGCATGTGCCACATTCCCCTTACCGCCTAAGGACATTTGTTTGACCGAAAACTGCATTAGTACAACAACTGGGATGCACATTCTACGGACATAAGGAGTGTGCACCGGGTCGCTGGTGCGAGACCAGGACATCAGTGCGGTGCACTGCAATATGAGGGGCACACCGGGGCAGCACAAACGGTGGTTGCCACGAGCAACTACATCAGAGATTCCACGAGGAGGAGGGATATGGAAGTAGATCCTCAAAATGATTGGACCTAAAGGCCCAGGGCTCACACTGTTCATTATTTTGTTATTTGTTATTAATTGATTTATTGTAGGTTTACCCTTTTTGTTCACAGTACATTATTGATACTATTTGTTATGTGTATTTTTTTCATCACTCATCAAGTGCTATGCCAATCTACATCCATTAGTGTTTTGTGTTTCAGAATTCTCTAAGCAACATTTAACATAAGTTTTTGCAGTCAGTATGATGTTGCAATTGTTTATTTCTGTATTGTATGTGTGAGTTGTATTTTTGCAACATAAAGTAGTTCCCATCCTGGCGCATCATCCAGCCCTGCTTGCATACATCAGAATGAGAAGACAGTAAGCGATTAGCATTATACTGAGTGGTGCGTATGTCACGAACTCCCACATTTCCTGTATGCCAGATGGCCTTCAACGTTTGGAGCATGGATATTTAAATCCAATAGACTTATAAATATCTGGAACCTCTTTCTCTCGTTACCCGCTTGGTACACCACCTTCCTTCCCGTGCCTGTCAATACCCCCTGTCCACGCACTGAGGGGGCAGTCATGAGAGGAGAAGGTGCCCTCCCTCCCCCACTCAGTCTCTGCACTTTTGCCACCCACTTTTGCATCTACAGCTCATGTGCGATTGTTAGTAAACAAACCATGGCTGGCCGGACAGCTGACAGCGCTCCTGCACTGTGGTGTCCAGAATGTTTATGCCCCATGTCACAACTTCAAAACTGAACCTGAAGTCTACAGTAAAATCTGCCAGTGCTGCCATAAATCCAGCTTTGTTGACAACCATGTCGGTTTCAACCGAATTGCATTGAAAGACAGTGGCAGTCCAATAATGCAAAATAGTGTGTGCACACAAATGCAGTTCCAAATCAAAACAAACCATTACCCAAATTATGACTTGCCTACATACTGTGGAAACCTCTTGTGTAATGATCAAGGTATCATTGTGCTGAAATGCAGTAAGTGCAGTATTAGTTTTCACTATGAGTGCCTTTATGACGGGGAACATGATACAGCCTTGGGACTTACATTCACTTGTTTTGAATGTAGTACAACAGACAAACCTAAGGTAGTGAAGGGCGTAAACCAAATACAATACGTGTCCAGGGAAATACCTCGAAAAAACAGTTTTTGAATTGCTGGAAAAATGGGAGAACAACATGTCAGTAAATGTGAATAACAATCATTCGCAAGTGATAGTAGCATGGTATGGCAATGATGTGTCGAATGCAGTGACATCAAGTAGGGGGGTGGAGTGGAAGCAGAGTAGGGGAGGAGTGTAGAAAGGGGCAGAAATGTTGTGTGCTTCCGCCATGTACATGGTGAATGTAAACAAACCCTCGCCACCCAAAATTACCTCAAATCATGCACCATATCCATTCCAGCTGCCCACTTTGTTCTACCCGCCACTACACCAAATGTTTTCTATTTCAATTTATCCTACAGTACAACCATTCATGGCACCAACTTTTCGTAATTTCTCGCCTATCACTCCGTACTAGTCTAATTACATGGGACCAATGATGCCGCAACCTGCTGTGTCAGAAAATGCAGCATACAGCAGAACTACAGAGTTCAACCAAACACAACCTCTACCAGGACCGAGCTCGAATAAGACACTGTCCAAGTTCCAGAAAATAGCCAACTTTTGCTGGGACTCCAATGGAGGATCCAACAGCATTCTTTGGGGACTGCATATCCCACCTTACCAGGCATGGTGTCAGCAGGGAGGAATGGGACAGCTGTGTCGGGGTGCAGCTCCACGGAAGTGCGAGCTCCTGGTTGATCTCCTTAAACCACTATGGACCTCAATGGGAGGAGTTCCTAGGCTTTTTTTCTTGTCATTTCAGAGGGGTCTTTACATTCTTGCAAGCTCAGAGCAGACTGACATTAGAGGGTCAACGATTAGGTGACTCACTTACCGCATTCATTACATGCAAAATATTTTATCAAACATTTTCACCCACATCTACCTGAACAGGAATTATTAGAGATCATACCTGAAACAGTCAGACCAGAGCTCAGGGCAGCTCTCATACCTCTGATCAATAGTACTCAAGAAGATCTCATGCATGCAGCTATTATTCTGCAGTATACGCACGTGCAGCCAACCATGACACAAACACTGTTAAATGGCGGCACAATCAGCAAGACGAAACAGTGAGAAAACTCATCATTCAACCACGCCATAATCACTTCTGCAACCATCAAGTATTTTTAACGGACCCCTAATTGTAAAAGTGCACAGGTGTGATCAAAGCAGCGTGGAGCAATGGGTTCGAGTAGTCAGAAACCACCTGGCAGAAGCCTTGCAGGTAATGTCAAAAATGCTCTCAGAGGATGGCATCCAGACTGTCTGCCACAATATCTGTGCAGGTATTGTCCAAATCGACAATACCATTGACACAACCAGTGCCCACACAATCGAAACGTGGAGCGCATTAAAGAAGCGGCAGAATGTAGAAAGCAGGGAAATGGGTTGCAGGACTGAAGTGGCTGGGCACTTCCGACATCTGGCCTGCTAAAATACAGATTCAAAAATCACAATGACACCACAACAAGCATTAGTCAGCAGTTACACACCATTCAAACGAAATTTGGTTTATATTACTGGTCAGCTAAGCCATGTCTTGATTGGTAGTGCGGCTTCACACAAATTCATATGGCCGCACGTTGTAAACAAGGAAGATATTACACCTATTAATCACATTATTAGCTAACAACGAACGAGCATTGCAGTACGGCTGTAGGACAGGCGGTAGTGCCAGGTTAAGGACATAGATACCATTACTTCGGTAATTGTTAAGCCAGACATCCATGAAGATGCCACTTTGGGTATACCATGGCTTACAGAGGTACACCAATGAAGAGCTGGCAGTGAGGCAGATCCATTTTGGTGCGAAAAATACATACTCTGAATACAGTTTAGACCGCTATCCGATGGGTAGCCTACCTGAGGTGCAGTTAGGAGAATAAGACCATCGAGTCCCACCAGAATATCAGGCTGCATTTCAGCACGTCCTTGACGAATACAGTGGTGTGTTTGGTAAACACGTACGTGTTAAAGTGAGCTACAAAGGCCGAGCACGCAATCCCGCCTACGGAAGAGAATCCATGTGGATATTTACTCCATCAGGACCAGATAATTATGGCTCAAATTCAGGAATACTTAAGGATAGAGAGACAGTTCAATTCCGCTTTTACCTTGGCGCAAAACAATATGCAACCTGGGGATTCCTTGTCGAATTTCACACGTTGAATCAGGTTACGTGCAGCATGGTACCACATTATATTAGCGTGAACGAGACTTGAGGCACACTAAGGAAAACAAAGTATGGACATCCCTGGACCTTAAAAGAAGTTATTGGCAAGTACCTGTGAGGTTAGAGAATAGGCCGAAAACAGCATTCATGGCCCAACAAAGCCAGTAATATCAGTTCTACGCAATGCTGTTTGAACTGAAATGTGCCCATGCTACTTTCCAAGTGAAGATGGTAAGTGTGCGCGATGGCATTATTGGAGAGTATATGTTCATAAATCTCGATTATGTTATTATTTGGTCAGACAGTTTGGAGGAGCACATACATCATCTGGCAGTTGTCCTTGAAAGCCTAGCGATTAACGGCTTAACATGTTCTTTATTGATTTTTTGGGTCATTTAATCGACCAGGAAGGGAACAGATCAAACACTGAACAATTTAAACACATTGACAGCTACCCACAACCACGTAAACGAAAACAATTATGTAAATTTTTCGAACTCTTTCATTGCCTGCAGGAACAATTCCAAATTTTTCAATAGTCATGGCCCCATTGATGGACTTATTCTCACTGCAAAAGCGATTCCAATGGACAGACACAGAAGAGAAGGCCTTTGTGGACATTATGAGTGAATTCCAAGCTCGCACGCTATGATAGACACAAATATTTGTACCTTAAAACTATGCAGGCCTAGAATAGATTGGTGCAGTATTGTACTAGATCGGCGATAGCGGGACGAGACATGTAATTAATTTTGCAAGTACCAAGCTAGGATAAATGGAAAGATGCTACCAGGGTAATTGTTTTATGTAGTTTAGTGTAGTTGTGCTTGGTTACCAGCCAGAATACCATGTGGTGACATTCCATAGATAAAGTGTGTGTTGTTAATGTCAGGTGATCTCCTCGACCACGTGCTCTTGTTTACATTTTTGCATGTTGTCATTTTGGTCATGGAATATTTCCAGTTTGTGTATGTTAATTCCAAGATCAACTGCCACGTATCGTTCATTATTAGTATTTCTGCATCTTTAGCATATGCATGCCAAAGTCGGCCACATTATTTTTTAAGAGAGATAAACATATGTAGAGTGTTACGTTTGCCCGCATAGAAGACCACTTTGTGTAACCAGAACAACATGAAGACGTAGGAGAGTAGTTTAGTACAATTATAAGTATTCTCCGTTTAGTGACACAACAATAGCAAAAATCAGTTAAAAAATTAATAAGAACATATATAGTCATGACAGTAAATACTGGCCCAAACATTATTGTGAACTGGTTAACGAGCGACCAGCCAACTCACCCGACAACATGGCTAGCACATGGATTACTAAACTCAAAATGATGGTATTTATAATATAAGAGTGATTATTGTGTATTATCAGTGTATTATGATTTATTAGGGTTTTTAATTATATTATGTGTAATTAGTTTGATGTGAAAAGGCTCTTGCGGGGCTCCAGCCCAGAAAGACATCATCAACACAAGTGAGGTTAGGAAAAGTGTGGCAACACTGCCACCAGCAGATATTTATTTTTATATATTTTATGTTTCACTGTTATCAAAAAAATCAATGCAAAGGGCTTTTCTGCCTCACCTGTTCTTCTGTGTCATTATCATTATTTCATTTTTATAAAATAAATATCATACTTGTCTACAACAAGTCATGGGAATTGTTGCGAAAACCCGGCCAATTGTCGGATACACACAACAATAACAACCACATGGACAGAGGCTGGATCCCACATAGCAGGGGTAGGCAACCCTCCGGCCCCTGACGAAGGTTTTGCCGAACTCACTGAGACCAGGACTGTCCACATGGGAGAATTATAGTGGGAACGAAGAACCAAGCCAGCCGATTCCAGGAAATGGGAGAAGGGCGTAAGGCGGCTGGAAGGCACCTGCACCAAGCCTGTGAGTACCATACCTAAAGTAACATCACTACCATCACCTTAACTCAAATAACACAGAATTCTAACAGTTTCGTCCACATTTCGGTACACGTTAATGGACCTTCTTGTAGGGCATTAATCAACACTGTGGTGCTGCACAGTTTTGTATGTTTGCAGTTTGTAAACGCTTGCCACATCAAGGATGTGCAACTTATCACACAACTTGCTACCAGACAGCACATGGATGATATAGCAGAGGAAGCTCACATCCAGGTCATCATCCGGGCCTAACAATAACAGTCAGAGCTTTTGTGACCCATCGAGATAAGAGAGGACGTCATATTGGGAGTGTCTGTGGCTAATAGAACAGGATGCCGTGGTCGAGATGGCTGCCCGACGGATCTATTTCGGTAAAAAAGAACGAATGACAGTGTATAATCTTGCTCCTTTTCCCAGCGGACCAGATGCAGGAAATTTCCCTGGGCGAGCTGGATCATGCAGTTCCTCCCACCTTAAGGGGCATGAGGCAACGCCTGCTCAACGAATTGTGCGACGTGTTCACGGCCGCCGATCCACTGTACCACACTACCGTAACAAAACGCTGCATTCCTCTTAATACCAAAACACCAGTGTACGCCCCACTACAGTAGTATTGCCCACATCAATGTAGAATCAAAACCGAGCAGATCATGGAAATGTTGCAAGATGGCATCATCGATCCCTCAAAGAGCGAGTTCAACTCGGCGATCACACTGGCCCCAAAAAAAGATGGTTTGTGGAGGTTTGGTGTGGGCTTCCGACGCCTCAACCTAGTCACTAAGAGCGCACCATCCCCCTACATCCACATCAATGACGCCCTGAATACCCTTAGACAGGTTAAAGTAATGATGACCATCGATTTGCGAAGCAGATATTGGCAAATGCCCGTCAGACAGCAAGACCGTCACAAGACAGCTTTCACCGAACCAGATAGGAGACGGTTCAATTTCTGTGCCATGCCCTTTGGCCTGAAATGTGTGCTGTCCACCTTCCAGGCAATGATGGTTCGCATTCTGGATGGATTCATAGGAAAGTTCGCATTGGCATACCTGAATAAAGTCATTATTTGGTCAGAATCCCTGGACAACCATATCAAACTCTTATCTCTCATGTTGAAACCCTTGGCTATAAGCAAGCTCAAGTGCGACAACTGGAAATGTCACCTGGGGAAAGCTAACATCCAGTTCTTGGGACACATCGTCGACGAGAAAGGTAGCTGGCCGACTTCAAAAAAGTGGCAGTTAATTAAGGAATACCCCGTACCCACGACATGGAAACAGCTTCGAAAGTTCATCGGGCTAGTCAATAGGGTGCGGGAGTATATTGCCAAATTTTTCACCATCATGGCTCTCCTGCCTGCATTGATGTCTCCAAGTGTCTGATTCAAATGGACCATGAGCCATCAATAAAGCTTCGACGATTTAAAACGCAGCTTCCGAGAGTGCCCTGTGCTCTCACAATACAATCCGGCGAGACACTTGTATGTTCAGACAGACATGAGTGAGCATGACCTGGGCGTAGTACAGTTTCAAACATCGGAGGAGGGGAAACACCACATAATTGATGTAGGCAGTGCTAAAATCAACACTACGGAACAGAGGCAGAATGTCAATAAGCGGGAGTCTCTGGCGGTAGTTCAGATCCTGAAGAAATACCATCATTCGCTTCAGTATTAAAGTTTTAGCTCCATAATAACAACCGATGCAACTCTGGTTCCACAATATCCGCAATCGCGGTAGCAAGTTTACTCACTGGGCCCTCTTCCTGCAATAATTAGATTTTGAAGTCCAGACATTACAGGGCAAGATAACCAGCTGTCCGACAACTTGTCACGTGCGCCAGGAGAAAATGTTGCACGAGGCAAGGAGTGGGATAACATCCTCCCCCACATCCCTAAATTTGTATGCCCATGGCGAAATAAGAACTGGATGCAACAACATCTATGTAACAGAGGACAACATTATCTTACCTGTGCTGCGGGAAATAATTGTCAGGGAGCAAATGACTTGCCTAATTGCGTGCAAATGGAAAGAGGCCTGCACTCAAAAAAGGTAACCAAGTGGTGTGTTGTTGACAAAAGCTTAGAAACACGCGCAGATGAAAACAGTGAAAAGTGGTGTATGTAAGTACCGACAGCCACACTAGATGCAGTGTTACGCTATGCACGTGTGAGTGACATTGTGGGACATTCTGGATTTACGCAAACAAAGTGCAACATTACCAAGTACTTTCACTGGCCAGGGTTGGCACCTAACATAAGAGATTTTGTACTCACGTACATTCCATTAAATTGTTTTAAAAGTCGCAGGCAAAATGGCGTGCAAAAAAAAAGCCCCCACCCCCCTTCGCCAAGTCAACAGAACCATTAGAAACTGCCACCATCGACCTCATGTGCCTGTACCCCAGAACGTCGAATAGCAAGCGTTTCATTCTGGTGGCTACAGATTTATTTTCCAGGTGGACTAGGTCTTTCCATCTGTCCAGTGTATGTGCTGAACAATTAGAAAAACACTACAGCACGAATTAATTTTCTGCTGGCGATACCCACGCATGTTCCTGAGTGACAATGGAACTTGGTTCACGAGAAAGCATGGTTGGATTTATGAACACAACTGCAATTTTTTATCCACATGCAAATCCAAAAGAACGTAAAAACCAAGACCTGAAGACTCAGCAATGTTTGTGAGTGGGTGATTATCGCACATGACAGGCGTACCACCTCCCCGCAGTGCTGTTCACGCCACGGACCCACGTGAATCACGCAACCAGCAAGACATCTGTTCAGCTGCTGTGAACTTGTGACCTTCCCCTCCCAGGAGAATTCGTTGCTGGAAGAAGGGAGAACACCACCAGCAAAGGAGAACAGACGGTGGAGAAGATAGAGTGGGAGATAGCTGAGGCGAGGGAAAAACAGCGCTACTACGCCGAGCATTGGTGGCTGTACTTTGCCTGAACCCCTCCTACCCGCCATTCTGGACAACTGGTTTGTGTGCACGTGCACCTGTAGTCAGCTTGACAACCACCATTCTGCGCAGGTTTTGCATGCTTAAGAAGCCACATGCTACATGATAAAATTGATCCAGTACAGCACAGCATTCTTCGACAGAGACACAGTGCGAATTTCTAATAATTCCATCATTCCTTCACATGCCTAAGATTCCCCAACAATTCCTAGCGGGAACCACTCATTAGCAGACCTGCCAGTAGCTACGCAAGGCAGCACACCTTCACTACTTGTCAGCACGTCACTGCAGATACGTACAGCTGTGATGCCGGGCACTCCGGTGCTTACAGCAGCTCCAACTGGTGGCAATATTTCCATGCAGCAGGATCATCAACCATTCTAATCACCGACGTCCCATGAAATCAAATCAGATGAGCCAGGGGGGCCATCTGAAGACGGGCAGAATAGCCATTTTCGGAACATACCTTAGGGCATCGTGAGGCCATTGAGATGCTGGTCATCTCCCACCACAAGTTTTGCAGGAGGTATGTCAGTAAGGTTGAATGGGAAGAGCACATCAGTGTGCCGGGGATGCCCACTACCTCACCTGACAACCGCCCCACCAGGCGGAGAGGAGCGAGGGCTGCGTGGGACGAGACAGAGGGATCAGAGCTCTCTTCCCTCACCCCTCGCAAGCTCGAACAGAATTCTAATATGGCATGCCACATGCACTATCTGCGGTCACACGACTTTGCAAAGCACAGCTATCAGGACATCGCTGCCGCCAGCGAGGTAAAAACAGTCGCTTGGCACACCAATAGTGTGCCATGTCAGTGCCATGTCTACAATTTGTGGCCTCGGAAGGACCTTCTTCCAAAGGCCTGCTGCTGTACGTGAAGAATATGAGATGGTGTTGGCGAGGGAGCAGCCTCCAAAGGGGCGTGGGGGCATTTGACACATGCAGCGTACCTAAGCCCGTTTACCATACCTGTTTAGCAGCACTTCAATCTACACAGCAGCATCGTCAAGCAGAAGCGACAAGCAGTGCCACGTACTACTAATATTAGGATCAATGCTCAAGTGAAAGGTAACCATGCTGTGTTCTAAATAGTGCACTTTGTGCATCCCTGCACAACAAGAGGTGTGCATTGTTTGTGTTTGATGTGTAGCATTTTTCAATCACTAGTGCAACATAGCACGCTAAGGGACTCACCCTCCTGCGTTTATTTACATTCAACTATGTTTTTATTTGAGGGTTAAAATGTATATTATTAGCGAATTGTCAAATATTATATATATATATATGTATGTGTTTCCTCCATACATTACATTCAACAGCAATGCAGGTTTGTCTAGTATTAAGTACGGGTAATTGTTTTATGTAGTGTAGTTGTGTGTGATTACTTTCCAGAATGCCACGTGGTGCCAATCCATACATAAAGTGTGTGATTTTATTGTCACGTGGTCGACAGGAGAACACATGCTTTTGTTTCCATTATTGCATGATGACATTTTGGTCTATGATATATTTTTAGTTTGTGTATTTTAATTTCAAGTGTAACTGCCATCTACGTTTAATTATTTGTATTTTTACATCCTTTAGCATAGACATGCCAACGTCTGCCACATTATTTTTTGAGAGAGATATCAAACATGTAAAGAGATATGTCTGCCCGCTAAGATAACTACTTTGTGTAACCAAAACAACACGAGGAAATGTGAAAGTAGTTTAGTACAGTTATAAGAATTCTCTGTATAGTGACACAACAAAAGCAAAGAATATTTATAAAATTAAATAAGAAAATAAATAGTCATGGTATAAAATTCTGGCCCCGCCATTATTGTGATCTGGTTAACTGGCGACCAGCCATTGCGCCCTACAATGTGGCTAACACATGGCTTGTAAACTCAAAATGGTATTTATAATATAAGAGTGTTTATTGTGTATTATCAGGGTTATGTTTTGTTAGTGTTTTCAATTATGTAATGTGTAACTAGTTTGATGCAGTAAGCCTTTCGCGGGGCTCCAGCCCCGAAAAACATCACTACCATGACGTCGCTAGACTGGATGAATTGAGGTTGATTGGGATTTTAAGAGAAGCAGTGAACATAATTTGGAAAAGGTGTTAGGAAATGTATACCCGGTAGGCAACAGACCTCGCTGGGGTAGCATCACTGATGCTGTTGCATTAGAGCTGAGTCCTCGTAAACTCGGGGTGCTGCGGGCCGATCACCTGGACCACATTCCTGTGTAGATCTTGCAGTTGTCCACCTGCTGTGGAGGCCTCGTGTTTCCTAAACGAGGGGCTCTTCGGGCGGCCTAATCACCACTTGGTATTGCAAATTAGTAAGACATTGATGTAATCAAGACATAACTCCCTACGCATGGATTGTCAGGGCAAACAACACGCCCATAAATGCTACTCGTGGTACTTTACTTAGGTTGCAGCACACATACAAATAAATATTCACTGACACATGCATCAGGAAATTACAGGTTTTAATGGGACCGTGACCTTAAACACATTGCAGCAAACGAATAAACGCAGTCATCAGTTCATGCGATTTATTGCAAACATTAACATTCCCTCCAGTGGAATAGTTGGTACACTTGCTCGCTTTGAACCTACTGCGAAGGCTATAACGTACAAAAAAAATCCCGCAAGGCTAACACAAAGGTTGCGTGTGCTGATTTCGTTAAAAACTCCCCAGGCAATGCAATTCCTGGGGATGGCAAGGGGGAGTGTCCCGGACGGGTAAAACGAAAAAGGTATTTAATAATTTACTATTGCTTACAAAGATGATAGGTGATGAACGTTGATGCTGTCTGGACGGGAAAAATACGAACACGGTTTCACACATGCCTTCCCCTCTGGGTGCGACTTGCTGACTGACTGCAATATTTGCAATATGGAAATATTTCCACATATAACATGTAATAATATATTTCTGTATCCACGTGTGCAAGCAGGTGACTGCAAGGTAGTGGAGCAAAGTGGTGTTCATTAAAATTGCGAGCAGGACAGGCAAATGTTGCGTAGATTCTTACCAATTCTTCTACTTGTAGATGACAGGCGCCAGGTATTTTAAGTGAGATACCAACTAGCTAGCATAGAGCAGACTATTCCCCTATCTGGATTGTGTGCCAACGACCTATGGGCGGTGTCTCCCTGGTGCTCCTACCATCGTGATTAATACAAAACAGTTACATTACTGAAACCCTGCGCAACATCTTGGGGTGACTCACGCACCCAAAATTAGTCGTATGTACTTAAAAGCATTAGAAAGATAATACACAAAACAGATACATAATCGTTAATGATTGGCAGTCAAGATGGGGGCCCGCACCCCTATGGCCCATAGGCAACCCGAATGAGAACGAAGACCATTTTAAGTTTAATCATTGGGTTTTATTAATAGTTCCTTCGGGAAGCATCTTGTGCACGGGACCCTGATTAACCAATCTGCAAGGTGACACTGTGCAATGGCCTGAAGGCGACAAATAATTTACATGAAAACTTAAGCCTTCCCGGGTGATGCTATTGCGGCTGCAAAGTAAACAATGGTTCTGGTAAATTAATTTATATTGCTATGAAGTGATTAGTGAACAAAGATGAAGCGGCGCCCAAGTGTACGACCCCGTCGGACAGTACATCCAACTCCTCCAGACACCACGGTATGACAAACTGTCCCGCGTGGCGTGCCAGCAGAGGTTTGGTGGGCAGGCCAACCACACAGAATATTTTCTCTTACACACATACTTCCATATAACATATCCATGTTGCTTGAAACACTACAACTCTTACAAAAACAATTACACTTGGTATAGGAACCCTTTAATAAACACATTTCACTCTGTGAAGCAAAATGAGGGTGAAACACGTGAAAATTATAAATGATAGAAAATGGAAAACACTGTAAATAATACCCGTGGGGGCATCAAAATATTGTATGGCTGCTTACCTGGGCATATCGTGACCTGGCATCCTTAAGTGTTTCTTAACCTTATCTCACATATGACCAATTTTGTAGGGCCTCCTTTTAAGACACGTGTGTGCAAGCACACATGGCTTGCTTGGAACTTGTACTTTCCTGCTCACGTCAGCCCCTATGGCCGCACTCGTAACTAAGATCTTCGTGGTCCGACCACTGTAGTGCACTCTCTAACCGGTGTGCACGAATGCCCGGTAGAGTGCTGGTAGTTGCAGCGGGTGACAGAGGGCTTACGGGCTAGGGAGAAGCCGATGACATCAAATGAACACCCTCTAACCTGCGAGACCGTTTGCAGCCTGCAACTCACTCGCAGCAGGAGCAACTCCTCTGCTCCCTGCGGCGAGGACGCAACATGTACGCCTCTCTACGTGCTGGAAGTTTGTTGTTCCTTGACTGCTATGTGTGAACCAGCACTTTCCAGTGCGGTGTGGCGCTACCGCAGGTGGCACATTCCAACGCAGGCGCACTTAGACTCTTGAGACATTGGAGAGGTAGCGGGCTGGCCAACCCACCACTCTTGCTGTCCTCACGGCTTACCCCTCCACTCTCTTCAGTGCTACAGTTGTGTCGCGTCCGGTTGCGACTTGGTAAAATAGCATTCCAGTAGGTCGGGTCTATCCCCGAAACTATGGTGCATTGTCTTTCTGCTGGCTTACAGGTGGTTTCGCCAGGGTTGGATCTGGTTCTTCTTGTTCTGGTAATACTGGTGCTGTTTCCAGCTCTTCTCGTTTGATGATATGGCTCGACGGCCCATCCCCGTCCTCCGCTGGTATTTTTTCTTGAGAAACTGCTTCACCTCCTATCGATGGACATCACCAAGGGATTCATCAGTGCCCTCGCCATTATGGGGCTCCTTGCTTTTCGGTGATGGTTCCGGCTCCTCTCGGTCTACATATACTTATGGAGTTCCTTCTCCCCTCATCCCTGCATTGTCGCCGTCCCTCTCAGATGCGGCGATCTTCTCCTTCGTGGCGCTGGCATGACATAGACCCCTGGTAAACTCTATGTCGTTCGGCATCGACGCCCACCTGCACTAGTTGGTCTGACCCATCCTTTAAATCCTGGACCACTTTCCTCTTCACTACCTTTCCTGACATGCCTGTCCTGAGCGTAGGCGGCATAACCGATTTGGGGCTCGTCCACATTGTTCTCAGAAATGCTGTCAGCCCCTACCCGAATGTCGGCACATTGGATCCTAGCGTCTTGCCGCCTGTCATGACCAGGTGTGTGGTCGGGCCCAAGGTGTTAACAACTCGGTGAGGCCCAGTCCAACATCGTGCCAGTCCCGCACAAAACTTCTTGTGGTCCGCGGACGGGCTCGGATGTATACTGCCTGTCCTACCATTAGTGCTGTTGGTCGTTTGGTTTCTGGCAACCAGAGATTCGCGTATTTCATCCGCCAATCCCGTGGTTCACAATAATGGTGTTTGCACCTGTCGACTCGCGCGCGTCTTGTTTCTGTCTCACTACAATCTCTCTCTCTTACGAACAATATCTCTAGCTCGGCAGTGTGATATTTCTTCCTAGCAGGACATGTGCTGGGGTTTGTCAGGTCGTGGCATTTACACTTTGCCTGAGTGTGAAGGGTGAGGTGGGCAGGTATTCGACCCAGCTGTTATAGTGCTCACTCACACAGAGCCATAATTACGCATTCAATTCCTGGTTGTGCCTCTCCATGGGGTTTGCACGGTGATGGCAAATAGCAGTTTGTATGAGCCACACTCATTTCCCAGTAAATTGGGATCCGTCGTATTCAAGTTACTCTCTTGGATATCCTCAGCATGTGAAAAATTCTGTTTCCATGCATTTCGCAATCTGCCTAGTTCTAGCACTGTTTACCAGATAAGCATCGATCCATTTCGAAAATCTGTCTAATACTACTAAGATGAATCGCCTTATACCGGCTGACTTCGGATGAGAACCCATGAGATCTTAATAGATTATTTCAAATGTTCGTTTAGGCTGCCATTGCTGTTGTTGATTTCAGTTAAACTGCCAGAATTATAAAAAAATTACATTTGTTGCATCTGTATACCTAATTTCTTACATAATGAGTGACACCGGGCCAGAAAAACTGTTCCAATTTTATTTTTACTGTCTGCTGGTCTACCGGGTATCCTGCCGTTACGCTCCCATGAGAGTGTTCAAACACTTTTTCCCTGTGACTACATGGTACATACAGTCTCCATTTTGTATCATCTCAATGTGAGCATGTCACAATACCCCCTTCTACACATCTCCAGCTATCCACATGTTCTTATTCACATCGCTCTTTATCCTTTCTCCCAAACTCAAAATTTTCCTGCACTATCACTACGTCGCGGTAAAAATCTTCTATTAGTTGGTTATTCTCTCTAATGTTATCCTGTTGACGTTTTTTGCCTCCATAACCGTTTCTGCAGTAACTGTGTCTGTCGTGCCGGAGCGGGAGGGGGTCAAACCCCTCTCATTCAACATTGTCTGTGACCGTTACTTTCGCTTCTGGCATCCGGGCCGTGTCCACTAGCATGTTCTCCTTTCCCGATATGTGTCCGATAGCAAAATTGTAAGTTTGCAACAAAAGTGGCCATTTCTTAAGTGTTTGTTCTTGGCTCGCCACATTTTGTTGAGCCATACTAGGCAGTCATTATCGTTTCGCAATGTGAATCTACTATATTCTACGTACGGCCTATAGTTTCATATCACCCATACCACGGCGAGACAACTTCTTTCATTAATGCCATATCTGTGTTTCGTACTTCCCAAATTCGCATTCGCGAAGTCGATGACCCTTCTCTCACCTATGGCGCTATACTGGTAGAGCACGGCACCCAGCCCCTCCTGGCTGACATCGATCTGCAGGTAAATGTGCCTTGCTGGATCGTACCCCACTTGAGCGTGACTTTCTCAGAATTTTTCTTTGACCTGCAAAAGGCTATTTCCTGTTCGCTGCCCCACACATAACAATTTTGTGAAGACACTAGGTCCATGAGGGGTGCGGTGATGACTGCAAAATCCTGTACGTGTTCACGTAACCAATTGATTAGACCGAAGAATTTACGTAGTTTTTACATTTACATAGTGGTGCCTGACTCTCAATCAGCCGCAGCTGTTCGGGGTTCTGTCGGTTCCCTTTCTCGTTCACCATGTGGCCTAGAATGTCTAGATAGCTCTTGCCAAGCCGGCATTTCTTAACGGGACAAGTTAATTCTTTATAAATAATCTCTTGAGTACAGTTGGCAGGTGTTTTAGATGTTCCTCCCACGTCTCCGACATATTACCACATCGTCGAGGTAGGCGAGTGGCAATTCGCCTATCATACGATCGAGGACCCGTATCATTATACTCTGGAATGTTGCAGGGGCGCACTTTAGCCGAAAGTCATGGCGCAGAACTGATATAGTCGGCTATCCAGACCGTCTTTTCCCAGTTCTCCTGGCGTATTTGTATTTGCCAGTAGCCATTTCGCAAATAGAGCGACATGTTTATGTGCCTTCCCAGTGAGTCAAGGCCGTCTTTGACACTTAATATAGGGCAGTATAGTACTGCGCATCACCTGGTTGATGGGCCTGAAGTCCATGCAGTACCTCCAGGTCCCATCCTTTTTTAGCGCGAGAGTTATGCCCGAGTTATATCGGCTCCTAGTTTGTTCTGTTACCCCATCTGCAGGCATCTCGAATATCTGCTATTTTACTATCTCAGCTTGGTGAGGCAAGTAGCTGCAGTGACTACTGAAGAACGACTCACTCCGAGTTAATGGTATTCTGCTGTGACGTCTGCCACAAGAATTTACAAAAAAAAAAAAAAAAAAAAATACAAATTACAAAAGTACGTTCTTTATTCAGGATTTCAAGCAATTCAGTCAAGATACAATTTACCATAAAATTGATTAAAATATACAATATACACATTAATTTACTTAAAAAAATATACAAACCCTTGGGCGAATACAAATGTTCCACACTGGAGTACTGTAAAAAATTTCATGTAATTAAGGGTTCCTTTTTTAACCAACCAATACTAAACATTACACAAAATATATACTCAACAGAGAAAATACAATTTTGGTACTGGATTCTTAATAATTAAGTTAAAAGAAGCTCAAACTACTTAAATGCCCTTCTCACAATACTGAAAATTATTACAGAGGTTCACTAGAGCGCTGTGACGCCCTTTCAAAGTCTAGTTACCATTAAAAGTGTTCTGACAAGCACAATTTAAAAACGCGAATTAAAAAACAACGAACCATCCTAAGTTCGTACCATTAAAAATTATTTCACACAGATGGGTTACTTCTATTGTATCTCCATGTTGCGCAAGCCAGTGCAGACCCATTTAACAAGCCATCATGTTTTAGGTGACTAGCGAAATATGAATATGCAAAACCACTTGCAACCATATTCGATGTGCAAAAACTACACAACAGAAAACTCTAAGGGCCACACGCAACTAATAAGTTAAGCCAAAACCATAATTTGAACACTGCGGGCACAAAATGGATTCAGAATAAAAGCTACATGCGCAACCCTAGAATCCCTTGACTAGTCCACACAAAATCTTAATTCAAGCTCAATGCATTGTTCAGCAAACACAGCTATGCCTATCGCCGTCAGCCATGACAATGTTCTAATTGTCGTCAGCAAAGAGTCGTAATGCGTAGCAACCTAACATTGCATGAAAACCCATAGGGCCAGGAAAAGAAAGTAAAAGCGAAGTTACTCAAATGCTTGTTGCCATAGAAGTGGATGAGCCACCAACATGAGCAGAAAGCCCAAACTTCAAACTGTATCCAGTGACCCATGATAGAGAGGTTCGACGTGCATATGTAGTAGGAAGGGATCCACAGATATGGGAAGGAATAGGAAGCAGGTGGGTTGCAAAACAGTCGAAAGGCGGAGCAGCCGACCTCAGCAAGTCAATGTTCGGAGCACACTGCAACAGTTATCCTGCATAATGCATCATGGTTGGCGAAAACAAGTGTATATTCATCTAGCAAGCGCTGAAAAGCAGCTGGTGCATCGTGGGTATATGTTCAAATTCTGTTTACTTTAGGCACATGTTCATGGCTACAGGTGTCTTCTCTACCCCTACAACCAAGTTTCCTTGCTGGTCTTCGCTGCAGGTTTTCCAGGCAATCGACGTGCCAATGGAACTGCCGTCCTGGGCAATACCAGTACGGCATTGGAGGCAGTCTTGTATGGTCCCACCGAGTGGACAGGTTCACGTCATGGTATGGATTCACATTTTACCTGTTCCTGCCACCTCGTGCACAGGGTTTACAACTGCTTACTTGGTTAATTTGCGGCTGCTCCGGCCATCGCGGTTGAAAGTTCTGTCTGTTTATCCTGTTGTTATCGCAGTGGAAGTTCCCAAACTCATGAGGTCCTTGGCATGCCCATGCACCTCCCGATTCGCAATGCGGATCACTCGTGTTTGGTTCGAGAATGATGGCAGCACGCATGAACTCTGTGAGGCCGCTGTTTAGTAGAGGAACTAAGGCAGGTCTGTACTCTGGTAGCCCTATCTCTATCACTTCGAGGACTTTCATTCTCTCAATCCAGGATGGATTCTTCATACCAGTAGTGTTTTACTGTTGACGAATGGCGTTAACATTCCACCCTCTGGTTGTTCCTGGAGCGTGAGCTTGCTTTGAACTGGGATTGAGGTGAACAAACCCCCAAAGCAACACAAACACTTGAATGAAGTCTCCCCAACTGAGTCCGTAACAGTTCATCGATCGCCATCATTGCTCTGCGTCTCCTGATTCCTAACACATACTAGTCATTCATCTACCGACACTCCATACCTCTGTAGGCACATCGTGCAATCTTGTACAAAGGCAGATGGATCCTCGTTCAGTTGGCAGTGTCTGGAACCTCAAAGGCGTTGGTCGACATGATGCATTAGTGTGATTGGTAACACTGGGTGTAGCCATTGTGTCTCGGTTTACATGTCGGTTAACCTGGAAAAGGCATTGAGGTAGAAAACTGATTGTTTGGTTGGTAATACTGGTGGAAAAAATTTGGGTGTACATACATGGGGAATAATACGGTTGCAGGTGCGGAACATAGGGTGTACTAGGTATTGGTGGCAAAGATTGGTACAGCAAGGTAGTTTACAGGCAGTTGTGACTCTGGTACTATCACCCTGATTGGTATCGCAGACTTGTTCTCAACATTGGGTACTTCAGCAGGCGTGGCTTCCTTTTTGACAGTGCAGTTCCCACGAACTTTCCACAGTGCTTGTCTGCCGTTCTGTCTACCTTTGACTCAGTAGGTGGACTCTAGGCACAGCTGCTTATTCTTCCATCAGTTCCCTATACATCCATTACGGTCGAACATGTTTATTCTTTGTAACTCGCCAAAATGTGATCTGCTTGTGGGGTAAGGGTTGCATACTGCACTGCTTACAACAAAACATTAGCCCTTTAATTGTTTGCAACTCGTCTCAGTTCAAACACTCCATATGATAATGGCTACTACACAGTTGGCATTTTAATAAGAATGTGAACCAACCTAAAGAATAGGAAAAGACACATTCGACCGCGATGGATAAAGTCTTACAAAAGAGGGTGGATAATGCAGGGTTTGTAGCTGTGAACGACACCGACACATCTATAAAACATGGAATGATGAATGACAATGCAGTCTATTTTCCCATGTCCGTTAATGATGAGGTAGTGGACAACACCGTCAACACACCAAAAACAAGGTTATGGATAATACAGTCAACACATCAGTCAAAGACGAGGCAGTGGATGCTATGGTAACAATGCAGTCAACAAGTCTGTCTAAGACAAGGTTAGTGACAATGCGGTCAACAGGGAAATGGAGATAATGGATGAAACAAAGGACAACACAGCCTTATAGAATGAAATAAAACAAATTATACAAGTGTTTTTTATTTTTTTTATTTATTTTATATCATCTATGAATCACTTGTAAATGACACATTCTATAAATTCTTTTGGAAATCTCCCCTTTGCAATATTCAAATGCACTTTGTGTCCTGTTAGATAAAATTCGTAACTTTCAAACCATTTTTTAAACAATTTGACTGTTTCTGCATATGTTTTATGGAAGTCTGAAGCATGGCTGCATTCAAAATTGCTTTATTACTTTTACGTAATTGCGTACATATTTACCATAGTGAATCTGATACATTTTGGGCCATGGAGGTAATTTGGAATAAGTAACGATCTGCCTGACAGTCTGCAGGATCGTACAAGAGCAATGTTTTCTTACAGACAATGTAGGAAGAACCGAGACCACTAATGTACCTTTGACGTGCAGACGAGTTTTTAAGCCTGACCAACTTTATATTTTCCTACAATTCCGCCTGGCAGTTGTAAATGGCAAACAGTATGTTCCGTTATTTTGACCATCTTCGCAAAGAAAAAGGCAAGTTTTGTAAAACGCAAGTACTTTTTCATCACTAGTGAAATGGATGCGAGTATTTCAGTGCCTTCGAGAATGATGCCCTGCCATTAATTATATTCATTTCCTCGTTTGTGAGTTCGATAAACCTGTTAGTCAAGTTTCAAAATATTTGTAAACTGGTACCCATCTGTATCTGCATCAAAGACCATTTCACGATACTCTCGCTGAATTTTGCAACAACTGCATGGAGTTTCGTCTCATCGTACACAATCAGTTTTTTATTTGCTTCCAGATTAGAGTAGGTATCATAAGCATCTTGGTGAATGAAATACTGCAAGACCTCTTTTGTCAGGTTGTTTATAGTTTCTTTGTGATCGCGAATTGTGTGTAGTAGATACGCTCAAAATAAATATATGAGAAGTTTGCATGCAAACAACGCTGTGCCTATGGCTACGGGAATGCTGACAAACTTGAAAGATGGAGTGCAAAAAAGCCCATAGGTCGAGTTGACCATAATTTTAAGATAAAGTTGTTTTGCATCCAATACAGAGTACTCTAGATTCATGTCTGAATCCTCTATTCAGACTTAAGAGATTTCATTGGTTTCCTTACAGTTTTCCTACGGCCGAGTAACGAGACTATAAAGTTTATGGTGAATGGAGTTTTGGCATGCAAGAGTAAACAAATCAGAATGGGAGTATCGCCAGCCAATAACTCTAGTTCCGTGACAGAAAGTATCATCTTCCTGATAGGCTGGCTGGAATAAATCAGGTTCATGTATTCCGAATAATTTTGGTATTCGTCTTCCCTCATGTGCAGAGCAATTACATCATTCTTCAGCATTTCATCAAATGTGTAGCGGGATATTGGAGCAATTTCAAACATTAGATTCAATGCTTTGGCACAGCAGCAGCCAATTGTCAATCTAGAAAGTCGTTTGTTGATGATTATGTTTGGGTAGAAACCATTGACATTATATTGAATAACATTCCAATAAAGACAGTGGTTCGCAAACACCACGGGTCCGGGATATTCTTATTTCTTGTACTTGAACTTTGGTTTGGTGTAAATTGGTCTAATGTCCATCACCGACGTTCTTTCAGCGAGCCACAAACATTGCAGATTGAAACAGAATCATTGCTCTGGTATACCGGTAACATACCAAAGGATAGCGCATGATACAGGAATGCATTCGCAATCCAGTGAGAAATGGCACTCATCGAACTGTCTTGGAGACAGCATTTAAAGAGATCGGCCAATTGGTTGGTGGAAATTGCCAATGTTAATCTTGTTGTAAAGTCTGACCACAACCACACAATCCCTCTCATTATAAATTAAAGCCTGCTCCATGCGGTAGAAAACGATAGTGTGCATTTGTCTCACCTGTAGGTTTACGCCACACGCTAACCACCAATGTACTCGGTGTGGCGCACTTGCATGTTTGTAATCTGAACGTTCACTGCATCAAACTTTTCTTTGTTACAGGGCTAGGTCTGAAAGATATTTCTCATGCACTTGTGTCGAAAGTCATTGTCTGTGATGGTGTCATCTAGAATATAATAAATTCTCATAAGCACAGAGTTCAAATCGACTTTTCTAAACTTTTGGCTAAGATAGTTTTTAGACAGGTCCCGAACAACACATTCCCACTCGCCAATGCATTTTTTCCCCAAGATTGTCAACATATTGAATATGATACAGTCACAGTGAAAATGAATGAGTGGACCCGTAGCTAATTTCCCGAGGGTTAAAAATGCTTTTATTTTGCGTTACATATTGAGAACTCGCAAGCGAGTTAATAGGAATTTCAAATCGTATTCGATAATGTTGTGGCCGATGAAATAATGTGGGTAATTTTGGTATCCCGTTAGCATTTTCAGCAAGTATCCCTCACTATACCAAAAGAGAAAATTAGTAACGAGATCCTCTTCGTGTCAGAAACCTTGGATCCAAATGCATTTCGCGGGCAGTCTTTCGCATTTCCACATCGAAATCACGCATGCCACAACATTTTAGGTACAAAATTATACTAACCTCTACATCTAAATACTCGCAATAGAGAACAAACATGAGCAGTTTTTCTGGAGCGAGACCCCCAGGGGCAAATCTTCAAATTATCCACACCCATCTCAATGTCGATGCTCATAACAGGAATGTACTTGTACAGATGAGTGTAGTTTTAAGACGTGTCCTGGATCAGATGCTTAGTCTCTGTGACTGCGTAAACACCATTTGGACGAAAAATGCCTTCCATCATCAGATTACTGACTCCATGTTTCCGTCTGCGAAACTTTAGTTTTGTAAGTTGATTCTGTTTGATGAATGAATTTTGTAACACCCTCTCTGAAGTTACATTATCGATGAAAAACTCCATTTGCAACTTGTAATGCACATCAGTTGACTGGATGGTAAAGTAATATATTTTATTTCACAATTATTTTCCAAAAGAAACTTGTAAACCATATTCAAGTTATTCGTAGTGAGAAATTCAATTTTTAACAAATTATATGAAACGTGCAATGTGCTTGCTGCATTTTAGTCAAAATTTCCAGCAACGAGTTTCACTTAGTTTCCAGAGATTGTTGTGTCTACGATTGAATCAACATATGGTTCATATAACTCAATCAGCAGTTTACACATTCTGTATTTCACGTTTTCAGCAACTAGAAAGTACATCGAGAGGAGGTAAAGTTAAGATTTCTTGATGCCTCTTACTTGTTTTGACATTGATGCCCACCACATTTATCTGATTGTTGTAGATGAAAGACCTCAATTTAAATATTTTATTTTGAAGATTTAAAGAACACTGAGGACTAAAATTATTTTGTTATATAAGATCCGTAAGTCATGACTAACTAACTAAGTTTTACAATGAACATAGTATTGGAAATATTCAAAAATATCTACAACGTCCCAGAACTACAAACCTCGGATGAATTTTAATGGTTTTTACATGTCTTGTGGCCAATGTCTGAAGATTAAAGAGGAATTTGATACCGATCTTAATAAAAATACTTGCATTCCGTTAAAGTTTAAAGATTTTTGGGCAAAGCTCCCAAACAACAATCTCAAAGTCTGTCTATACGTCAAACAAGTGTCATCCTCTCACACTTTTGAAATTAACTCGAAAGATCAACTAGTCTTGCTCCAACAATTACTACTTTCACAATAAGACCATTGAAGGAACAGCGACTCTTTATATACCTAGTTGAAAAAAAATGAATAGCGTGACTTGTGGCTGGGCAAGAGACAGCTGCTGCACCTGGAGGAGGAGCCATTGTATAATGGTGAGGTTTACTCACCGGATCCTCTATATCACCATTCCTCCCAGCATTGGTTGATGGAAATGCTGAGGGAAAAAAAAATCATGTTACAATCTGTTTTACCCTAAAATGAAACAGAAAACATCACTTTAAACAAATAATGACACTAACCTAAGTCTTTTTTTCTTTTGTCTCAAGTAAAAGAAAATTCTTTTTTTTGCACGTTTCAAATTTCTAGTTAAGTCCACAAAGACATTTTTCTTCTTGTGATACTTTTTTTTTCACATCCTGTCAAGAATTTTTTTATGTGGTCCATATTTCTCTAAATTTCTTATATTCTTTAACCAATTCCTTATCAATTTCATTTTGAACTTTCAACATTTTCTCCAGTTCCTCGTTACCCTCACCATATTTAAATAAAATACCTTTAATTTCCTGTTTTATTGCACCATGTTTTAAAAACTTTTCGTAAATTTCTATAAAATCATCCTCCATCTCTTCACAAATTCTCCCTAACTGTACCTAATTTTCTCCAACCTTATCCATTCCTGCACGTATACAACAATTTACAACAGCTAACTTTACAGTGCTATACTACACCTCCTATCCCTGTAGCTATCACACATTGATGCTAGACCAAAGCGCATGGTGTTTATATATGCACAGAGTAAATTTTTATTTCATATTTGGAGGGGGGTGGGGTGTAGGGGAGGGATTACTCTATAAGTGAGTATTCTTTTCTTTTTTACAACACCTTATCTGAAACACACTCATTCGTTAATGATTATTTTTTTCTTATCAGTATATCTGGTATGCATGCACTCACTCGATCAAAGTCATGATTAGTGTTTGTACATGTGCTAGTGAGGTGACTGGCATACATTACTCAACTTGACATCATTATTACGCAAGAATTACCTTGAGGCAGAAATAATTTTTTTTTACTATGCAAAAAGGAGGTCCCCCTCACGTTTCTCCCACCCCTCTAACTTCTAACTTTTATTTTTTCTCCTAGTGTCCTGGGTACGAGCCAGAGTATGTGTTCCCCCTAGTGTCCTGGTAAGAGCCAAATTACTTTTTTTCTCTTAGTGTTCCAGTCGAAGCCGGAGATATAAGCAGTAAATTTTGTGACAAACCTCAACCATCAGCCGATGGCAAACCGACAATGCATTATGTGTAATGGTTGCCAGTGCCGAGATGCCAATCTTTGTCTTTGACGCCAACACCATCTACGCCGAGGAGGCCATCAGCATCTGTGGCCACCAAACTTTGGGTTTGGTTGAGAGAGATACAGATATAGAGAGAAAGAGGGGAGAGAGAGGGGAGGAGAGGAGGGGGAGAAAGAGGGTAGAGAGAGAGAAGAGGGGAGAAAGAGGGTAGAGAGAGAGGAGAGGGGAGAGGGGGGGGGGAGGGGAGGGAGGGAAGGAGGGGAGAGAGGGAGGGAGAGGGGGGAGGAGGGAGGGGGAGGAGGGGGGAGGGGAGAGGGGGGAGGGGGGAGGGGAGAGAGGGGGAGGGGAGGGGGAGAGTGGGGGAGAAGGGAGGGGGGGGAGAGATGGGAGAGGGGAGAGAGAAAACATGCCAACAGGTGTCGTGACACCCCCACTCTTACTTTCAACAACCAATCACGTTGCTGCATTTCTCCCCCTTTTCAGTTTGGCCTATATGGCAGCGAAATCTGGAAAAAAGACGTCGATGAGAGATGAATGAAGAAACACATCTATTCCAAGAGAAAAAGGAAAGGAATAAGAATAATAAGGTAATAAATATACCTTATAAATATTTTCATGTTATAACATATTTATAGTTTATAATGTATATTTATAGTTAATAAGGTAATAAATATACCTTATAAATATTTTCATGTTATAAAATATTTATAGTTTATAAGGTATATTTATTATATTATTATTCTTACTCCTTTCCTTTTTCTCTTGGTGCAGAGATGTGTTAAGAAGTCTGTCTGGTTCCAAGACAAAAAAACTTGCGGGTGTGTTGGTTCAGACACAAAAACAAAACTTGCGGGTGGGGGAAATGGTAATTACAACAAACCCTAATCAAACTCACCAACCCAACAACATTCAACTTGTAAAAACTTTGGGGTAATATAATGTTAAACAAGCTAGAATAAAAATTTCAATTATGGAAGAATCTGTTTTGGTTCCGAGAAAATAAACTTGCGGGTGTGTATTGCAATTACATCTGTTTGGCACTGAGAAAATAACTCGCCAGTGTGTGTTGCAATCGCCGTTCTCCCCCCACTCTTACATTCAACAACAATCATGTTTCAACACTGCATCCCCCTCCCCCCTTTTTTCCTTTCAGTTTGGCCTATATGGCGGCAAAATCTGAAAGGACCTCAGTCAAGAACGAGAGCTGGATAGAAAAACATCTCTGCTCCAAGAGAATACAATGTGATTGGTTGTTGAAAGTAAGTAGGGGGAAGAGGAAAGCCGATCGCAACACATTTTGGTAAGTACTGGTAGTGAGATTCGAACCCAAATTGCCGCAATTGTAAACATCTTAAAAAGGCATCGTAAAAGCTCCAACCTTTTAAAAAATCTTTTTTTTTTAATATTCAAAAGTTTGTCACCAGTTAAAAAAAAATTTAAACTTCTTATTACAGTAGAGTCTCGATTATCCGCTGTGCGGCTTAACTGTGGCATATTCCACAAGATAAAAATAAATTTTGGAAATTAACTCAAACTATGCCAGAACGAAGTTATTTAATAAAACACCCACCTGAACTAATGAAATTCATAACAGGTACTCTCTGAAAATAACCGTGGAATGAAATATGTTTGTTTATAGATGCAAATGCACGTCAAAATATGTTCCTGATGGGGCGACGGGCTTAGTTACGTCGCAGGACAGAGAGCTGACAATACCGCACAACTCGCTAGCCTCGCTGCCGCCTGCCAGGTATAGCCGGTCCAGGCGCGACTACCGCATTCCTCCCGCATATCGCATTCCCACGGCCAGTGTCAGTTTTATCTCGTCAGTCAGTAGTTACGTTAAGTTTTGTTTTCGTTCATTTTCAGCTGAAAAATGTCTGCAAAACATAAACGTGTGGTTTTAAATTTGCATAAGAAGCTGGAAATTATTAATAAAACTGAAGGAGGAAGTGTAATAAAACAGTTTTCATTTATGTATGGAGTGAGAGAAACATCAATTCGGGATATAAAAAACAATAAATCCAAACTCATTGAGTTTGCAAGCAGTGCGGACTCGACAAGTGGATTAGAGAATAGGAAAACGATGAAACTATCGACGTACGCGAACTAGATAAGGCTATGCTAGAGTAGTTTAACCAGAAGCGTGCAACAGGAACGCCAGTGTCGGGCTTAGTGTAAGTGAAACAAGCCCAATATTTTTTTGAAGAACTAGGGATAGAAGGCGAAACTAGTTTCTTACATTAAACACTGTTTTCCACACGCTGAAACAGCCGGCTGTATGCCGCACACACTGACAGTGTGAGAGGTGCATGTGTGTGACACGGGCAACATGCAGTTTGCTTTACACGTCTGTTTCCCCTCTCCAAGGGGGGGGGGGGGAGGTGACCTAATGCCTAGCAACCGAATGACGTCAGATTCCGGATTTTTTTTCTCTCGCAAATAGGAACACATACTGCATAGCTGGTATATATACATTATAATCAAAGTGTCTACATCATAATTATAATGATTACATAGAGCTATACCCTGCAGCAGATTGATGCAGCAGCTTGCTGTTGTCGCTTGTGCCTCGATCATCGGGGCTGCGCAGCTGTCGGTCGGTCGATCGCTACAAGATTATTCCAGCAAGCGGCGCCGAGACTGCAGCCACCACTACCGTCGTTACAGGGCTGGTTCAATTCATAACAGCGGGCCAATATTGGGAAAACATGCTGATTTATGCAATTCACGCTAATGTGTTGAATTTCTATAAAATTTAGGCGGCATGCTGGCCTCTGCACTGGCATGATGAGGCCCGGCAATATTTATGAGAATATACAAATTTAGTGCAGTCTCCTTGAAATATTAATTATCCCGAATTTTGCAACAAAATTTCTGACGGAGACTATACACGCACATGGCCTTACTCGCCAATATGGTAATATAAGAACACATTTTATTTGCATATATGGAAAACCATACAATATTGGCTGTAATGAATCAGGAAAATAGATCTGGGTGCTGAAAGGAGGGAGAAAGTGCACCCTCTCCCTCCGCCTTCATTCATCGGTGTCCCAGACTCACGACCACCCATCTACCTAACAGCACACTTTCCCCCTATTTATTGAGGTCGGGAGACATACATTGCCCCGTGGTATAACCAAATCCGCGGTATTCAGGGCTTCCACTGTATCATGTCAAAGATAGGTTAGGTTTTACACTGAAACACCCAGTATTCAATTACGACCATACAAAACTTAGTGTTGGAAAAACTGTATTTTTCTCTTAGTATGCGGATTATCCGCGGCACTTGCTACCTCCATTATTGCGGATAATCAAGCGTTGACTGTATATACATGTTTTGTTATGGTACCATGCTAGATTTTAAATTCTTTCGAAATTGTTTCCATAAACTGTTAATTTCCCTTTAATTGTTCTATGATTACTCCCACTATAGCATTGTGCTCGAGAATTATCGTAAAAAAGTCTTGCATAAACAAATAACTAGGTAAACTAATTTTGAAAATATGTTCAAACACTGATTTCATTAGATATATGCACTCTGACATTTTGATTTTTTTTTTTGCGCTCATCGTTTGAAGACCAAAGGCGAGGAAAACACCATAGACTATCACCAGCTTCTGGCACAAGTCGTTTCTCCCACAGAAAATGAATGGAAATATTCGGTGATTGAAATGGTCAAATAGTTTTCATTGACAGCTTCGATCAAGAGCGGTAAATAATTTAGGTTTCTAACAAACAGATTCGTATATAAACCATGTACTTGATCTGCGGTAAGTGACTCTTCGGCCCGAGGTCTGAATAGTTTCCGGTAAAGGCCATTGCAGCGTCGGTAATAGAATTTGTGTATGTTTAGCGCGGATGCTTCGCTGTTGTCGTGTCCGAGCTGAGGTGAAATGTAATGCTCAAAGACGGCATCGGGTTTGAAGACTTTTTCAAAAACTTGAACAACAAATTGCATAAAACATTGTCTGGTCCAGGCACATTTTGCGCTTCGGGACTCGCGGGTAAATCATTTAGCTTTTGCACCTCTACGCATGTATAATCGCAAGCGCGAACACTAGGCAGAAACCAATCACTGGTAAAATTAATATATGCAATAGGGAGCTTATCAGATCAAATTCCGTCACGTAGAATCGGAAAATTAATTGGGCCAGGGAAACCATGTTTACTTGATTGGGGTTTTCCAAGAGTTTGAATACATATTAAGTAAAGTCTTTGATAATTTTCGGTGATTTATTCGTGAGGTAACTCGCAAAAATTTGGTTTTGGAAGAATTTTAAATATGTCGTAAAAAAAACTTTACGTAGAATTATTAAGATCTTGAATTATGGATAAAATGGAATCAATTTGTGTTTTAGGCTGAGTTTCAACAAAGCTTCATAGTTAATTATACCATCAAGCAGAAACAAGTTGATTTTGACAATTTTTATAAATGTCTTTACATTGTAGGTGAAAATGATATTGACATTTAAAAGTTTATATTCTCAAATATCCAACAGTTTAGGTATTCTTTGCTCAATTTATAGTATTTTCTACTTGCTGCATTTGAATTAACTGGTTTCTTCAAAGTGTAAAATTTATAAAAACCATTCATGGCAATGTCGATAGTAGAAACCATTTGGGTGGTTGTGTCCAATTATATAATTGATCTTATATGTACACCTTGTATGGATACCACCCCATGGTCATAGTTGAAAATATTTTATTTGAAACACAAAGTGACTGAATTATTTTGCTCGCAAATGGTGGGCCATCTCCCATCTAGCGGTAGGAAATTGTTTACCACGCAATTCATTTCGAGATTGGTGATTGTAGCATAATACGAATTTGTAATGACTACATACCAACGGAAAATTCTCCATTTAGCGCGATTGAACAATCTTTCAACCATCCAGTGATATTTGTTTACTGTCGTTGACGACTCATGATATCTCATAGTAGTTGTAAAAAAATCTGTAGGTAACGACACAAAATTATTTCTAAATTGTCTGCAGAGGGCTGGTAATTGAGCTTTGTAAAAGAAATTGTATTTGGACTTGGCTGTATCTTTCGCCAGCAGAGGTAAAAGTAAATTGTCTAAAACATTTTCAAAATTTTGCAAACCGAATAAAGGAGCGCCTATGAAAGGTACACATTTCACATACTTGTAAATTTCCAATATTATTCACACCAGTAAACCGCCCAAAGAATGACCCACTATGAAAATTTCCAAGGGAAATGAGTATTTCGACAAGTATTTTTCCATCAAAAGTTTTACTGAATATGCAGACTGCAATAAATCTTTAAGCCAATTGTACGTGATTCCTTTAATTTTAACTTATGGAACATTTTGACATAAATGAGAAATGAAACTCGAATAAACATATTTATCACACACTTGGCATGGCACTTTACCAGGTCGTAAAGCATCGTCATTCAATACGCGCTGAAAATCTTTAGCCAATATTTCTCTGAAAGAAAACAGTTAGTTTAGAAAAACTGTAGTTTTAAATTTATTGTCAGTAACTAGCGAAGTTCCGTATAATCCCAGCACTAGAAATATAATTTTAGTAGACATTGTTTCACATACACAATCCCGAGTAATGAGTTTTTAATAAAATCGTGTATAAATAGTTACATATAGATATGAAATAATGCATGGATACTAGCATGTAGTTGCCATATCATGATCTGTTTAGAATACATAATGCTTGTATATGCCAATTGTGTGAGGGACTAGGTTTAAAAAAGAGAGAGGGAAGAAAGTCACATTCCAAATATGGTGATGAAATAAACCAAACGTGCTGATTGGGTGGAGAAAAAAGGTGCTGCGTTGACATCACATGTGACGTTGATGGAAGGGGAATGCAGAACCGGTTTGGTAATTGTTCCGCATTGCATATCATAATGGGAAAACCATACAAACAATCAGTGTGTACTATCCATAAAGTACCCATTAGAGTGGTTAATGTTTATTTTTAGGTGTAGCGAAAGTATACGCACACAGGTACACACACAATGGCATGTAAACATTGATTTTGACAGCTGCTACATGGCAGTCACATGGCAATGTTTGTTTAGATTTGGCGGAACGAAACGAAACGGCCTGCAAGTAGATATTTAGCAGGGCTCCGAAAAATACGTTTCCAGTGGGGAATGGACTATAATTCTCAACATTTTCTTTGTATTTCTTGTCAGATTTGGTATCTCATCTTGACATAGACCATTCAGTTTGTATACTTTATTATTCTCTGTCAATATAAACTAAGTAAGAATTTATTGCTGGTAAATTTCACCACTTTTTCTTCGGCCACTCATAACTTGAAAGATTAAGTTTTTGTAGAATTGTAAACAATCTATTGCTCAGATCTTTGTTCTTGAATATAACATCATAAATATTTCAAATTTTTCTTTTTCAAATGGATAACTGTGTGTGTTTTGAAACATAACATTAGTAATGCTTTTTTTTTTGGTAAAAACTTTTTTTAAACTTTTTACACGATTCTTCTTTTTTTGTGATATTTATATTTTTTAAGTTTTGAAACAATAAACACATACAGGGTCTATAAAAGTGGACTTGATTGAGTGATATTTGTTTTTAATTAAAATTCTTACCTTCTCCCTTGGACTGATAACTTACCGTAACTTTGGGCTGTTGCTTTAAATTAACATTTTTGATTAAAAGTTTATAGAAATAAAATAAATCTGATGCATTCTTTTACATACTCAAACAGACTGGAGAAATATTAGAATAAGAAGGTGTTCTATAATAGTTACTATCTACTTCAGTATTATATTTGGGACTTGGGTAAGGCATGTAGGTTACCGAGTGCCATTTTCCTAGCTGCCCTCCTTTGTAGAGTCATGAAAAGATCTCCTATCCTATCCCTATTGCCCCTCTGAGCTATTGCCCTACCCTATCACTTACCCCCCCCCCCCCCACCTAGGTATTTTTCCTTTTTCTTTATTTATTGTTTTGACGATTTTCTCTTTCAATACAGCAATCCTCACAAATAGGGACATAAATCTGAGCGAATATTTTTGGTGTAAGTGATCTTGAATTATATATATATTTTTTTACAAACTAAGGGCTTCCAGGCAGTTCCCATTATTGATCGTCTTTTTGGTTGTGGTGTTTATTAACAGCCTGATGGTGGAGGTAGTTGAACATTCAGTTTCTTTTATTTACGAGACCAAGCTTAATTTTTCTCCAAATGACACCACCCCCCCCCCCCTCCAAATACTATACACACACACACACACACACATTATATATATATATATATATATATATATATATATATATATATATATATATATATATATATATATATATATATATATATATATATATATATATATATATACAGTACTGTATTTATGGAAGCACATGCAAACAACATATACAACCAATACTCAAATTCATATACATAACCCTAGGCACAGGTACAATAACCACAGTGTTACCTCCAATACAATACACATAAAAGTTGCAAAAACGTCGAACAAATTATCACAACTTAAAAGTATAAACAGTTTTGTAAATTTTAAGAAGTACGTGTTCAAACTTTTGATACTAAAGTGCTGTTACAGCAATGCAAAATACCTTAAATCATAAGTTCTGCATATATCCATAACCATAGTTCATACATATATATGGTATATATAATGATTCAGCATATATATTTTATGCTTCATGTGTCTTGAAGTATTTTTCCATGTTTTAAAGTGTAATGCACATATTTGTGTGTTTTATTATGAAAATATTGCCTGTTTTCATTTTTTCTATGTTTTACCACTATTTTCAATGTCATGGTTTGACAGAAGTTTCGTTTATAGAGATATCGCCTTTAAAGTAAACATTTTCTGTTTACAAAGAACTGAAAAATGGATACAATATGTATAAAAACTGTTTATTTTATAGAAAATACTGTTGAATATGTCTATGTTATTTAGAAATATATTCCTAAGGGTCATGAGTACCAGAGATGAGTGCATGCGTGGAATCGGGGACGCACGTTACATAAAAACACTGTTTACGTTAGCAGCAACCATATGATTTTGACATTTCAACATCCTTGACATATTCATGTTATTCACATCTCAGACAGCTCCACGGTGGATGCTGACTGTGATTGGATGCATTAATTTACACCAACATCTGGAAAGTGGGTTGCTAGTCCACCTAGTTTCCTTCTCCTTGGACTAGGCTTTAACTGTACCAGTTGCTCTCTATGATGCTGTTCAAATGATAATTTTATTTCTGAAGTAAAGAGTACGAAAAGTTAAATATTGTCGTGCAACTTTTTTAAAGTATTAAAGAGCTGTGGGTAGGTGAAGAAGAGGCCCAATAATTGCTGGATTGAAATATTATGAGGAAATAGAAGCTTAGTCCAACTTAAATTTTTTTCATTAATAGCCGAGGGAAGGTATACCTGGCAAAACTACAAGTAACACTTTTAAAGATTTCTGAACATCTTGTGTTACAGTGACATGTTTTAAATCTGTTTGAACAGTAATTCAACTAAATTATGTATTTAAATTTAATGTTTGAATTATAGAAGACTTTCTGCCCATTATAATAATCTCAGATAGAAAGGAGTTTCATACTCACTGGCTGGTGCTAATAATGAGGAAAACTAAGAGAAATCATGTTTATCTTGTAGAAATGAACAGTGTTTATGTTTGTTAAATGGGAGTTTAGTTGGTGTTCTATGTACTTGGCAGGAAAGGGAATTTAAATATTTACAACAATATGTTTAATGTGGAACAAATTAATTTTCATTAATCTTAAAATATAAAAACTGATTAATGAATTTTTTTTTTTTTTGGCATTTTCCTTGCAAATGGTAGGCACTAGTATCCTACAATACCCTAAGTTCTGCTCAGATATTTTCTTTCTCATTTAACCAGATATGTCCTCTGCAAGTGCCAGTGAATTGTTTTGTTTGTTGGGGGTTGATTGGAGAGAGGAGAGGGAACCTTGTGTCACTTCACACTTTGTACACTACAGGTTACTTTGTGTATGGGGAAAAAAATCTTACATCACAGCATTACATTATTTATTATTTATTTCTAATAGTCCTTATTCTCCAGTCTTTGCACCCCCATGTACACAAATAACAAAAATAATCCCCCCCCCCCAAAGAGAATGACTTCAAATTAATATTATAAAAAATCTCTATAACGTTAAAATAGCTCTTGTTTCTTATCTAAATGACTATAAAGTTATACTATAGTTTCATTTTTTTTTAGAGAAAATGTAGTTTATGTAACCTATATGTTGGAGGTATGTGTGTTTTTTTTATATAAATGCCTTGTTAATTACGATTTTCCAAATTTTATAAATACATACAGAATGTACCAAAAGTCACCCCCCCCCCCCTTTTTTTTTTCCCCACTATCCTGTACAATAGGTGTCTATCTTGGGTTGGCTTTTCATGTAGTGTTTACAATAGATATTTCTCTTGAGACAGGTAATATTACATTTGGAAAACAATGGCAGATGAGAGAGATCCATGACGGCTTCAGCATTAGGTTCAATACAGCCGCGCATCCAAAACCAACAGTCTTACAATGGGAAAAGAAATTGTTCTAAATTGGCTCAATTAAAGACAGGCCCCACTCTGGAAGACCAACAACAAGAGCTGAAACGCCCTGAAGTTGCTGCATCAGTTGAACAATCACCGAAAAAGTCACTAGAAAAGCGATCCCAAGAATTAAAGGTTAACGTCATTGAAACATATTACAGATGATTTATCCTTAAAAGCATAGACTCTCGTTCATTAACGAGTTAAGTGATAATTATTTGGAGACTCAATGTGCTGCGTGTGCATAATACAGGATGTTTTTGACAAACTTCCAGTGTGTGCATAAGTGATCTCTCAGATGAGTGCACCATTTACCCAAATGCAAAAGACAGGATATTTCTGGAGTACGGAAAATCTGCATTTCACTGAAGTACAAATGAATCCACTTCATGTGATGGTATGGGCTGCACTGTCTGCTACGCATCTTGTTTTTCAAATATCCTCAGACTCATGAGACAATAACGGTCAATCAAGTTACATATCTCTCCAAGTTACAAGACTGGTTTGTACCGCATATGGAATGTTTGGGAATTCTTGGTCACATCTGGTTCCAACAGGATAGGCATCAGTGCATTTTGCAATACGTTGATACATGATGTCTTTGCAACAATTGTTTTATACTGACTTCAGCTCATTAGTAAGCATAGCTGTGCATCTGATTTCAATGGAGTTTATATTGTTGACCGCTACGAGATGTAAAGATTGTAATGTTCACAACAGCAAGAATGGAAGTTCCAGACAGCGAGTTTGTATTATTCACTGAGCTGCCGAGATTATACTACAGAGCACTGAGTTCCCCTGCACGCCGCTAGATGGCTACACCAGTATGATTCACAGCTTCCTCAGCTCCAAGCCAGCCAGTGACGTCACAGCCTCCATGCAGATATACTATTGCCGCCTCCCTCTCAAGCGACCACCCCCTTTGCCCATGAGTAAGCCAGCCAATGAACGAAGAAGCACTCAGAGCAATATAAATGTGACATGTTCTCACAAAGGGTACCTTAGGGTGAAAACACAAGTATTTCAGGAGGCCGAAAAAAAGGTTGAAAATTTGTCATTATAGTTTTTGAGATACGAAAGAAACATGCTAAGAGTATAAACACTAGAAGGGTGCAAATTATTTCATAGAATTCCTCACAGAATTGTCTACAAAACAACCTAAACCCAAAAATGGTTTTTCATCTTTTATCTGAGAATGCATCATAAATAGAGGAACTTCATTCCTGCTCCAGATTAGTCTTCAGTCATCCACCGCACCAGTTGCTGGATACCTGACTAGTCTGCATTGCAACAACCTTCTCGGTCCACACCCGGACTACCTGACTCCTTCCAGCACCCGCTGAACTTACCCTGCTTCATAGCACTTTTAATGCCGAAGGGAAACCACCCATTCGTCTCCACTGCACTAGTTGCCGGAGATATCCATCTAACCTGCTTAGTCTTCCCCGAAGACCACTACGTCGACACGTCATCTACACATATAGACACTGCGGCCCCTTGTGGGCAACAATTGCATCGGGTGTTAGATCAGTTAAAGTTGTTTTCACAGCGTTCATCTACCCTGGTCCGTTTTAGCTTAAGACCAGGTCACCTCTACCTGGCATACATAGGTGAAAGCATCCTGCAGCTCTTATCCACGTATATGGTAATGCAACACCATGTGTTTATTTCTAGTAAAAGGAATAAACATTGTTTTACCCGAATCCGGAGTACTACCTTTCCTGTAGACGTAGAACCTCTCCCAGTGTGCCTTAACCACCAGAGGATTGCAGGTTGCCAGGAAAGTTTACTCAAACAAGCCAACACACACTAGCCAACCCATACGTACTAGTGATGGCCAGCCTTTCTGCTTACACCAGTACACAGAACGTAAGAGCCCCACCAGGTACACAATTTCATAGGACAGCTTGTCAATTCGGTGCTCGTCCTCTCCACCGCATTTAGGCGCCAGAGGGATCATTCCCTGAGTGGGAAAAGCTGAACTTGGGACCTACACCTACGTGCTGGGACTGCCCACGATGAGGCCTGACTCCCAGTACTCACCACGTTTAGGCGCTGAGCACTGTGATAGGGTGGTTCGACACCTCATAGGACCACATGAGCCCTGCAATATTCTCGTAGACATGAGGTGTGTATTGAGTCCTGATGCCTTACTCCCACCAGAGTGGTATTCTCGAGAAGGCAAAACAGATGCATACAAGAGCTGACCCCCTCCCTCATCGCTGCTCTCAACAAGCTCACACCATGGGAACAGGCACAGGCCCTTTGTCATCTTCTTGTACCCATAGCACAGGATATTCTATGAGGCCTCTTTGAAGCTCCTACATATTTGAACCAGACCGTTCATTTTTGGATCGCTGAATACCTGAGCCAGTTAGAATAGCTCGCAGCAGCCCCTATTGTGTACCTTAGGATTGAACCAGTTGCTCAGCCCCACCCATTACAATCTCACGTCAGTAAGCAGAACGAAAGTCGACCTGCAGCTCACATACGCCCACTTGAAACTCTCAAGACCAAGCCATCAGTTGAGGCAATGCTTTGTCCAGGTATACCACGAAGAGCAATCAGTCTAAAATGCAAGATAGTTTTGCTCGAACCCGACTTTGTGCCCTGCTGCAAAGCTATCAGGCCAGTCCTCTACACTGGAAAGGCAACAGTTCCACGTAGAGACTAGAAATAACCTCAAATGGCCAGAATAGGGTGCGCCTGACTTAGCGTCCGCCAAAAATATACCCTCCTTGACGTGACCAGTCAGTCGAGGAATCACGCATCAAGAAGAGAGGTAGGAAGAGGTTTTCCTTGTACCCAACGTGGGGCATTTGACAGCAATAGTAGTGATTAGGCAGCGCGAACAAATCAACCAAACCCCACAAGAAACGTAGGGACTTTGGGGAGTCTCAGAAACACCCCACTACGCCCATACCACATTCAGAAATGTCAGCACAGCTACAGCTGCAACTGAACGCAACTAGCGTATTGCAGGCATACATTTGTCTGTTTGTATGCTTTGCCACACACAAAGGCAGCGCATTTAGAGTTTGCTTTTCCGAACCCTTTCTTACTGCATTTGGATATTTCATTGTAAGTGGGTAGTGTACTCGCATAGTGACTGTGATCAAACTTTGTAGGGGCTAATTGCCACTTATCAAAGCTGCAAAGAGTTCTTGGTTGACAAGTGTCTTATTGACAAGTTAGCAGAAAACAAGATAACTTGGCATTTTCATACCCGAGCCCCGCACTTTGGAGGATTATGGGAGGCAGGCATCAAATCTGCTAAATCTCTGTTGAGCAACGTGGTGGGCTGTTGGCTACTGTCGTACGAGGAAATGTACATGGTGCTGACTCACATTGACTCTAGACCACTGTGAGTCATTTCCAGTAACCCAAATGACTATCAGCCCTGACTCCAAGTAATTTTCCGTCTCTTGGTCCTCCTCAAGTGTTACCAAAACATGAAATCACCAAGGAATCTACAAACACATTGAACAGGTGGTCACTAATTCAACCAATTAATCAGTATTTTTGGAGATGGTGTCATACTGAATACCTGCAACAGCTTCAACCCAGGGATAAATTGCTCAAGAACAATGACACCCTGAAAATGGGTGAATTCGTCTTAATCAGGGATAACAACCTTCCACCCCTCTGTTGGTGAATGGGGCGCCATCAACAAGATACTGCCTGGGTCAGATGACATTGTGCGGGTTACCCAGGTTCTCACTCAACAGGGAACCCTGACTCGTCCTGCAGTCAAGTTGTGTCCACTACCAGTTAATTGGTCTGAAGAGTGCTCACTACAAGGTGGGCATGATATTTAGACTTGTGTATTTTGTGTGGTGTGAATAGTCCACCATATTGACTAAATAGACAAATTAACAAAAAAGTTAGTTGTGAGCAATATGGCTTCGACACATCTTGTTTTGTAGCGTGCAATCATTTTAATGTCATCATCATGAACTATATAGTATATACAGTCCATTCTCGTAATCTCGTGCCCAGACAATACAATAAGATTTAATTTAACCTTGGAATCCAGATACCTTGTGGTTGCTCATCTACAGGTATACCATACACTAAGATGTTTTCCATATATTTGTACAATATCAGTGCGTGTGTGTGTGTGTGTCCACGCACACACACACACACACACACAAAAGTGCCTAACAATTTGACACCATCACATCAGAGTACAAATTCTAGGCATTCTGTTAACCACAGAAAAGTTGGTGTTATGTGTAGAAGTAAACAACTAACCAGTAACACGTCTCATAGGCCTACTCAACCCTTCACTTTGTATGAAGAAAAAATTGACAATAAAAGCTACTTGCCAAATGAATCTGTAACCAATAACCACGTGATCTCTTCTGGCATCATTGCGAGAGCTTCGGCAAGATTACTACACATTATCACGATCAAATTTCAACAACTTTTCCACAACACAAGTTTTCCACCCAACAATTTTGAAATTTACAGTCCTTTTAGCATTAAATGCAAAAAAATTTATTTAAAAAATGCCCTCTATTATATACACTAGAAAGAGTATAATTGTTTCGGTGAGTCTATTTCTAACATTAGGCAAATTATTTTTAGTATTCATCAGAATCAAGGCAAATTGATTGGGCTACCACCGAGAATGTTTGGCCAAACAAAAAACGTATTACTATATATTGTATTACAGGCTTGAATTTCCAAGATGCCACCTGTTTGCCTGACTTCTCTGGTTTTTCCTTGACCATTTCCAATTACCTGATTTCCATTCCAGGCTTTCTAGTCCTGTAACAACAATGTTTCGTTACTGGAGAATAAATTGACATGTATGCACCTGGGTAATCCATGTAACCACTATCTTCATGGACATGAGTTAACACCTGTGCAGTCCTCAAAATTATCTTCCAGTGTTAAAGGAAGTCACACACAATGTGAGAAATGTGTGAAACCAAGGTGTCACTGGGCCTATACTGACATGTGGTGATGACAGTTTGAACTACCTACTTAAAAAAAAACTGAACACAAAAACCACAGACAAGAGCACCTCTAAAAAGTCACCTACTTGGCACCTGAACTGTGTTGCAGCGTGTTTGAAATATAGGTTTCTTGACGAAACTATTAAACGTGTCTCCAATATGTTTACTTATGAAAAGAAGATATACCCCAGAGGAGGACACAATGATACTTTCAAGATACAATGCTTGGTATATACATTTTTATAAAGATCTATAAAATTGTTAAAAACTGCTGTATCTTAAAATGTTCTATCAGAACAAAAGCAAAACTACCATAGGAGCTAGTACTGAACTTAGGCTGTGTCCAAATTTGCCTGAAATGCATATTTGTGCAACCTGTCCCCGGAAGTGACATCACAAGTGCTGTCCAAATTGCAAGAGAAGTATACAAGTATACGAAGATGTATACTTCTCGTGTACTTGAGGTATATGTGCAGCCATTTTGAGAAGCAATTTGTAGCTTACTAACTGATATACATAATATTTTTATTTAAATTTTAGTAGGGCTACCTTACTGCTTGGTAGGTTAGAATTCCGAACTAAGTAAATGATTATCATAAATGACGCCGTCGGGTGAGACCGAGACGAACAAAGACACAAGTTACTTACTGATGAGGGCACCAGCTGTGTTTCCCAGTCACTGCACTGTTGAGACTCTGGGTTCTCAAGGATGCTGTGGGTTCTGTGTGTCTGTCTCACATGAGTGTACTTACGATACACTTTACAATACTAAACATCAAAACTAAACTTTTAAAAAACAATTTAAAGAGGTACCTGTCATTACAAAAAGGGAAACACTGGTTGCACTGTACTACTTCCTTTTATTATTACCACTTTTACCAAGAAAAATGTGACAGAATTTTATTAGTGAATTACACTCGGTTGTGTCTCGCTAACTCCGGTTGGGTGCTCCCCAGATCGTAATTACTCTAGCGCACTTCCTAAGTGGATGACTTCTCTGTGGTGTTTGAAAACACAATATTCACAAGGGAAGGGGGTCGCCAGCCACTAGGGTGGACTAACAATTTTCCCTAAAGATAGGGCACAGAGAATAATGAAATTAAACAAAATTGAACAAGTTACATAAACACGTGTGATTATTAGGCAACACTAACGCAGACTCATCGGAGCTCGTCTTGCTGTAAGTGCTTAGTGAGGTGACTGCCTATACACATAGACGGCTAGGACGGAAATAATATCACCTTACAAAATTGCATACAATCACATAAATACACTTAGAAAATGATGGAGCGCGACTTGAGTGGTCACAATAAACATGCAAGCGCGAGAAGAAAGCAGTATTAGATGGCGCGGATACCGCTGGATAAGTGTTGCAGCGGAGCACGTGGTGCAGGTGTAAATGGTGTATTACTCCGCAAAGACGGCGGATTCTGGTCAGATAAAGTATTATTCTGGTTGGAAAAATGATTCAGTTGCAGATTGAATCGGTTTTGAGCCTCTAGCATGCCGGATGGCAAGAAAATCAGACATGAGAAATGACAGCGTGGTCAGACATACAAACCATCAATTACACGAAAAATACATTGAACCCTAAATAAAATTGACATAGAACCCGAGTAAAATTGTGGCGCACATGATACTACACAAACCCGGTGCACATATGGCCGTAAAATAATTTAACATTGAAAAAAAAAAAAACCTTTAATACCTACATTAAAACAAAGCCCTTAAAATTGTACGCAGCAATAATACAGAAATTACAATGAAACAACTTCAGCAGAGGCGGATGGCGCTTGATTCAAGTTGCGTGGGTTGCATGACCTCTTTGCCATCTTTCTCCCTTTCTTCTCGTTTAAGTTTCAAAAAGCAAGGGCACAAATTATTTATTTAAGCGAAAGTGTAATGCTGGGGAAATAATCTGGCAAAATAGTATTCAAGCAAAGGTTAACTGGTATACTAAGAAAGTGCTATGGTAATCTACATCAGTGCAAAAGTTTAAAGTGCATACGTGACAGCGCCTTACCTATCCAGACCTCCTACGACTGTACAGAGGCTAGCGCCGCACGGACCTACCATGGCTGCCTACGGGGTTAAAATAAACGGACGTGCTGTGCATGCTGAGTAAAACTTTTATATATGAAAATTAAGTGGCACAAATAATTTAAATATAGTTTTATATTTTAGATTTATCATATTAATTTTCTGTATCATTTTAGTGTCTCTTTATAACGGCGTTCACACAGCAATACTACTGTTCTTAATCTCTGCGCATCGTGCACTTTGAATTCGTAACCAAACATTTTGCAATATTGACAAACATACATTACAAACACTAAGACTTTAGACCTTGAAAAATAAAGACACATTTTACGCTGTACTTAATATTCCGTTACAGGAAAGTTCAAATTGGAGCCTCTCTGCGCACATGCATCCACACGTGTCACCTGATGGTGAGCGCCGTCATGGGCTTAGCACCGCTGGCCGTCAGCCGGCATCATAAAGTGCACCTAGAAGATATAAACAAATTAGCACTAGACCATACTCCATTATTGTTAAGCAACATGTGTACTATTAAAATGAAACAAATTCAAAATAACCTCACATTGCACCATGCACACACTACTCTATTAACATGCTTATGGGCATCAATCAAGTGCAGATTATTCCCAGATATAACCAGATGAGCTACACAATATTTTATTTGTATTGTGTACCTACTTTTTCTGTATGGATGTCAATTGCTACATACCAAAGTACAGACTCCATAGATTATATTACAATATTAAAAACATTTATATATTAAAGAAATATTTTTTATCAGCATACTATAAAGCTGGATTTACAATAACCAGAGAGACAATGACAATTTCTACCCAGCCAATAATTAGCAACATCACCCAGCCAAACCACAGTCCCAACAAAAGTAGGTTCTATTTGGTCATTTCCACGACAATGTCTTCTACGAGTAAAAAAGCAAATTTTACATTGGAGAAAAAAATTGATTAATAAATTTAAAATTTCTATAAATAAATTGACATATGAAAGCATTAATATATTGACCTACAAAACAAATAATATTCAAAATTAACTATTCATAATTTATAAAAATAAAAAACAAACATTATGAAAAATGTATACTTCGCACAGGAGGTATTGGGGGGCACCAAAAATCACACGAAGGCAACTGCATCTAATTTTTCCACACATGGGAGGCATTAAACTGACCATTAAAATGCACGTTGGATTTTTTTTAAATATTATGTAGCGGAAAATTGACTAAACTCTAGAAGTCATTACAAATTTATTTTCTAGGAAACTCGTACAAATAATTTGTCAAGCAGCTATCTTATGTATTGTTCAGTCATTCTCTCTATTTTTAAGCAAATCCATCAAACACAGTTTGATTTATTGAGAAGCAACGGGAGCGTGCAGAGCTCAGGAAATGATGGCGACACACTCCGACAATTGTTTCCGATACGACACCCAGCATTGAGATGCCAATCAGGGAAGTGGAGGAAATAATGTCCAATGGAGTATAAACACTATGAAAACACAATCTGGCATAGGGACTTCATTATAGACATCTTAAGTTATCTGAATTTCGGTATGTCAGGCATTTGCCGTAAAGCCCTTTATATCAGAGTGCCAAATTTCCACCTTGCACTATACTGCACTACACTGCATTCGCTTACACTTGCGTACACCATCTGTACGCCACATGGATACACTCGTAGCACTACACGCTGGTCGAGTGCCGATAAATGATGATGTGATGCAAAGGTGCACGACCGGGCAGACAGTCTAGGCGAGGGATGCAAGCACACGTCAATATTTTGCTTCATTATTTTAACATATTCCCAGTAGCCCATTAGTCCCATATGCTACAGATGAGTAAGGCCAGCTGAAGTATGGTAATTAATGAATGTCTTTATATTAATGGTCATAAATCGATTTAAAGCAATCTAATTGAGGTTGTTACTTAGGCTATATTTGTTTCTTTTCCTCTTTTCTCACATTCTAAATATGGGAAGCATCACCCTTCATGCAGCACATAATTCATTAAATGATGTTTATTTGAAATTAATATCATTGAAGTTTCTTGTATCTATCATATTTGTATTGTTAATTAAATATTTGAATCTTCACCATCTCCTAACTATAAGTTTTTTTTTTGGGTTCGCAACCCACTGTTATAAATTTTTAAAATTAAAAAACCTTTAAAATGTTTGTTGTAAAGTTTCCTTCTTGTGCAGGTAGTGAGGTAAGAACATTTGGTAATTTTGTAAATCGTCTCTTTTCACGAGTTTTTAAAATACATTTGCCTACTTCAAGATACACTTATCTAAAACATTCGTTACAGAATGTGAAACTAAAAATTTTATAAGTTGACTGGTATAGTTAGGTATTCACTACCATGTTTTATGGGCCACAAAGAGTTTTCATCATGTTTTCCTGAATTTTATATAATATTCCAGTGGAATTTTGTCAATGCTGAGATTGGAAACACACAATTGTTTGTATAAGGAACTTTACCACACTCGAAAATGAAAAGTCTACATACAGGTTTTATAATACTTGTGATGGTGCTGCAGAGCTAGGCACTTCATTGACTACGACCCATTCATTTGACAAAAGAAACTTTAATCATTTTGCAAATATTATTCTGTACCTATCACTTTAACCAAAAAAACCAACCATTGCTTACTGACCTCCTATTTGAAGAAGCAATTGCTCACATGCTATCCTAGGATGCTTGTAGTGGATACTATTGCCTTCGTACATCGATTATCTAGGAGTGCTCTCAATTCTTCCCAAAATTCATTCCATTGTGTCTCCATTTCCATATCACTTAAACACTCATAATCACTTAACACTTCTGACCTCAGCACAACCCACATCTCATGTCAGTTCCATATTTCTTTTCCTTTTCAAAAAAATACGAAGTAAATGATTACACTAGCAAAAACAGAAAAGTAATATCTACTTACGGAGGCACATTAAAACTTTACGTGACAAACTCCATTAAGGCCATTTCATTGGTTTTTGGATTTGCCCTTGATCCACTTTTTGGTCATAGCAATTCCTTTCTACATTGATGGTACGTGTTTCCGAGAGATTCAGCCTAGTTTTCAATCCTTCCATAGCACAAAAAAAATTAAATTAATGTCACGTGATAAAAATAAGCACACACTAGTCACTATAAATATTTGGACAGAAGGCATACAATGCAAATTAAGATTTTGCTTTCGATACGTACTTCATTTCTAAGACATACTGCAAATGGTGTTTCTCAATATCTTTGCACATCCTAGCAAAATACGGTACTACCGGTACCTACAGTAAATTGTGCGGGTATAGCATGGTAAAAGAAACTTTACAGTGAGAATAATAAATGTAACTGTCTGGCAACATAAGATACAATGTACTAGGAAATTTCTAAAATAACAAAATACTACTTTTGTTGGCAATAAACTATATAGTCTATCAGTAGCAAAAAACGAAAAATTTTCAAGTGATATTTTTTTATTCAGCATTTAGGAATTACATAATGCTTCAACAATCAGTTCATTTAACACACAAATTCCAAGCTAGGAATAAAAATATAATTCTGAACATACACACTGGTATCATGAAATAATAATAATAGTAGAGCCGTTATTAGGTTACCACCTGGTGGCGAGCTCTCTCACCTAGCCAACTCCTCTTCCACTCCCTTCCACAACTTACCAACCACAAACACACACCACTTCCTCACAAGCATGCACTGCCTACTGTGCTCCATTCTCCTCCACACCGTCTGAAGCTTCTCACTGTATTTTCCTCTCCCTCTAAATACCACCTTACTTAGCTTGCAGTGAAGCCCTGTCCTTCCTCTCTCTTCATTTACCATCCTGTACACTTACGTACCAATGAGCACTAGGGCTACAGCATCTAGCACTGTTCTTATATAGAATAATTTATGACAACACGTGCTTGCTAGATGTGTTTAAAACCAGGTTTGTTCAAGTTTTGTACATATGTATAATAAGAAGGAATAATTTGCAGACCATATTTATGCTGTCAGGCCTATGCCGAAATGTTAATAATCTGAGTATAAAACTATTATCCTGATTGATTTTTTCTGGTTAATTTTAGTTTTACACCACCACATGCAGTATGTTATACATATCGTGTTTGAGAGGGTTAGGAATATACCAGGTTTATGCAAATGGAACTTAGCACTAAGGAATACCTGTTTCACCCAGGCCAATGGCCTTTTTTATCCCTGGCATTATGTAGCTCCGCTATTAGCTTCTCTTCAAGACTATTGGTGCAGGACATCTGTAATTTACATAATATTTTTTAATGGAATTCTCCCAACACACACGTCTGGAATACTGTAATATAATTATGGCACCAAAATTAATATAAATGTATAAGAAAACTTAATGATTTTTGTAGGTAATGCTACTTACCCCTATCTTAAGCGTATCCGATATATTTCATCATCAAAACCACAAATCCACAAACTTGACCGGGGTCAGTATATATTATGTTGCTCCTGAACGTTATGAATCGTCTTTGGTTATGATTTAAGAAATTAATTGGTTCTACTATTTTCTTTTTCTAATGTGGCGCAAAAGCTCCTCGCCTTAGGAACTTCAACCCTGTACAGCCAGCGAATACCACAAGAATCAAATAGATCTCAATACGTCAATAATCTTCATAATGCGAAATATCCAGAATTAGAAAGTCCATCAAACTCGCCAAAATGTCAAACAGCACACACACAAAGGGACGTCGCAACCACGACGCCAAGGATCAAATACACGAACCGTAGACAGAGGATACTACGCTACTTAAAAATTCAATTGGTGAATTACTTGGGTACAAAAGAGCAATACAAGCACTCGCAAATTTCGCCAAGAAATTTCCATTTAGGCTGTCGTTCACGTGAACAACATTTCCATTGAAATCTATCAATATTCTAAGGCGTGCAAAAGCATGTGGCCTTAGACCTAACCGTACAGCCATACAACCATCAAAATCGAATACAAGATACATCGAAAACTAGAGAAAAAAAAAAGTGATTAAACACAGACGAAAAACACCAAAACTCGTACAATTAAAAATTTGAAAGACCATCAAACTTGAATAAAAGTCAAAAGCCACATCACATAGTGACGACGAGATCCCGTCGCCGAGGTTCAAAAATACGAACCGCACATTACGGCCAATACTACTCGCCCTACTAAATATCTTTTTCAATCCCGATTGGAAGCAAATTATCGAAAATAAACCGTTGACAAAACACTCTACGCAAAAATTGTCAACCTGTTTTTACAATAACCAGAATTCCACAAATAATATCCCTGTATTTATCTGTAGAGTATTATATTATTGAATAAATGAAACTTATCATTAATATCTTCTATAGCTTATTATATTGATTTATTTTTAAATAGGATTTATCAATAACGAGATCAGCGACGTGTTAGCAATGTCCGGTAAGAAATAATTAACAGTTAAAATATAATTTTAACCTAGTTTTTTTAGTATACTGTTTGTCAGTTAAACGGTGCCTATTGAAATATTTAAACAGTTAGGTAGCTCTAATGGCAATATATCTCATTTTTACAGGCCGTAATGGAACGGTGTTGTTTTATCGAGCGACAGCAACTTTGAAGCGATCATTTCTTCTTCTTCTTCTTCCATGCTCCTCGGTGGGAGGACCAAATAGCTTGGGATTTAGATTCGTTCCGCTAGTGTCAAAGCCAAGATACTTATAAACAAAGTATGCAAGAGAACACAGATCTCGTCTCCCGAAACTGACCCTTAGCCTGAATGCATCTCTTGTTCCGGTGAATAAATCCATAGATAAGCTCGTAGGTCTCCATGTCAGACATAGAAAGTAGACAAGAGAGGTGATAATGAATAAAAAAGGTACATTGCCACAGAAAAGCAACAAAATTGTCTCTGCCCTTCATGAGGGGTACTGAAACAGAATACGATTCATATCTGTGATGTATGCTCCACAGTCACAGTAGGTGTCTTCCAAAGAGAAATATGGTGTAAATGGTCCTTGAAGTTCCCATGATTCAGCCGCAACCTGGAAAGTGTAGTAATGTATCTGCGACTACTGCAATGAGTCCAGAACCAAGGAACATATTAAAGGTGCGGTTGGATACATCCGTAAGGGCTATCACCTGTAACTACAAGCCACTGTTGCTCCCACAGTCTTGTCACAGAGAGGTGAGCCAGGCTCAGGAACCCCGCTGTATGAAATTCCTCCAGAGGAAGAGATGAGTCACAAGCCAGTTTGTCAATAGAATCGACCAATTCATTGCCGCTAATACAAAGATGACTAGGAAGCCATGACAGAAAAAATGTGTCCCCTGTAGCGAGGCAACTTGCAAGGCATGTTTGATCTCCAGAACAATATCATCTTAAACAGAAGTGTGCAGGCAACACTGTAAGGCTTGAAGAACAGTCAGTGAATCATTATAAATCCTACATCTCCCATAAGTGCTGGCAGAAGCACAACATATCACATGAAGAATCGCATTGGCCTCCACATAAAAATGGATGCCGTAGGCATGAGCTTGAATACGCCTGTTACCTTTCACGAAGGATCAAAATAGGTACAAGCCATCGCGTCATTAGTCTTAGAACCATATATATATAATGATGGAAGATGGACCATGCTTCCACACTCTCGAGACACGGGACAACGACAAAACTTTTTAGCGTGGCACACCATCTGAATTGGCAGCAGGCAGGTAACGGCACTGCTGTCTTTCAGTGCTAAAACAAAGCATCAACACTTGCACTCACATTTCGTGATCAGAACTTGCATTAAAATAAGTGTGCTTGCAAAACATAAACATATAACACAACATAGACTTTGGTGGATGACGTGGAGGTGATAAACATGTGAGTGGAAAATAAAAACTATGGAACTTGACTAACAAGGCCTCTAGGACTTAAATGAGAATTTCCTATAATGTTGCTTATGCACATTTTACTTGTGTGACATTATCCTTGCATTAATTTGCATGTCCGCCCTGGACAGCACACAAGTTCTCTTTCCTAAGATCCGTGCATGCAAGCACACTTGGCCGCAAGGAATGCCTACAATTTCCTGCCTAGCATTGCGGTTCAACTACAGCGCACTGATTCGGTGTGTTCGAATTCAGTTCGAACACACCACAGAACTACACTAGGCTAGTGGATGAGCCGGTAGAGTCCAGTTTCGGCTGCGTTGCACTGACTTCTGCAGCAGGCAAACAGTCTGAAGGGTGCTTTCGGCGTCGAACACCATCCTTCTCCCGGGAGACCATTTGCAGCCATTCCCGGGTGAGTCACAGCAGGAGCACTTCTTTTACTCCCTTTGGTGCTGATGCAAGGCATAGAGCCATCTACGTAGCTGCAGCTGCTTCTCCTTGCACTGCAGTGTTCTGATCTGCTGCCTGCGGCATGCCGAGGTGCCGCATCTCGCATGCTGCACACGCCCTCGGCATATTATATTGCTATGCTGATCGACGAGGAGGTAGTGAACCTTCCTACTATCTCTCTCGTTATCTCCCTCAAGGTGTCCACGTGTTTCTTTCTTGCCCTTGTTGGTGTGTCACCTCCAGTAGCGATCTGGGTGAATGATCACCATGAGTACCCGCTCTTTTTGCATGGTGCCCAGGGTTGGCCATACTTGTCTCGTGGCCTCTCGGCTGATTCCAGCCAACTTACCTCTCGAAGACCTGGCCTGCCACATTATCTGCCAGACCTACTGGGCTAAGTGCTGCAACATCGTCTTCCCTGCTGCCACTTCCAGGGCTCGTCAGAGCTGATGCCGTCATTTCCACTTGCTCCTGCTATCTGCTTGCATTCAGTACATGTCTCACATGTTCAAGTGTCGGGACACTATTTCCCTCCGGAACTAGAGTGTCCTCCAAGTCGGTACTTACATTTTCCTGTCCATATGGAACACCGTGTGTTCGGCACCGAAATTTGTACCGTCCCAGGTGGAGGCTCCTCTGGTGGAGGTGCTGGACCACCTTCCTCTAATGTATCCACCTGCTGCTGGTCGTGCTGCCTTGCGCCATCGTGGGTCAGCAATGTGTTCACCACATTCTCGCTTACTGCACGGTCTCGCATGATGCGTACGTCATCCCTGTGCATCCGAACCACATTTCTTCCTATATGTACTAAGTACATTGTGGGTACCAAACTTCTAATGATCTTGTGTGGCCTGCTCCATTTTGGCGCGAGGCCTGCACAAAAATTACGTATTGCTGAATATTGCAGATGTCTTCGTACATAGACCAGCTGGTCGGGTATGATTTCAGGTGGAGTCACGTAGTTTCCTGTACCCACTTACTAGCATACTCTGCTTGCCAGAGCCACTGTTCCTGGTGGCAGTGTGTCGGCTCTTATCCCTGGTGCCACTGGTTTCTGACTAGCTGCTGTTCTTGACTGGCGGCCACTGTTTCTCTCTAGGTAGGCAAATGTTCCTACCAAGCAGTACTTCTTCTGGCAATTTACATATTGCTGAATGGGAACAGTGCGGCAGGCAGGTAGCTGGCCCAGGTAGTGTGCTGCTCGCCCACAGGTAGCCGGAGTTTCGCCTTCAACTCCTGGTTGCGCTGCTCAATGGGGTTCATGCCAGTAAAAGAACTTCTCTCGCAGTATTTTTGCTATTTGATTGACATGTTTACTCCTTAATGCGTAGGCTTCCAACCTCTGTGAGAAATTATATGCTATCACCAAGATGAATTGTTCCCCCCACCACCCTCCCACAACAAACTTCCGGCTGACTTGGAGTACGGTCCCATCATGTCAAGACTGACAGTTTCGAATGGCTTTATTGTCTGTCTCGCCGTCTGTTGCTCCTCTCCGATAGTTCGTCTTGATTTAATCTTATTGCACTTGGCACACTGTTGTGCCCATTTCCGCATGTTGAGTGTTAAGCCAGGCTAGAAAAAATGTACATGTACATTCCCCACCATCTGCTCAGTAAGTGGGTGCCTTGCTATTGCACTCCCATGTGCTAGGTTTAAAACTTTTTCCCCCATACTCTGTGGTATATACAGCAGCCATGTTGTTCGGTCCTGCAATGAGCATGTTTCTACATGGTCATAAACAACTCTCCATTCCTCTACATTCTCGCTTCCGCACTTTGCTTTTATTGTTTGCATTTGCCCAGTTATTACCTCCCGACAAAGGTCAGCTATTATGACCTTATCTACTATGGTCACTTAGTTTACACTGGCCTCATGAACCGGATCTCGCGTGTCTGGGAGCAAAATCTCCTCCCATTCTGCATCATCATGCATAACTACATCCGTATTTGGAGACTGTGATAGCATATCGGCAAGATCATTTTCTCTCCTGGGGGTGTGCTCTACGAGAAAATTGTAAGCCTGCAGCAGCAATGCCCACTGGGTGAATTTACTCCAAGCCTCTCGCATTGTGCGTAAACACACGAGACACCCGTTGTCAGTGCGTAATGTGAATCTATGGTATTCCAAATAGGGACGGTACTTTTTAACCAACCAGATTACAGCAAAGCAATAATGTTCGTTTATAATGTATCGTCTCTCTGTAGTGCCTAATTTTGCGCTAGCAAAATCAACAACTTGCTTTTCTCCGTTTTCCATGCACTGATACAAAACTGCAACCAACCCCTCTTGGCTCGCCGCAGTTTGTAAAAACAAGTACAAAAACAGGTACGTACTTTTTAAGCTCTGAATGTCACACATGCCAAAGTTGGGCAATGTACCAATGTTGATGTTTACAATAATACGTTTTAAGGGTTATGTGTATTTTGCCAAGTGTTATTCCAGTGAATCATTTTTATTATTCCCATGTTACCTTGTAACGCACGTAAGTTAATGCATGCCACATATCTCCCTCCTAGAAGTCCATTTACCTACGACACAAAAACATCAAAAACAAACAGAGCATCACAGCGATTGTGCGCACTCTAAACCGCAGGCGGCGCAGGTGCATTGCTGTGATAGTGTCACCGGAGCAACGCATGTGCAGTGCGCGACCAAGCACAGATATGAAAGGAGATCGCCACATTTTCTATTTGAATATTCCAAAGGGCTTAACGGCAATGCAAGTGGTACAGAAGAACACGTGTGTGCATAAACACATCAGTTAAATACCTTAATGCTACTATATATTATTTTGCAGTGTTTTTCCTCACGTACTATATTTTTTAACCTCACAGTTAAACATCCTGACCTCATATCACAGTGTTATTAATTATGCATTTTATTTGTGGTGCGAGAGGTAATTTTAGCAAAATGTGGGATCCTCCAAAGGCAAGGGTAGAATTTTTTTCATGCAAGGTTGATGACTAGAAAGTAGTTCCATGCGAGGTGCTAGCACACCAAGCCTGCTAGTATGCTGCGTTTTTCCCAATCAGTCATTGTTCATCTTGCGAGGGGTGTAGCACGTTTCGTCGGGACTCGCGTTTCGCGTGCTCGTGCCCATGATCATTTTGCACAATCATTCTTCAGCAATAGACTTTATTAATTCACCGGAACTGTTGTTCATCTACCGCCGAAACATCACCCCTCGTAACAGCCAGTGCTTGCATCATCTGTGTGGATTTTATTGTACAACATAATGCATTGTGACCACGTGTCTGTTTATTCTGTTTAACCCATGCCGACTGGTGTAGCTCAGCATCGAGTGTAAGTTACCTCATACGAGGTGAGTAGATCAATACCTAATATATTATGCAGTGACACAAAATAATGCTGGTATTTATTTCAGGTAGCCGAAAAGTATTTAAAGCCAAATTTATTGTAAGCATACAGACATTGCAATGAGTGTTTTTAATGGTAATATGTAACAGCAATGTTGTATGTAAAGTTTCATATGGGCGTGTGGGGAGCCCTGATATCCCACAGCACCGAAAGCAAGAATATACAATACTTTTCAGTGAAGTAATTCCAATCCCGGTCGAACGACCCTGAGGACAATGTATCATCTCTACCGACACCAGTGGTATTATTGTGGATAATATTGTCTGGTGCATCGGGTATCCAAAGACCCCTAACTTCCATTTTAAACATTTTCTATAAACTGCTCCTGTATCCTAACCTCAATCCTCATCTGACGACATGTTGCCACATAAAAGTACGAGACAAATGGTCTCATATTTTTATTTATATTATTATTCAGTGCTTTTCCTATGTCATTTAGTGTTGTATTTCTTTATTTTATGTGTTGACAGTTTGGGTGCAGGTATCACCATCTTGTATAGTTCATGAAATCGCCACATACAAGGTCGTTGTGATGAATATTATGTTTAGTAATATTATTTAAATCAATCATGTCAGCAGGTGCGTAATGAGGTGGACTGGTGAGAACAACACATGTGGCCAAAACGCTGCTAATAAATGCAATTATATTTTAACATTGTTTAATGGTAACCAAAGATGAACTCAACGACTTTAACAGGGATAGACTTTAATAAGGGGCGAACCGATAAAGACAGTGTTATGTTTTTACCAATAATGCAAGTGAGGTTAGTTTGCCATGACAATGACGTCTGGTTGTACCGGGATATTTATTGTTATATTTTTATTGTGCGTAATTGTATTTTTTTTAATAAGGGGTTGTATTAATGTTCATTCCATTGGTATTGTATGATTTATATAATCTCATCTCATTTAATTCATTTTATGTAAATTATGTCCCGTGATGACTTGGGCAGGAGTGTAAGGCCAGTGAGCTGACATCGCCCCAACATTGAGAGTAGGAGCGTCCTAGACCTCATGAGCTGATCACTACGTCGCGGTGCTCTGGGCACCTAAACTTTGTTCTTTAATAATAATGTAATTCTGATAATTTAACGTAGTTTACCAGAACCTTTTTATCGTTTCAGCCCGGAGTATTCGATAGCACACACCTCGGTTTATATTTTACACGACCGTCGAGAATTTACAACCTAATCTTGTAGGCCCTGTGGCCATGTTTTACAGCTTAAGAGCCCGCCTGGCTTGAATGGTGGTAGTTTAAATGTATGTGCCCCGTGGGGGCAAGATGTGTAATAAAGCATGTGATGGTCAAGTGCCTATGTTTTTATTATGCATAACTGCCTTTCGGTTACTTAACCTCTTCTCACTTATGTATTTTTCATGTGCCGAATAAAGGTGTTGGGTTACCATAATAATCCTTTGGGAGTGAGCTGGCATATCAGGAGGGCTGACATCCCTGACTAAGCAAGGCAATCCGGAATTTAGTTGGATTGGAGGCAATATCATCAATACTGCATTCATCAAGACGTCGGTCATGAGGGATGGCCAACGGTCATCGGCCATCACGACCCAAGACAGAGAGTCCTCAGTAAGTTCACCACAGTGGTGGCAACGTGGGCTGGCGCCCTTTAACCCTGGAAATTAAATATTCCTATACACAACACCAAGTTTACCCCATGGTCCATTGGTACACCATGTCAATATATAAGATAAACGACAGTCTGACGCCCACTCGTTCCCCTACTCTTTGGCCTTTTTGACCAGCCGACCACAACCTCGACAGGGCCACTCGCACGAGCACTCTGCAATTGTTCACCGCGAAGTGAAAATGCAGTTTGACACAATGGGAATGTGCAGGTGCAGAGCTGGTGCAATAGGGCAGGCAGTGCAGTGTCATGGGTATGGGCAAGGCCCGGTTGTCAACAATTACCCCTGGCGGAGTGATAATATAGCCAAAAACACTCCAAAATAATTTTAACAAGAAAATACAAACACGCAATTACAGACATTGTCACCTGTTTCTATTTAAAAGCAAACTTTTCTTTCCAAGTTTTTGCAGTTAATACAGAGTCTTGTTAAATTATGTTTTTTTTTATTCACCCTCATTAGTGAAAAATCCACCTCATTTCACGTAATATTTTGATCACCCAGGGTAAATGTTTTGTTGAGAGAATATTATATATGCAACTGTTATGTTTTGTACATAGTTTTATGCAGAGTTATTTTCATGCGAAGGTGCAAATAGATCCCTCCTTTCTGTGTGGGCCCAATATCGCCCACGGCGGGGATGCAACTCAGCAGGGAGCAACTAGAGGGCCAGGTTGTGCAAGGACATGTCATGCTTTTCCCACGCTCGGGTGGTATTCATTTCTTTTGCACCAGGCATGTAACATCTATAGTAAGTTAATATATCCGGAACCATATTGTTTTAGCCACACAATATCTGCCCTGTGCCACCCGGAGGTTTGCATTGCCCGGGGAGTATTTTTAAATTTTACCGCACACTAAATTCACTTGTAGTGCCAAGCTATCCTTCGAAAGAAAACTTCGGCCCCGAAGCGAAAGGGGCTACATTTGTACACTGTTTCCTCGAGGAACACGTAACTTACATTGCATTAAAAGTGTTTATGGAACTGACATAGACCTTTTATTCGACTTCTGCAAGGTCGAAGGCCCTTAAAATACTGCCTATTTTACCTTCACTGTTTTATAGATGTTTTATGTGCAATTTTTGTGTGCTTCATTTTAAGTATAGCTTCTATGGGCATGTGGTTGGCCCTAACGTTCCACAGAGTAGGTAGTTTCATAAATTCAACGACTTCACAGGTCATCATGGCTCTGAAGTGCCCTACAGCAAGCAGATTGAACACAGTGGGAATAATATGCCTTGGTCATCGGTCCATACCACCCTGAGAGGACATCATCTCGTACTCTAGCAGAATTTCATTTGACAATGCCATTGCTACGTCTGGTGCCTACCGGGTAACTATGTTCCAAAATTTTCACATAACTGCCTTTCCCAAACCACATTACCATATTTCTGGCCACCGAACCACTGTCAAGTCTTCCTAAATACAATAACAAGGTATTTGAAAAAATGTAAAAATTTAACTTAATGACACCTCACAGTAGTACACGTACCTTAAATGATTTTGTTATATGTCCGTTGCGTTCGGGAGATCGCAGAATGAATGACTTATAGCATGTATTTCTGTGAAATGAAATCAAGCCTGTTTGATTAGATATGCATTTCGAAATTAATTAAACTAACATAACTACATGACAATTACTAAACTAATTATGGAACCCAAGCTATCCTGTTTTTTTTTAATTAAAGGAATCGCATAGCACCTATCCCAAAATACGTCTGTCTGGCTGCGAGGTTGTTGAACGAATGACACTGGTATAGGATTTGTGGAGATTTATAAGCACGATTAGATACATGGAGCGCAGCCGGCGTCTGCCGGGTGCTAGGTCAGTCAAGAAATGAGATGTAGAGTTTGCGGCCTTGTTGAAATTACAGCAAGAAATCTGAATACGACTCACTAAACGAATTACATAACCTATTTCCCTAGAAATCTCGTCTACTGCCTATTCTGATAACTTAAAAATGTTGTAAAGGATACATTCCAAATATACTAACTAACTAAGATCTGATTTGAATAAACTACATAAATGAACTATTAATTATTTCAAAATCAGCATTTAGAATTAAATTTTAACCAGACACAAAAGCATAACAGTCATACAAGTACATCTCCCTTTCATTTGTACACGTTCCTTAAATTATTTTAAATCATGTCCATTCGCTGTGGAGTCTGTTTTTGAAATGAGTTGAATGCAACAATTACATTGACTTATAATCGCGGCCCTGTTGAAATTATGGGAAAAACTCATATGTGAAAGAAAATTTTTTAATAATAATGAAATAGCAAATAAATGAAAAGAGGGCGCATTAATAAGCAAAGGCAGTGATTTCGGAAAAAGTGGCCCTCTTGAGGGCTAGTGTTTGGTTGAGAAAATCACAGAATTAAATACAAACATGAACAATATGTGGTGACTAACTAAGCGATTGTATTAAAGAAACTCGCCGATCTAGCTCTTGAACATTTAGCACTCTGTGTGAATTCAATGCTCAAAATCGAATATCTTCCGAATAAACGAAAAAAAAAAAAAAATGTAATTGTTTTTTCACAAGCCAAAAAAAGAACAGAAACTGCCCAAGTATTATAGGCCAACAAACGTTCAAAGGTAGTTGAATATATTATATTAAGGGGAATAAATTCTCACCTGGAAAGTAATAACTTACAACAAGAAGAGAAATTTAGCTTCCGATCGAAACACTCGACAACACATCAGCTTGTACAAATTATGGAAAACTTATTTAATGCCTTTAACTTTAAAGATTATGTTGTTTCAATATTCCTCGATATCAAAAAAGTCTTTGACCATGTATATTACGCAGGCCTAATATATAAATTAATGATATAAAACTCCCTGACTGTTATAAATTGATAAGCAAATATTTGGGGCACAGAAATATAACTGTTTCTTGCGAGGGTGCTAAATCTGGTGCAAAAACTATCTTTGCTGCAGTGCCAGAAGGCAGCATTTTAAGCCCTGTATAATTGAATATATACATAAATTCCAACTTACTGTTACCTAAATTATATTTATTCTCGGCACAGGTAAGTCTAATGATTGTGAGCCTCTCTAGTACCATGGATACATGATGCATGTGCTCCTCCCAACTGCTCGACCAAAAAAATCATATCGTCCAGGTACACTAGTGTAAAATCGCTGATAAGCCCATCCAGCAGATGGACCAACATTCATTGAAAGGTAGCGGGTGCTCTTTGAGAACAAAAGGCATTGCGAAAACATGGAATCACCGCCCGTCGGGTGTCGTAAATGCAGTTTTTTCCCACTCTTCCAGTTAGATGGGAATTTTCCAGAATCCACTTCTGAGGGCTAGTGATGTCATTACCTTTGCCTTGCTGAGTGTTGTGAGCACGTCTTTTATGCTGATATAAGGTGGCAGATTGTTACATGTGTCTCAGTTGGTCGGATGGAAATCCACACAGAAACACCAACTCCAGTCTTTCTTATGTGCTAATGTGATGGCAGAGTTACATTTACTGTGCGTCTACCAGCATCTCTTTAATTTGCCCACAACTTATTTTGGTTTGATATGGCATGTAACTCCGTGGCCCTGCATATATTGGCCCATCTTGCGTTTACGGGTTAACATGTTTGGATACTGTCGCTATTCTGAGCGTGTCGATTTTGGCAGTAACCTCCCTCCTCTCCCTTAGTATATGCTGGAATGCTGCCTGGTGTTGATATGGGATCTCATGATCGAATTCCTCTTATGATACCAGGGTTAAATCACAAGCAACTGCATTCCCTATAGTGTACACTGTGCGCCGCTCTTTTAAGCCGAAACGAATTCTCCTAGCTGCTGGTTCTACTATGGTATTCTGTTCCGGTAAGCAAGGCACGCCTAATATGTCATATTCCTTAACATCTGCAGTTACAATTGTACTTGTTATTGTCTCTAGGTCCCTTACTGACTTTTACCGATAAAGTTGCTTGGCCCAGTGCTTCGTTAATGACTTGGCCAGTAGCAAGCATAATTATGTGTTTGCTAGATATTATGTCACTGAGATTCCCGAAACATGGCTGCACAAAGTTATGTGATGTGGCCGTATCAATTAGTGGATGATGTGGTTGACCGTTCATGCTTACAATGATGGGAATAAATTTCGCCTGACACCCAATCACCCGCTGAATGAATGTCTACTGCAGTATTTTGCCAGTTTTTGTTGACATGACAGGGACGAAAGAAACGCCAGCCACCTTAGCCCCCACTGGCAGTTTTCCTGCACTCTTGATGTGGGCCCTTTGTAGGTATCCAGGTACAGGTTGTTTGGGTTTTATCTCTGCCAATGGAAAAATATTCGCTGGCCAACAGTAGCGAAATGGGTTCACAGGTGGATGTCTCTTGTCAAACCGCAGGTGGGTATGCCCAGTGTTCCCACTCATACTGTCTCTAGGATTATCACCGTGGCTCAGAATGTTTTCACTGCTCACACGTGCAGTATCTCATTCTAGTTTGCTCGCAAACTGTTTCATTGGACGGTTGGCCCGGTCCCGTTGTGTGTTGTTATCACTCCCATTTTGCTTGTGCCTCCATCGTGCGGTCCCATTCTCACAACGTGATGATTTACGATTTAATTCCAGAATGATAGAACTTTGAGAACCTCCTCCATATTGTTGTTAAGGAAAGGTAGTAGGGCGGCTCTGTACTCCGATGAGGCAGTCTCGGCAATTATATCCAGTGCCTCACGATCTTGAAGTTGCGGGTGGAATCGCTTGATAAAATGTGTTTTTGTGTGATGAACATAGGTATTTTTTCACCAGTCTGTTACTCTTTCCAGAGCAACTTACTTTGTGATTGTAGAGATGTAAACACAATTCTATTTCGGCACAGAAAAGTTTGCACGAACTCCTGCTACTGCATTCCGTAGTGGTTGACAGCACCCCACCACTTTCCTGCCTCTCCAGGCAATTGCCCGCCGATGCCACTGGCCCACTCGTTTCCATTCACCCCGTAGCATTTCATATATTACATGTAGTGGTTTCAAGCACTGATCATCTGGTGCTGGATGATTTGTAGCTTTCATGGTGACGTGTGGTTGCAGACATCCTCGACCTTAAAGTGTACTTCCTCGTCTTGCGCTCCCTTTTTGTCTATTACTTCACTCTCAATGTGATGTACCATGTTTACCATGGCTGGTTGCCCACGAGTAAGTCAGCAAATGTTAGTGAGCACGGTCGGTTTCAACTGTCCAACACACTTGTCGCAAATGAACCTCAATCCTGATGTGGTGTGTAACTCCTTGGGACTCGTTCATTTTTGGTGCACGTGCATATGGCACCGTGCACACATGCTTTGTGTGGTTCCCTGTGCATAACACTCTTCCGCACAAATGTAACTGTAGTAGATTTTGGATTTTGTTAATACTGTCCGAATGTTTATGTCACTTGCTCTTCTCCACGATTGCACGTGGTGTGGTTGCTTGCCAGGCTGGCTTTACGATCGCACTTGCAAAATTGTGTCCCAATTTCGTATCTGTCTACCATGTCCAGTGGTCTTTGATGAAGACACTGGAGAGACAGCGGTGCCAGACAACCATACCACATCTGGCCAGCCATGGTGGTCTGATAACAATACCACATGAGCACGGAAGCGTGGGTGCGGGTGCACGGTAACCAGAATATTTCCATGCAGATATGCTGCATGGAAGTATCGCGGTAGCAAGGGAGTCCTGGACAGCATTGGAATGGATAAATGTACGGCAGGCTTTCAGCTGTTAACCTCGGCCAGATGTTCATCCCTCTTCTTGTTTCTCCTTTTCCCTCCTCGAGGGCAGGTGCAATGTGGGCATAGGGGTGGGTTGGCATGCTCGACTGGCCCTGTCCTTTGTCCTGCCGTTGTGATATCACACCACTCTCCTAGGATGGCGGTTTTCTCGCCACTACCCCCTTGTGTTGAAGTAATGGCGACACTGAGCTGTTTTGGCACGTTTTCCTCACTGGCCATCTGCGTCCTCCCTGGCATCATGAGGTAAGTCTAGATGGTGTCTCGACACTGCCACATGTCGTGCTGGTTGCCTGGTTGACCACGTTTTCCCCTCATTGAGGGTAAATACTGGGAAAATCTGGGAAACTTGCAGCAAAAGTATTAGAAAAAATTGTTATGTCGCGGGAAAATTGTAGGAAAAGTTGCTCATATTTTAAGATGAGGATTTGAACCACTTTCGGGCAAGCAATTTGACGTTTGTCGTGGTAACTCATCACTACTGCGATTTATTCAGTACATCATTTCATTCCTGTCGGGAACAGCTTACAAACCCATCAGCTTGGGTAATGCTGTGCAAAAGACACATGGTCACGTGAAATAATTTTATTTCTACTTAATTCTACCCAGGCTAAGCAAGCATATGGGCAGTTGAAATATGAAAAACATTCCGGTATGCTAAAGTAACTATTGCTGTGAAATGATTAGTTCAACATGGTAATGGCTTCCCCAAGTGCGCGAAACATGAGCCCCGATGTGATGCAGCACACTCCTCAATATGACGAACAACTAATGACTTCCTCTGAGCCATGTGCCAGCCGACTTGATGGGCTGGCATACCACAATCCACTACTTCCTTGCACACAACATTTGCAAATCGTATACTACCCTGCATGCCAATTGTTACATATTGCTCCAAACTCCTAAAATTAACCCTGTAAATATTATTCATTACTCCAAAACATTTCACTGTGTGTATGATGTCGAGATGAAAGAAACATGAATGAACATTACAGAAAATGACAAAAATAAACACTCTGAAAGGACTGAGGGCTTTAGAGCAGCAAAGGCAGGCGTCTTCATTAGTTGGGTTCCCTTACATGAACGTAACCTGCCCTCTTTGCTCAAATGAAATAACAGAAATTTCACAGGGTCTTTTTTCCGATTCCTCTGCCACACGCACGTGGTCGCGATCCCTCCGCTCTGCACCTGTGTGGTACCTTGCAACACCGCACTGCACGTGTGTTCGTAGAGCGCGAACATACACAGCGGTATAGCATCTGGTGGGGTGGGCAAATTGGCTAATGGGGAAGGGGTTACATGGGCACACGTCAAGGCATTCCCGGGGGAATTCGATTTGACAGTTCTGGCAATGTAAAATGATTGCTCCTTGTACATCGCAAATGAGATTATCACAATAAAATGGCGCGCGAGTGTCTGTTTCCGTTTTGTTTAATTGTGATTACACTGGTTCTGTTCACAAATTTCCCACGACACCACTCTTTCCAGCTTGTGTGGTTGTTCGCGGATGGTCGTGTCATGGTTGTTAGTCGTCAAGTTTGGTCGGCAGTCGAAATGACAACACTGCCTACCTCGCTCGAATTTGTCGACAATGTCCAATGGAAGTACCTCGAGACATTGCAAACACAGTTGTGTTGCTGTCATGGTGGATGTGGTGTAGCTGGTCATGTTGACAGTTCACAGTCAAGTGTGTGGCACGGACGACAGTTCCAGTCCACATGTGTGGTGTAGTGGTCACGAGTTACCATCCTCACTCGAGCAGACACGTGGGCAGGGGGGTCAACAAACCGGTTCCCACTCTGCTGACTGCTGCCATGCGGTGCGAGCAATGAGTGTGGGGAAGGAGGGGAACTTTTCCTCCCTTAGTTCCTCCCTCCTGTCCTGCTGGGCGCTGCTGCTGGTGGCAGAGTGGGTGGTGCAGGCATGCGCTCCCTTCCCTTCCTTTGTCATGTTTCCTGCCTTGTGACACAAGCCCTGACATCATGTGCTGCACAAAGATGGCTGCCTTTCTCGCTCTTCTTCTCTGCTTTCCCCGCAAAGTCGATGAACCAGCGTTAGAGGGCCCTTTTTCCCACATTGCACGTGGTCATTTTTCTGGTGTCTTCCAGGTGCCTGGATGGTGTCACAACACTGTTGATGTTCTCCTCTGCTTCCCCACATTGCGAGTAGGCAGTTTAACTGGGTTAGGATGGCGTTTATGAACAACTTGAGGTGGGAAAAATCTTGTAAGTTTGGTCGAAAGTTCATACATGGATTTTGGCGGTAAATTTTGACACACAGAAGGCTGACAATTGACGTGGCTTGACTGGACAATATGGAGTGATTGGGATTTAAAAGATTGTAAACTTAATTAGGTAAAAGGTGTTAGGAATTGTATACCTGGTAGGCACCAGACATCGCTGAGACGACGTCACTGATGTCCTTGCAGTAGAGCTGAATCCTCAAAACCTCAGAGTGATTCAGGTCGATCACACAGACCACATTCCCATGTAGAACTTGCAGTAGTTCACCTGATGTGGAGGCCTCGTTTTTTCTAAATGAGGGGTTCCTCGGGTGGCCCAATCACTGCTTGGGATTGCAAATTAATATGATGTTGACATAATCAAAACAGAACTCCCTACATGTGGTTTGTCAGGGCCAAATCATACGCGCATAAATGCTACATACAAATCAATATTTACCCACAAAATTCACACAGACACTTGCATCAAGAAATGGCGGGTGTGATTGGGCCCGTGCCCTGAAATGCCATTCGGCAATTGAATAAACACACTCATCAGTTCATGCGGTTTATTACAAAGCTGGACATTCACTCTAGGAGAATAACTTATACACTTGCTTGCTCTCAACCTTCAGCGAAGGCTATATTGTACCAAATGAAGCCCTAGGCTCACATTAAGGCTATGTGAACTGGTTACATTATAAACTCCCCAGGCGATGCAATACCTGGTGTGGCGAGGGGGACTGTCCCGGATGGCTAAAACGAAAAAGGTTCATCATAGTTAATTATTACTGATATAAATGACCCATGAGGAAGGTTGATACTGTCCTGGTGGTAAAAGTGCGAACACGGTTTCATAAATGGCCCCCACCTCTGGTTGTTTCTTGCTGACGGACTTCCCTCTGTGGTGCGAGGGCTGGTGGTGGTGGACAAGTTCACTGCGGAGGGATCTAATTGCACACGCGGCGAAACAAATATACAGTTACATGTTATAATACTTTGAAATACTGCAAAAAAAAACACAAGTCAATAATTATTCTACAGCTTACCATATGGTTGAAATAACATGGAGTGAACATAACATCGGCGATGGTGAAACTAAATATTTGTGACAGAAAACAATAAAACTTTAAAAACAATAACATTGGGCATAAAGGTGTCTAATCATATTGCACTTCATTTACATGTCACGTCTCTTTATTACATGGCTATAAATGTACTTGTAGAAAAGCTACGGCCCTTTTTACATCTCACACAGGGCTGTGTATTATTCCGCTTGCTCTCCCAGGCTGGTAGGCGCGCATGGTGCTGCACTCCCTGCACTGCACTGCACTGCCCGATCTTGCCAACTCCTGCACCCACACTACACTACACTGCTCGCCGGAGATCAGTCGGCGAAAGCATGTGTGTGCTGCACGTGGGAGTTGCCGGCATGACTAATGGCCTTGGGGTAGGCGACACACATCACCCTACTGCCAGGAAATGCCTCGTCAACACATCCACAAGGGTAACCAAAGAGGACAGCTGTTTGGGAACAGAAGGCAGCAGGACAACAGTCCGTCAGTCAGGAATTTTGACATCGACAATAACGACCCGAGGGTGTCCCCTGCAGATGACAGTGACCATCAGGAACAACTCGACCTCGAAATGGCCAAGGCATCAGAAGAAGTAATAAACACAAAAGTGTTTCAGCAGTTAGCAGGAGAAGAAGAACCAGACAAGGGGACATGTCAGCAGAACACATGAGGGATGCCTTTACCCTGAATCGGCGATGGCCATGCAACATACACTGCAGTAGCAGCAGCAATGAGATGGGGTCAGACAGGAATTCTTCCCCACTCTGCCATACAAAGCGAACACGTAAAGCCCGTCATGCCATGTGCACAGCCTGCGGACTTGTGCCAGTGTCCACCACACCTGTCACATTGCCTGGAAAAAGTAAACAATAGTCTCAACCCACACAACAGCAGTCACCGACCAACAGGTACAACTTGTGCCCACGCAACCAGCTACAACCACCAGCGAGATGTTCGTAATAAGGGACGGAGATTCGTTGAAGAATGGTCTCAGTAGGAAGGGGGCGTTTGATTTGAGCCAGCACCCTAGGCTGTTCTTCCCGTCTACGCGATCAGCACTCATCGGCCACATAATTTGACATAAAAAGAATCTATGCACCCAGCACACTGTTGCAAGTGTTCACAACAGGTGTATTGATTCAGAGATAGAGCGCAGAGTGTAAAAGCTAAGTAATCTAAGTGTTTGTAAATATTGGAAACATCAAGTAAGAAACGTAGTGCATTGTAGTGCAGCCATACAAATGCCACGAAAAATGTCTAAGGGTTATGTTTGTGTTTAACACGTCTGTGGAAATGTCAACAAATAGTATTTGTGTGTGTATGTCTCAGACTGGACACGCGATTATTTTGCAAAGGTTAAATATGTGTGTAATTGTTTTATTGAGTGCAGAATGTTGTGAAAATATATGAAATTTTTTGTTCCTTGTTCCTAATTTCTTTTACACATGCATTATCATGCATGCACTGCTGTATAATAATGGCAAGTAACTGACTGCATATAATTCATGGTGCAGTTTTATAAAATCTTTAGAGTATCTTGTGTCTAATTTTAAGAATGTTTTTGGTACAATATTGTGCATATGTGTGGAATATTAATGGTGCACAGTGGCTCCAGGCCACGGATGTAGTGCTTTATATTAGTAGCAATGGTGCAGTGTTAGATAAATTACTGCTTAACCATTTGCTATGAACATTACATGCATTTAGAACATTTACAGAGGTGTCTGCACATCTGTGGCCACATTTAGGCGATCGGCTCACGACCCAATGCAACACTTTGTTTTCTACACTAAGGGAAGCACTGGCACCTAACCGGAAATAACCTAGAACCACCATTACCTTAATAATTCCCCAGATGGCAAGAGAACTAGTACGTTATCTTGAAGTGAATGTTTTTTTTTTGTTTGATAAGCTTAGGTATGCCTTCAGCAGAATCCAAGCCTTATAACGCCCTCCTATAATGTAACCCACACATTAGAAACTGCTGGACGCCCATTCATTGCATAGCCTGCCGGCTCCCACCACACAAACCTGCAGCAGAGAAATAGAATTCCATCAAATGATAGATATGGGTATTTCCTGTCCATCGAAAAATTTTTGGGCAAGCCCCTTACGTCTTACATGTAAAAAAAATGGGCAGTGGAGCTCATGTGGGGGATTACCGCGTGCTAAATGATGTAACAAAACCGGACAGGCATCCTGTACCACATCCACAGGATTTCAATAGCGCACTTGGCAGTATGCATATATTCGCTAAGATTGACCTGATGCGAGCATTCCTTCATATTTTGATTGCTCCCACAGATGTACAAAAACCCGCAACCATAACACTATTTGGGTTCCGCAACTCAGCACAATCTTTCCAATGATTTATGGATTCGATACTGCGGGACCTGCCATTTGCATTTTACTATCTCTCATCAGTCGATGAGCAGCAACACCGTCACTACCTTATCAGGGCGTTTCAACGTCTTGAAGAATTCCATTTTCATATCAAATAAGCAAATTCATATTCGGGACCACAGAAATCCTAATTTTTGGGTTTTAGTCAGTGAAAAAGATGTTCTTCCAATACCGGACCGCGTGGCTACCATCACGGGATATCTACTTCCGAAGACAGTAACGATACTGCATCGCTTCTTGGGCATGATCAACTTCTACCACTGCTGTCTGCCAATTCTGCCACTACACAAGCTGCCCTTTTGAAGTTTATTCCAGACTCACAAAAAATGACCGTCGCGTTATCAATGGGTTACCAAATGGATATGTGCCTTTGAGGACCTCAAATGTAGTCTCTACAATGCTACACTTCTCGCACACCCTTCAATTGATGCTACCTTAATACTAATGGTTGATGTATCTCATCCAATATGCCTTGGGACAATATCGCTAATGCACAATCAGAGGCTGTAGAACTTCAGTACTTTCACAAGTCTTCTTCATGCTTGTTGAAATTCCATGACATCCAACTACCCAGCTGCATCAAATTGGCATGCAAGACATCTAAAGGAGATACCATTCCATTATAATTCCACTATAATTTCGAAAAAAGTTATTTGATCCCGTTCATAACCTCGCACATCCGGGAATCAAGGCTCCATATGTCTTATTTAGGCAAGCTTTCTGTGGCCATCCCTCAAGCAGGATGTTGTTTGTGGGCAGGATCGTGTATATCCTACCAGCACTCCAAGATATGGAGATACACTCCCAACGAGTCTGGAATGTATTAACCAGTTGAATATCGATTCTACCACATCAATATTTATATCGTGGGCCTGTTACCACCATCCAGGGGATACCGTTACTTGGTGATGTTCATTGACATTTTGTCATGATGGCCGTAGGCAGCACCGGGCCAGGACTTCACCATGGAATCTATTGCTAAAACCTTTCTGCTGGTTTTAATTGCCTGATTTTGAGTCCTAAGTACCATTACGACAGACAGGGGCCATCAGTTTGACTGTGAGCTTTTCTCTCACCTCTTCAAACTCCTGGGCATACACCATATTAAGACCACCACATACCATTCTGCAGTGAATGGTAAAATCGAACACTGGTACCAACAATTGAAGTCGGCTCTCAAAGCACAACTCAGCGACAAATGGTTACCCAAGGTCCCACTTATGCTTGTGAGACTGTGGTCGTACTTGAGTCCGAACCATGAAAGCACGCCAATGTAAATCACATACGGTGAGCCTACCTACCAATTTTTCCAGGACCTATCAGTGACCTAAGAAGCTCCACCCCATGTGTTCCAGCTCAAGGAGCAGATGAGAACAATTTGGCCATTTCCAACTGAGCATCACTCGGCCAGGAAGGTTTGCGTCCACCTGGACCTCATGTCGACTGACTTGGTATTTGTGCATAATGCTGCTCTATGTAAAGTGTTGCAGCAGGTGTATGACGGACCATTCTAAGTATTTTGTGGTGGAGACGATGTATGGCAAACAAACAGTCTATATTGACAGATTAAAACTGGCATTCATTCTTATGGACCGAGATGATTTACCCATCCCACCGGGCACGCGTCAGTGCCGATGCATTAACAGGCTGCGGTACCAACAACAAGAGAGCTGCGGCCCATTGGACAGAACTTCACGGAACGACAATCCACTTGGTCTGGGCAGATGATGTACCCACCTAAACAGCTGTTGAATGCCGTTTGTCTGGTTTTTGAAGAGTGACAGGGGGAGAATGTGGCTACCCGAACAAGTGCACGGTTCGATAGACTCAATAAGTGAAGCCTTTTCTCTGTACAGCTATCTATGTGTTGTTGACGTTTTCAGTCTAGACTATTTTGTAATTGTGTTAAGAACTGCCGTAAAAGACAGGTCTGAACACTAGCTTCAACAGTTGATGCCCTTATTGACCCATTTAGTTTTTAAACCTGGCCGCAGAATGCTGCTACCGATTTAGTGCTGTTGACATGGCTAGCATAGGGAAGGGAATTGCAATTTTTTCTTAAAATGGGAAAATTGCATTCATAACTCTATGGTATTATTCCTATACCAGCAATATTAAAGACATTTGAATGCTTGCTGCGATTTGTAGATACTGCATGAACTAAATAAGTAAATAAGGGACTCAATTCGGCAACATGCTTAGATAGGGGTGTGTGCAGACATGTATTCTACGGCCGTGGTTTTAAGATTGTTATTCTCAGTGTATGATTACAATAATTAAAATAATTTCAGTTCAATGTGTGTAGGCCTTATCGTGTATGCAGCAGTTGTAAATCGTATTATCGCTTATAATATACATTAGCAAGTCACTTCTTTAACGCTAATAACATCAAACACAGAATCTCTGTATGTGTGATATATTGTGTCCTCGTCTCCCTCTACCTCTAGCCCAACTTTCCTTTCCCGACCGACGCCGTCGAAGCCCTTGGCAGGATCGATGTACACGTCGTTCTTGCCGGCGACTTCAACGCTTCCCACCCGTCCTGGGGCTGCCCTTCCACGAACCGCCGGGGCACCTCATTACGTCAGCTCCTCCGCCGCTCCAAACTCCAACTCACCGCCCCCCCACCCCCACCTATCACCCCGCCCACCGCAACCGCCGCCCTTCTACCCTCGATTTCACCATTTCCACGCACCGTCCCATCGTCTCCGACGTCCGCTCCATAGCCGCCGGCCCGTCTGACCATTCTACCGTCCTCGGCCTCATTAATTACCGCCCTCACGCCCGGCCCATTTTCCCGCGCTTCAACTTCCGTTCCGCCGACTGGTACGCCTACCAAACCTCCCTTCACGATTCCTTCGACCTCGCCGCACCCTTCTCCACCCCCGCCGACATCGATCGCAACACCTCCCTCCTTTCCGACGCCATCACCGCCGCCGCCAACGCCCACATTCCCCTCCTCTGCCCGGCCTCCAGCCCCCCTCCCCTCCCAGAGCGCATCCGCAACGCACTGTCCCTGCGGAACCGCTTCCGCGGCCGCTGGCAGGCATCCCGCCTCCCGCAGGATAGGAGCTCATACCTCCTCCTGCGGGGTTGGTGCCGCCGGCTAGTCCGGAAGTGGAAGGCCGATCAGGAGACTTTGCGCCTGCAATCGCTCACGCACTCAGACGGCTCCCTTTGGACCCACCTCCGCCGCCTGAAATCCGCCCCCACCACCTTCCCGCCTCTCGCCACTCCCCCTACCCTAGCCGAGATGGCCGCGGAGAAATCCGAGGCCATCTCGGCGTTCCTGCACACCACCTTCGCCTCCGTCCCGCTTCCCGCGCTTTCCTCCGACTCTTCCGAGGACGAGGACCATCCCCCCACCCTCGCCGATCACGTCACCCTTCATCTCCTGCCCGACTGTCCGCCTTTCCATCTCGCGACTACGAGGGAAATTTTCCTCATCCTTTCTCGCCTTCGCCTTTCCGCCGCCCCCGGCCCGGACTCCATCCCGGCCCCCCTCCTCCGCGCCCTCCCGTGCACCGCCACCGTCTTCCTCACCTGCCTCGTCAACGCCATCCTCCTCCAGTGCCATTACCCCACCCCCTGGAAGTCCGCGATCGTAGTCCCGATCTCAAAACCCGGCAAACCCCCCGAACTCCCCTCCTCCTACCGGCCCATCTCCCTCCTCTCCATCCTCTCCAAAGTGGCCGAGAAGGTCATTTACAACCGCCTCCTCCTCGCCGTCTCCGCCGCCGATATCCTCCCCAACCACCAGTTTGGCTTCCGCCCCCGCCACTCCACCTCCCACGCCATCGCCCGTGTGGGACGCGTCGCGGTGACTGGTTTCGCCCGGCGCCAACACATGGGCATGATGCTCCTCGACCTTGCCAAGGCCTTCGATTCCGTCCCGCACCAACAACTCATTTCCCGCCTCTCCTCCATGGCTGTCCCGCCTCACCTCATCCGCCTGCTCTGCTCGTACCTGGGAGATCGCTCCTACCGGGTGCGGGTGGAGGGCTCCCTCTCCGCGCCCCGCCGCATTCCCGCCGGCATCCCGCAAGGCTCCATCCTCAGCCTCCTCCTCTTCTCACTCCACATAGCCGACCTGAAAGTCCCTCCCGGAACCCACGTCATCCAGTACGCGGACGACACCTGCCTCCTCTCCTCCTCCGTCCACGAGCACATGCTCAGCGACCGCCTCAGCAGCGGCCTCACCTCCATCCAGTCCCAGCTCCACGCCCACGGCATCGGACTCAACCCTTCCAAGTCCGAGGCCGTCCTCTTTTCCCGCCTCCACCCCGCCGAGGATCACCCGCCCCGTCTCTCCGCCTCCGTCATCCCCTGGAAACCCCAGGCCCGCTACCTCGGCGTCCTTTTCGATTCCCGCTTCAATTTCATCTCCCACCTCGACTCCGTCACCACCAAAGCCCGCACCGCCATGATCCACCTCGCCCCCGTTCTCCGCCCTTCCGCGAGAAACCCCGTCCTCCACCCGCACGACCGTCTTCCGCACCTTCGTCATCCCCATTCTCACCTACGCCTGCCCAGCCTGGTCCCACGTCACCACTCACGCGCTCCGCCAGCCCACCCACATCTTCTTCCGATCCCTTCGCCTCATCCACCACCTCCCCCTCCCCGTCACCCGGGACCAGGTCCTCGCCACCGCCCGCGTCCCGCACTTCCACTCCATCCTCGCCACCCTCACCGACCGCTTCAAGCGTTCCTGCGCCCGCCACCTCACCAACCCCCTCATCCGCCAACTCGCCAACCAGCTACTCCCCACCCCGTATCCTCGTCGTCCGCTCCTTTCGACGCAGCATTTGGTCCCCGCTGCCGAAGAAGAAGAGGACGCCGAGGACGCAGTGGACCATGGACTCCCGCCGGACACCTGACGACGGCCAAGGTCAAGGCTGACGTAGCGCTGCCCCCATCACCCCTGTCACTTTCTTCGCCCCACTTGACGTCCCAGCATCTTTTCTCCCCCAATTAACTGACATACATTTTCGCCCCAACTCTTCTGAAAATCATCTCCCCCTCATGCGTGCCCAACCTCCAAAGTAAGCACGCCCCGTTACAAATGGTAAGATTTTCCTCCCCAGCAGTCACCCCTTTACACTTTTCGCCCCCTCATCTCATTCAAGCCCATATGTACCTCCTGGTCGGAGGGGCTTCTCCCACACTTACACTCCCTGGGCCCACAACAACATATTTAAAAAAAAAAAAAAAAAAAAATCTTAATTTCTTTTCTGCAAAAAACATGTAGTTGTATAGGTATTAATCATCAATCGTCACACTTCATCGATTAGTGAAATAAGTAGCACTCCAAGTCAAAACGTGGTAGTATAAACATAACATCCGCCAGTTGTCGTTATGTTTTAACTACTACATAATATCAACAATTTTGCGCGGAAGAAAGATTATTCACGGCCACTTAAAAACACAGTAGTGCATTTAAAATCCTTTGAAACTTATTTACCATGTGTCCCTGAAGACCTCATAACAAATTATTACATTTGTCACTGTCGTTCGGGTAGTGGGAGTGAAAATTTGGGGCACAACGTGTGTAGCCGATCTTTGCCCACTTGCGTTCGGTGTATTTAAATGCATCTATGGATATTGGTGCTAGTTCAAGGAGTTTTAATTGTGTTGCGTTGCGCCAATGCTAATGTTAGGTACTTTTATCTAATTGACCCCGGGGCCTACTGTGAGATACTATCAAATATAAAAACCATGAAATTCGAAGAGTGGTGAACTTAAGTATACAAATTCAGCTCATATTACACTGGGGCAACCAAAATATTAGTACATTGTAATTTAAAATACATTGAAATTAAAAGTTAAAATGTTGGCACGAATGTACGATTTTGCTGTGTAATTTCTTCAAGGCTATGTAGAGTTTATCTGCGCTGCGTATCGGTTTAAATTTTTGGGTTTTTTTTTTTTCTGTTTGCTGGTTACCTTGGTTGTGTTTATCAAATTTGGTTATTTTGTGTTTTCATGTATGTGTATGTTGACGAGAAAGGAAGTGTAAGATTTTGCAGAACTGGATGTCGTTGTAAATAAATTTGATTGAATATCTGTAAATTATTAATTATAATCTAACCGTAAGCTAGGAATTTAACATTACATGATTTTCCTATTTGTATTAATTTATTTTGCAGTTTCTTTCAACGTACCTTAAATTTATATATTGCATTTATCATGGGTTCTGTCGCGTCAGACAATTAGATAGTCTGCTATGTAATTGTGCAATTTTGTGTGTGCACTGCTAAAAGTCTTTGGTTGTACTCTGCCCTGACTGCGACACCAATGTCTATAGTCATTAATTTTTCTTCTTTAAAGTGTACTGATGTTTGTAGTAGTAATTATATTGTTATGTATGTTGCTATGTTAGGTCTCCACCTAGAGCAATTATGCCCGAGACCAAATTATTGTGTATTTATTTACATTTACGTGTGCGCGTGTGTGTATATATCTCTGTGTGTGTGTGTGTAATAAAAATAAAATATTACGTAGGCCCTATAGCGTTTTAATTTAACTTTGTGCAGGTATTGATGCTGCAATGTAATTTTATTAGCGTTGCCATTGCCTTGTCAAGTCTTTCTTGTCCCCTGAAGCAAATACTATGTAATCATAGACAAATATAATATCTAGAAGCAAAGTTAAAAAAAATACCTGAAAAACTGTAACATTGCAAATGCTGTTGCCAACTTAGAGCTATTTCACGTTTAAACCTAGGAAGTGCAGGAGTGATATGGGCTGTAGTGACATGCTTAATAAGTGTGCCCTCACCATTATGCACAAGACTGTGAACTGTTGTGCAATCCTATTGTGATGATTCTATCATTTTATTGGTAGAAAGTCCATAGCAAAGTTCACTACTGGTCCCACTTGTAATTTTTGGTAGTGTCCAGGTAGGCTAGTATATTTTGAGATACAGCATTCTGGAAAAGTCATTTTTGACTGCGTTGGAGGGATCCAAATTAATATTTACAGAATGCATGTTATATTGAGAGTACTATCCTTTCACCTGTTTTTTTTTTTTTCCATACATACACACATTGGAAACACATTTAACAGTTACATGTTAAAAATTGTATTTCTAACATGCTGCAGCACAGTCCACAAGCACTAGGTTGGCAACTGCTACTGCAATAGCATGTATCAAAAACTAATACTTTACACAGTACATCACATTGCATAGTTGTTTGTTTGTTTCAGATGTGAAGCGGTCATGCAATGACCCACAGCCCTGCCCAGGCACTGCCGGGTACATTTGTGATAACTTTCCATACGCTCCAATATGCCGCACACACAAGGGAATGAAGATGCTGTAAGTAAAGTGGTATAATTATGTATTTACTGCCTGTCACTGCACAAGTGCAGTGTTTAATTTTACGTTTGAACACATCTATAAGTCAGTGTGTGCCAAGACACATGTTATATTGAGGGGAAGTTGCTTGAAAATTGTAGTTATTACGGCCAACACTATACACTGATCATTAGCGAGGAACAACTTTTTTCATTCCCTTCATATTGTTATGCAACAATCACACTGATTTGATTTCTTTTCTCCAAGACTCAACTTCTCTCTCTTAGCAGGTCATATGTATTTAAAAGGGCATGTTTTAACATATATTTTATTAACTGTTAATAGTTTCACTTGACTAGTGGTATAATTCCCCAATATCAGGAATGCCACTGCAATTTCTGTTTAGGATGCTGCTACAACTAGAGATGCTGAGGGTTGTATTCACAGCCTTTTTTGTAATGAAAATGCAAATCACATTCAGCAAGCATCTTGTTTTGGCAGAAAACAAGATTCATAAAATTATTAAATAATTTTTAGTGTGTTATTTGCATGTTGGTTAGGGTTGCGGGCACATTGAAAGTTACGAGAGGCCCTGACTTCCCCTAGATGACGTGCATCCGTTTTACCTCTTCTTGTACTCGTAAAAATGGTGCATACTTTCCATTGTTTTGATCATTTAAATGCATTGCACTCGTTAATGTAACAAGTTTATAATGGTGGACATACTGGTCTTAACTCTCATTTGCCTGTATGTAAGACCGCACCCCACATTTTAAATATTGCCGCAGGAATAAAATATTTGTATACATTCAAGTTTAAAAACTTGTGTTTCAGTGCACAGCTGTGTTGCACAAACTGTACATATTGTTGCACAAAAAAATGTGGGGTGCTATGCTAAGTTGGACTTCTCTTACATAAGTAAAGACAATTCAAGGTTAACACAAAAAAAATTATTCCTCGTGGCTTAAATAGTAGTGAGAACGAGTGATTGTGAAGGGCAGACAGTTTGCTTACACTGTACATGCTAGGAAACTTAACACTATTATAATTGAAATTTCTCTTCCCAAATTGTATGGGTCAGCCAGCTTGCCTTAAAAATTGTTTTAAGTGTTGAGTGGAGAAAAAAAAATTAATTTTGAGGATAAGCTACAAAAAAATAATTAATTAGAAAGCTAAAAAGAAAAAAACACATTTACTGACCAATATCGCCATTTTCAATAAGTAAACATAGGTTAAAAGGAGTTATTATACTGGCATAAATACATTGAAAAGCCATAAAAATAATTGATTTATCAGTATTTGTTTTTCCAACAACATTGAAAGATGATAATAGGGAAAAGCACAGGCACTAACCACATGTTAACATGGAAAGACACTTGGCAACCAGGGTAGGGCAAAAATATCAAAAAGACATGTAAATTTTATTACTAGTAAAAAATAAACAGAACGGAAAGAAACACTTCTAAAAAAAGAGAGTAAATAAATTGGCATATTTCATTAATTGGAGGTTAAGATATCACAAATTCTATTATAAGAAGAATAAATTTTATTTCTAAAATCATTCTACTGGCCAAACCGTAAAATAGAGGGGTCTCACCTCATTAACTTGGTGTAAGTTTCTACATAATTGAAACAAACATGTTATCTTACTTTGTCTCACCAACAACCTCATGACAGAAGTTTCATCACACGTGATGGTTGTGTCCGAGCATTGCAGCAAGCAATTGCTTCCACAAATATGTCTTGCAGCTGACGCCTCCAACGACTATCTAATTTGACCTTTTATAAGATTGTTACAAACTACAAACAGAAACAAAACACAGAGCAGTTACTTAATTTTTACATTGTGATTCTTTGTGCCAGCTTCCTCCATTCTGGTGTTTGACACAAAAGCAACTAAGACTTAGAGGCAGACATGTCCAGCACTGTTCGCAGCCATGTGTCCACCCACATTTGCCATAATAGTTTAGCCAATTCCAGATTATGGTTGGGCCTCAAGTGTTTATCGCCCAAGATGCTTCTGTTAAAAGTTCCAGCCAAAATTCCTCCATTACACTAGCTTGAACATGTGTGTCTGTAAATGTGCCTAATTAATTCCTTCCCAAGCACTGATGGTGAAAAGCAGCTGGTAGCCTTCTCTCTCTGTTGGCACATGATGTTACTGGCTGTTAAGAATAAACAACTTAGCTTCATTTACACGCTTCATCTACAAGCAACAATGAACAGTGTTTGGAAGCATAGAATTTCTACCGGAGCGCCTACACAATTTTTCCGAGACCGAGGATAGTTACAGACGTGTCAGAATTCTACGTTTCAGCAATACCGCTGACCAGTAAGCCATGCAAAACGCTACCTGAGATTGAGAAGATGCCAATAATCGACGCCTAGCTACAACTCCAAAGAAGTTCAAGGGCGTAAAGAGAGTTTTCGCATGCCAACAATGGCCACCCTTAGCTCTGCACAAGATGCGTGCGCATAGCACACCCCACCACTGGGCCCACAGCCAAAGAAGAATATATTCTCGTGCAGAGGCTGGAATCATAAGTTGACTGTCTGCTCTACTGAGAGACACATCACCAGCTGGGCAGTCTGATACACCACACTTGTTTGCCGGAGTTTTCTGACCACCACCGCCTAGAGATCTTCAGCTCATCGCTGTCTACTGCAGAACTTCAGAAGTCCTCCCACTGGGAAACCTTCCAGAAGTCAACTGTCACCCTAGTCGTCGGCCCTTGGCAACGGCTACCTGATGTGCCCTTCAGGACGTGTACACCCCCCACGCCCCTTTTGGGTATGTGTACACAATTAGACAGGGAAAGTTGTCATTAGCTACTTAGTAGAAACTGCCCCCAGTCAGGTTAGAACCAGGTCCCCTTCATCTGTACAGTGTAGTTTACTACTTTGGTCAACTCTCGATAGACAGGAGATAGTACAGGCCACCATGTCATATTCCTTATAGAATAAATGCTATCTGATCTCTCATTTTCCCTTGAGTAGTTCCAGACTACCATAGTAGATACCTACATCTTGCAGAGTTGAGCAAGAGACTGGGTTTGCCAATACCAGTTGCAGTTTAGTGTAGGACTACACGTTCTTCCGGATGGGGAAATTTGTACGTCAGAACACACACCATTCGATGCCATTTATTTAGTGCACCCAGTGTACCGAACGGTAGAGCCACAACCACTAGTCATACCCCTGCTTGAGAGGATAAGTCGTTAGACCGACTTGCACCTGTCCACCACACCGTTTGTGTTGCCGGATGGAGTGTTTGAGTTGACTCTGGGTCGGACCTGTCCGCTCTAGATAACCCGTTGAAGCTATTGGAGTACCTCCAAAGGAACCTGCTCTTCAACCACTGTACCGTTTGTGTTGCCGGTTGAGGAATAAGGTTGTACTCAGCATCGTTCTGGTGCACCTAGACAGCATAACACTGTTAAATAGGGAACGCACATCACCTGCTCCTATCTCTCGGGATAAAGGTTTATCAACTGATGCTCTTCACCAAGAGAGGTGGGAGGGAAATGAAAGCGAGTAAGGTAACTACTGCCTACCAGTATACCTGGGGTTGCAACCCAACCCAGTAAGGTACTCTGCCCATTAACCCCACGGGAACGAGCTCAAGTCGGTGGGGTTAACCCCCTGAGTCCCTCCTCTTCTTTGTTTCAGCCTTTCCAGAAGGTTTCAGAGAGCCGGAACCCGCATCCAATGATAGTGGACATTCGTAATGGAGAAAGGGTACCAATCTGTCTTGCATGCCCTGGTTCTTGATTCGCCGCGATCCCAGCCCGCAGAATACGTCCAGCAGCCCGTGGGGCAGCAGCAGTTCTTGGCACAGCAGCTGGAACTCTAGCAAACAAAGCTCAACCAGTAAACCTGCCCCTTCTCTCAGCTGATCAAGTGTAATTAGACGTAGGCTGCAGGCCTCTAAACCAGCACTCCGACCTGTAGTTAAGGCTGTTGTAAACTTTGTACCCAGCCTCCAGCCAACACGACCCGTGTTATATTCAGGGCAGCCTTTAGTACACAAGTAGAGCCAGCCAAATCACCATAGTGCTCGGGGCCAGCCCTAGCAAAGTACCCTGTTTCTGAGACTGAGTATTATCACCCTGACCCAGATACCATCACACATCACTCTCTTTCTTGCACCCGCTCACTTCCTCGAAACTTACCACAGCCAGAGATTCTAGGGGTTGCATCAGCCAACACAGCTGGGAAAAGTGTGCTACCATCAGCAGAAGAACACTTGTTTCTGTACAGATGTTCACACATGTAAACGCAGCACCCTGATTTCCATCGAAATAGCCACATGTGGGGTGTTCAACTACTGGTACTTGTTAGCCGGCACAGTCCTGTAAGCTAGCAGGAACCCACACACATCCCACAACTCCATCAAGAGATGGGTTGTATCCTAGAAAAAAATAGGGAAAAAAAAAATTATAAAAATAGTAGTCTCCAATAATTACAAAATAATAAATTACCTGAGCTGTACCATATGTACTGCAAATATACCCCCAGTAAAAAAAATTGGCATAGCAAAAATAGAATGGTTATTAATTTATGATTCAGACTGTTTTGCCATCCAGCAACATGCGCTGCTGCCTGCCAGGTCAGGTGATTGATAACATAACCAGTAACTGTTACTCAACAGGTATAGTCTGAGCGCAACACAAAATAGTAAAGATGTTTAAACTTGGATGGCGCATCTACTTCAGCATGCTTGCAGGTCAGACTGAATGTCATGCTCCCATCCCACTTCCTGTATAAAATATCTTCTTTTTTATAAACATTACATGGATGATATCACTATCCCTGTCCGAGTCTTGCACTCTTCGGCAGAAAGGAAAAGCAATCAATGTTTTTACAAACTTCAGTTGTGTATATTTTTCTAAAACCTTTATCTGCACATAAGATCCGCATCCTTTTCCAAATTTGTTTATAAGAAAAAAATATGCAGGTGGTACACAAATTACATTATATAAGATATTGTGATTATTTCTTTTTTCATAATCACATTTTTCTGTTTTATGTTTTTGTCAGTATTGATTTTAGTAGCATAAACATTAATTTCCAAATGTTTATAATAACTCGCATGTACTTCAGCAACGAATACATTTTAGTTTTGATCTTCCTATTTGCTGGTAGCCGGAAACATGCTTCACTTTTTTAGTATTGTACACAGAGCTCAGGAAATAATTTTACTCTTAAAATACGTTGTAAAGAGGGACTAACAAACTTTGTTGTTGAAATCAATCTTAGTTTGTGAGATATTTAAGAGACAGACCCCGCTTACTCGCAAGGAGTTGAAATGTTTTAGAATACCACAGTGAGACTAAGCTACCCATCAGTGGGTATGTATGCAAGTTTTGCTACTTTCAGAGATTATATCATGAGATGCATTAAATAATTAAAGTGGCAAGTACGATCGTGTTTCTGTGTAATCATAAACCCTGAACCCTCCTGTATTTTAGGTTATGTAGTTATTGCCAATTTTTTTCGCGTCCTTCATTGTTGAATATGAAAATAGTTTATGGTACTAGACGGATAACACACCAGTGCTGTTCATGAACGTCTGATGTTATTTTGGAATACTATACACAGGAAAATTACCTTTCAAAAAATCAGTGAATGTGGCAGCAATGTAACCAAGTGAGAATGACATTAAATTAGACGAATGTTCAGAAAGTGACACATTTTAATTACTAATCTTTCTGCTGCAGGTTATGTTATCTATGAATAAATGCACGAATCACCTTACCAGTATTTATTGCATTAAAAAATAATTGAATAAAGTTATAGTTATAAAGTGTGACTTTCAACTGGTTTTGGTAATTTCACAAGATAGGTATCACCCCTTATTAGGACCCTATCACCACATAAGTAGTGTACGTTTAATTTCTGTGTGGTTCGTACTATGTCGGTAAAATGTTGCGTGAAATTTGGGTAAGTAAAGAAAATGTGACATGCTGCAAGTTTTTTTAATGAGGTTTGATTGTATACATATACAGGATGGCAATTGACCTGGAAAAAAGGGAAAAGTCGGGGAATTTTTTTCCACCAGGGAAACTTCAGGGAATTTTGTGAATTGTCAGGGGAAAAAATAAATGTAATTTAAGTTTCCATGACAGCAATTAAGTTATCATAAATATTTTAGGATATTTATTTGTTACACTTCAACAGCAGTTGTTGAATTGCAGATCCAAATTTTTGTCTACTTTAAAAAATAAATACGAACCTAATACCAAACAACGCCATCGTGCAACTATGAGGAAGGAGGCGTATTATTGTGGTAGAATTGGTATTAAACTGTTCACAATCATTCACAACAAAATGTTTACCTCGCCTTGTGGATGTTCAACTCATCAAAACTTCCTGTTACCAAACTTTGTTACGTCCATGTGAATAAGGTTGCCAAATGCAAACACCTGTAAACTGTGTGCCGTGCATTCACAAGAAGTTGGTGCCAAGCCATCTCGTTGCTACTAAATCGTTCAAAACTTGAAAATAAATTAGTGCTAAGTGTTTTTTGGTTTCAAATTTTTATAATTTATATTTTGCATTTTGTAAGGTTGCAGTTGGAACACAGCTACATTCAACTGTTAAACCGCCTGACTGCAGATGAATACGAAATCATATCTTTAATACTAAAATCGTAGAATTCATAAAATAAACAGCACTGTAATGTAAAGCGCATCTTGTCAGTGGTAAAGTAGTATTACAAAATATTTGGGATTAAAAACTCTTGTAAAACAATAAGTATGTAATTAATAAACTATACCTTTAATGAATATTTTGACAACTTACATTAAATAAGTGTGATGCACATTCGTTTATTGCAAATAACCTATACAGAGTGCATGTTAACCTTTAAAGTCTGCAATTTGGTAATTTGTAATTGGTAATTCATAAGTTTTCAAGTAGACATGTTATGCAACACTTGTTATGGTGTGGGACAGAAAGATTTCTGTATCATAACTGTATTGTTATAGTTGGAAACATACTAGTTTAGATTTTTTTTTTTTTTTATATTTGTGAAAATTTTCATGTGTGTGACAGGGGACTAAAGAACTATTGAGTTGAGTGTAAAATACCAGCCGCGTCGCTTAGGTACGACACTGCAACATATTTAAAAAAATGCAAGACATTCTCATACATTTTGTACGAGAGCACTCATAGGAAGAACATATTTGCAAAAAACAGAACCTTTTCATTTCTTTCAAGAAAACTAACTGCGGCAAAGAACACTACATAAACGTCACACTCACATAAAATTAGCATTCATGGATTTATAAGAAAAATAAAGAAAACCTCAGTTACCAGCAACAGATTATGTTTCAAACTAAAGATTACCTTAGAACTCTGAAATTTTATAAGCAAAATAATTAATACGCTGATCCCATTTCCTTACGTGATATTTAGCATGACTGATGATAAAACGTATGCAAACAAAATTTAACTACCTTTCATACAACATTACTGAAAAAAACTAGTACGTGGTGAAATAGTCTATTTAGCTCAAATTATTTGAAGCAAAACTTTATCTCTGGTTTTCCTAAAATATCTGGCTAGCACAGAATTCGGTAAAGCGATTCAACTCCAAATAATTGGCCTCTGGGTATGCTGGCGTGTATCCTCTGAATACTAAATCTGTGGCCAATTTCAATATTTTAAGCAAGATCAGTTATCGTTTCAATTTAAACTCAGCCGAAAATTATTATCTAACACTTCAGATTTGGTGTGGATTGAATATAGTGACATTTGGAGATGTTGAATGACGTAGCTCTTATGTCCTTCCAAGGCGGCGAAAAATGCTGAAGAGCACAAAAAATCTAATTAATCCCAGTTGAACCTCTTCACAAAATGTCCGCTGGATATTACGTTACACTGGGCGTCTCTCCACATGCCTTCTAACCCTATCTTAGGTCAGTGGACTTGGCAAAATCTCCAACATCTCTGAGCCCTAATTTACTATGGTCTGTCTATATTTGTATGTAGTAGGGGAGTCCCCCTTTCCGGGTCTTCAACCCAAGCCAATTTACAAGAAACTTAAGTTATGATGACGTAGTTCCTATGATATCATTCTGATAGAAATTTACAGCAATATGTCGATTCTCTGTGGCCTATCTTAGCCAGGTATTCTACTCATACTAAAAGATAATTTACTTTATTACACTAGATTATACAGTGACGCCAGCTAACGGCCAGCGGCGCTAGAGCCCATGACGGCGCTCACCACGCACGTGTCCTGCACGTGCGCAAAGAGGCCAAAATTTGAACTTTCACATAAATACTATTTTTCAGTGTAAAATGTGTTTTGTATATCTATTTGCAGGGTTTAATATGTCTTAAAAAATTTTTAAAAGTGTTTGTTGTTATTTTAAAATTGTTTGGTTATGAAATTCAAAGTGCCCGTGGCACAGAGATTAAGAACACTAATATTCCAGCATGAACGCCGTCATAAAGAGACACTGAAATAATATGAAAAATTCATAAGACAATTGTAAAATGTATAACAATATTTAATTTAATTTGTGCCACATTTATTTCAATAATAAAGTATTTTCTTCAGCATGCGTAGCACTTCCGCTTATGTGAACCCCGTAGATGGCTATGGTAGATCCGTGCGATGCTTGCCTCTGGACAGTATGTCGAGAGCTGGCGAGATAAGACATTGTCACGTATGCACTACAACCTTTTGTTCACTGATGTAGATTTCAATAGCACTTTTAGTATACCGGTTAACATTTGCTTGCGTATGTTTGCCAGAAATTTTCCCCAGCATTATGCTTTCGCTTATATTTTAACTTAATCGAAGAGAAAGAGGTCGGAGAGGTCACGCGACCCGCGCAACTTTAATCAGGCGCCATCTACCTATGTTAATGGCGTTTCATCATGATTTCTGCATTATTGCCACATACAATTTCAAGGGCTTTGTTTTCATGTATGTATTTGAGGGTATTCTCCATGTTTGAATATTTTACGGCAACATCGCGTACAACCACGTGGCTAACCTATGCCAAGTATATGTCTAAGCTATCATTGCGTTTGAGCGCTTTTTTATCTAATATTGTATGTGCAATATTTTATTCCGAGTTCTATGTTACATTTTTGTCAGGTTTCCGTGTAATTTTCACCTAAATGGGTGCTTTTGTGTTTGACCACACGGTCACTTTCAATTTGATTTTTCCATCATCAGGCATGTTACAAGCCTGTAATCACTTAAATCATAAAGAGAATAATTTTTTCTATCAGAATTATATTTTGTTGGAATTTAATTTGCGGTTTTCACAAAGGAATGTTGCAATTCCACCTGCACCACATGGTCTGCTACGAACTTCATCTAGCGGCATCAGCCCCATCTAAACATGTTTTCACACATGTGTGTATTTATTGTGAATACTCGTCTCATGCCCCATCATCTTTTAAGGGTCTTTATGTATTTTGAGTAATTGTGGAAATTTGTGTACGGTGCAATTACTTCCGTCCTAGCCGGCTCTGTGTATAGGCCATCACCACACTACCCAATTGCTGGCGGGCAAGCCCAGACGAGTTTGCTTTAGTGATGCCGAGTAGTCGCACTTATTAATATGTTTCATCAATTGTCCTGTCTTCAGGGAAAAACCGTCAGTCCACCCTAGCGGCTATCGGCCCTCTTCCCTTTTGAAGATTGTGCTTTCACACACCTTGGTGAGATCATCCATCTATGCATGTGCTAGATTAATTGCGGGCTGGGGAACACCCAAGCGGAATTGGCTAGTCATGACCGAGAGTATCATAATTTCATTGGCACGTTGATCTATACGAGCAATGATAATAAAAGCAAGATTACAGTGAACTTACCCCTTTTATTCAGTAGTGACAGTCTCCTAGCCACATATATTTTATTAGTGTTTATTTCAAAGTGATGTTTAGTAAAAGTTCAGTATTCCCTACGTGTTTGTAAGTCTGCACGGGTAAGACAGAACCCCCACATCCCTGAGAACCCTAAGACTCAATAATGCAGTGATTGGGAAGCACAGCTAGCCCCCATATTACCAGTAAGTATTTGTGTCATAGTTTGTCTCGTTTCTCACCCGATTGCGTCAACTGGATCATCAAAATAGCATGGTATAATTTTAAAAAATTACAGCTTCGAAACTATTTAACTGATTTGGTTGGTTTTTGAACGAAAATTACCAGGAAGAATCAAAGTTTTGCTTACCTTAAAATGTTTCTATGTGCACTCCATTTCAAGCTCTGCATGTATCCAGGGGATACTCAACCTCCATCCACGTATTCCGGAGCAGTGTCGGTTTAATTGTCTCAATGGCAGCAGTGATTCTCTGATGCAAATGCTCCAAATCTCGAATCTTCACAGCATAGACAATGTTCTCTACATATCCCCAAAAGAGAAAGTCTAAAGGGGTAAGATCGGCACTTCTTTCGGTGTCCTTTTCTTTTAACATGAAAGCAGCAAATGCAAAACATTTGGACAGATTTCCAGTTTAATTTCATGCCTCAATTTAATCTTGTAGACATGCAATCTCAAATGTTTATGAAGAACATTTTGCATGGTAGTTTTTGGAATGCCAAGCTCCAAACTGCAGTGGGTAATTGACTTTTAGGGGCTGCACACACAAGATAGCCTAAGCTGTTCCATCTAATCTTTGGACATTCTTGGCCATCCTGGTGATTTTTTTTTTTTTTTTTTTTTTTTTTCCCCTGTACGGTACCAGTTTTGCTGTCACTTTTAACCCATTGACAGATAGCTCTGTTTTGGTTCACATTGTCCAGGATACTGCCATATATAATTATGTTGCACAGTCACTACAGATTTGAACTCCTCGAACCACAGAACACACTGTGCTTTCTGCTGCACGGTCGACATATCACTGGAGGTGTCAGTGCAGATGCCAGGTGGCGCCACAATCTATATGTTGGTGTGCCACTGTCGAACACACCCCAAAAAAACTTTAGTCCTTCCACTACAATTTGGTGCAAGAGGCAGCTAATTCTGTTAAATAGTTTTGTCACTATAAAGTTATGAAATTGTACTGATTATTTTTCGAGGATCCTGTATATTAACAGTGATATCAGATTCAGTGCATGAAAACCAGGTTAAAAAAATAAACAGTGTAGTAAACATTTACCATAATAACTTAAACAAAAATTATGTCACATTTAATTTCTAAGAAAGGTGGTAAAATAAAATATAAAATTAAATTATATTACCTTGGGGCTGTGTTTAGAAGCAAAAATAGATAGGATTTTATAAAAATATTACAAGTTGAAAATTTGGGTTTTACAATGTAAACAAGATGTGAAAAAAGGAAGTAAACAAACTTTAAAAGTCTGAGGTGGCCTACCACTACAGACAAAAGGTCAAAACGCAAATTATACAAATACTTAATCAATTTTGTGGACAAAAATGGGTCACGTGACGTGACCAATTTGTTAAAAGTACCAGTTGGAAAACTGCCTGTTTTGAAAATGCAGGGAATGTGGTAAATAATTTTTTGTTGATCGAACAATGTGTGTTAAATCAGTAATGTGATAAATCGTCATGCTTCATCACGTGGAAGACAGTATATAAACATTCTCAGTGATGTGCTATTTTAGTACTAACTCAATATGTGTGGTTACCTTTCATTGTACACTTTCTACAAAGACGCTTATAGCAGTGAAACTTTACCTCGTCCTATCACTAGACGACTGAAAGTATCTTCTATTTAATTTGATGATTTTTTAACAATATTATCGTTATTTTATGATGGCAAACATATTGATTCTTGTGTGGTATTTTATATGTAATTGAAATTTCAAATTTTCTACAAAAGGGAAATATAACCTTAAATAAATGCTTCACAAAATGTTAGGCCTATATTAAATTTTACTAATTCATATTGCATAAACATCAACTGTCAAGTCGTCTTCTGGACAATGCCTTAACAAAACTTTTTCATATAACTTGAAGAGCATGATTTCAAAACATATTACTATGGACCTTATGCCTAGTCAACAATAGCTGGTCCACAGTTGAATGGTCCGCAGACGCATGTCCCAACTTACATGTCTACAATAACGACCTTCAAAGCTAAACTTTCCAACACTGGCACCAGAGTGCACCAAATTTGCCGCCATCCGAAGCTAAGCTTTCAGACACTGAAACTAGTGTGCAACCTAATCAGCGTGTCAATAAATTGTATGCTATTACTAATAAATATTGATCTTTCTTGCTTATTTTATTTTTTTTTCTAATTTGAGTTATGCAAATGAGTACGTTTTGATTTTGCTTTAATTTAACTTTATTTCGATATTGTGTTTTTTTTTTTTTTTTTTGCTCTAGTGTATTAATTATTGTATTTTTACTTATTAAAGTTTTGTTTTCATGGTTACGAGATTGAATATTATTGCTTTGAACAAATAGTGAGTTTTAATAATAATAACTAACACACCTGCAATTTACTTTTGCCGTTTGCGCACAGTAATATGTAAACAAAAACAATTTGGAAAACGTCTGCGGACCAAAGTTGAAGTTGGCGAATGATCTTGGGACATTGGGACAGCGAGCTATGACGTCAGAGGTTCACGTGCACCAATCAGCAGTTAGAAGTCTGCGGACCAGTTATTGTGAACTAGGCTTAAATTTCACAATAAAGCAAGACATTCTGTTCTAGCCCAAACAGATTACTTCGAAAATTGCAATTTTGGAGAAAGTCACAAATTTGGTAATTTGCCTACATTTGAACATTGAATTAAAATGCTGTGTACAATTTGCATGTCTACAGACTTTTCCTTTTTTTACTAATCATCAGTCAATACACAGTTAAAAAATAAGCGTTCTTTTGTAGTTGTGTTGCAGTGAAAAAAATAACTCTAGATGTATTTTTTTTAAATTGGGAACTCAAAGATTTCATTCTTAATAATGGTAAACATGAAACAGTATATTGAGTTTGGTCAGGGGGTGAAATTTTTGGGTGTCAAAAACAGGGAATTTTATTTTTTCAATGTTTGGTAGCCACCACCGAAGAAGGGTATTTTATTGAGTTTCTTTGTGGTTTCTAAACACTTTTTGAATCTAACCTTTGAAAAATCACGCCATGCAGGTATGACGTGTTTGGTTAAGCATTTTATACTTTTACTATCATAAAAATAACTTACATTTGGTTAAGTTTATCTTTCACTTATATTTGTCTATAAATTATATTTTATTCAAGATTAATATGAATTAAAAAACTGAGAAAAAAAGTGTGTTGGTATAAGATAGTCTATAAAAGATGTGTTGGCATACGTGAATGTAAACTGTGACAAAATTATCATAGGCCAGACCCAGGAAACATTTTAAATGGATAAAAATTCCAAACACCTAAACTTATATACACTGAACTTCCTAGAGGAAACATATACTTTATTAATATGCAAAGGAAAACACATATTAGACAAGAAATGCACCCGTTATCAATTGTATGAAACTAAAATATTTTTTCTTAGCAATATCTGTGAGGAGGCGCTCTTAGAAATAAAGGAAAAATTTGAATTTTGTAATTTCTTTCCGTTTACCATTTTGCCGATTAGCCATTAAAATCCTCTCATCCAACATGGCTTAGACTTATGCTGGGTGGTCTTCAATGATAAAATTTTTTTTTTTTCCAGCATCAAAATCAAGTTAGGCCACTATTCAACATGTGTGAATCAGAAGTTCCTTTTTTCATAGAGCAAAACCTCCTCATTGTTTATAATATCACAGATAATTTTACTAGCTAATATGCCAATATTATATAACATTACTTTAAACCAGTGTTCTCTTAGTAACAAACTTACATTGAGAAAACTAAAATGTACAAGGAGAAACATAAAATTTTCAATATAAATAATCACAATAATAGCTGTCAGATGTAAACATTACAAATGAATCCAAGCTTTTACCAGCCAACTGTCACCTTGTTAGTACCGCCACACCGCTCTGTCATGTTGAACTGAAAACTATGGTTAAAAGTTAACATTACATACATCACCTGAGGTACTACATAGGAAATTATTACTACATAGGAGATTATTCTTTTTAAGTGATTATGTATAATTTTAGAAAGTAAACAAATAGCACGTGTTTTCTAACAGCTGAGAAACCATTCTTACCAACATAGGCAAAGAGAAACAAATTTCATTATACAGTGTATTGACATGCTCCAAATCCCTGCTGTCCTTGAGACACTGGATGGGATTTGTGGAGTGAAAGATAAATAAATAAACTAACTTTATCGACAAGACAATTTTATTATACACAAACCCATAGGCATCATTACACATCTTAATTAGACAAAACGTATGTTTTCCAATTACATCCTGAAATGAAAATAAACATGTTACAACAGTGGCAGACTAGATTTAAGTGCCGACAGCATTGATTCCACAAGCCTGGACAACCACGGTCACACCTATGATTAACATGTTTAGTTATAAAATTGTACTACCCACCCGGAATTCCAACATGCAGTCGCCACCCCCTCAAACTAAGATTGTTTTAGAAGTGACACTACAGGATCACGGCACCCCTGTGCCCAGTAACGTCACAGCAGCATACCCTTGAGCGGAGGTTGTAAACCTGTCATAAGCCTCAACTCAGGGTGATAAGGAATGCATGGCGCTGCTGCTACCCTGCGATAAACAGCCCCTGCGGAGAAAGGCTATCATCCCCCGCACCCCCGGAAGAGCCCTGAAGCACAGATTTTTGACTATATAAGGAGGCTCCAAAGCACCTCTAGTCAGAGTTCGCCGGCTTGCCAACCACATAGGTCAGCGAGCTCTCCCTGGTCTGACCAAGACCTCCTCCTCTCCCAGCTTGCATAAAGCTCTACCAGCTCCTGCAGCATGAGAAGGCTACACCTACACAAGCTCATCCAGCAGCTCCTGCAAAGACTCCAGAGGTAACCTCAATGTCCTAAACCCTGCACCTCTTTACCCAAATCTTTTCCTTGATTCTGCGGTAGCAGGTCATTGTGGTGTCCCCTCTGGACAGCCACCCCTTGGGAAGCAAACAATGTAAATTGTGTAATTTTCAAAAGTAAAATATTTTATTTCAAGTTTCGTCCAGATTCATCTTCACCTGTGTAAAGTAACTAAGTTAATTATTATAATCATTTAGAGTGTGTGTTGAACCGGGATTCCCCAGTGTTTTCCAGATGTAAAATAAATCTTATGTCAAACGTTATTTAGTTGACTCATTTATTTAATTACCTTCTTGTTTTAATTGAAAGTGTTTTGTTGCCATTAAAAACAAACATCTCCCTGTGGAATAGGTGTGAACGGGTCGTATCTGCCACAGGAGACAGGGCCTGAAGAAGGCATTCAGTTCGCAAGGACAGTTCCTGGGCATATCCAGTGCATCCTCTCCTTCCCACAGTGGCACTCAAACTCTCGCCTGCAAATCCTCCCGTCAGGGTCTTGGGCGTGTCAGGAGAAGACTTTCTCCTAGGACTGCACGTCTGCAGGAAAGGGGAAGAGTATTGGTTCCATTATAAGCTCTTCTGGTTTAATTTCAAATTAATAGGAACGGAGGCCCAGTAGGAACAGGAAAAGAGAGCCCCGAGCTCTACAGAGAGAGCTGGAAATACTGATTACTACTCCACTAGTAGACTCCACTTGCGAGAACATACCCTCATCTCCAATTCCTTTACGTAACAAAATATGCTGAGGTGCGACAATGGGACAGTATCATAGACTGAGAAAATCCTACTGTAATTAAATACTTTTATTAGTTACTAGCTGACCCCTGTGACTTTTTTTTAAAATAAAGCCCGCCGTAGTTTCATTAAGGTTTTATGTTTAAAATACTAATATTTCTTCTTTCAGGTTTAATGGAGTTATTAAATTACACCCTGCCGTCACTTCACACATTTTTTATGTTAGCATGATATTTAGGACTTTTGATTGATCTAGCCACTTTTTTTTATTGGGGTCCCCTTCTTGGGTGCTCTAGCAACTGAGATACTGCGGCCCCACTATTGGGTGCCCTAGTCCTTGATCAGCTGTGGCCCCACTATTGTGTTCTCTAGTCCCTGACCAGTTGCGGCCCCACTATTGGGTGCTCTAGCCCCTGGGTTACTGCGGCCCCACAATTAAGTTCTCTACCCACCAAGTTTCTGCAGCCCCACTATTGGGTTCTCTAGTCCCTGACCAGCTGCGGCCCCACTATTGGGTGCTCTAGCCCCTGGGTTACTGCGGCCCCACTATTAGGTTCTCTACCCACCAAGTTTCTGCAGCCCCACTATTGGGCTCTCTACCCACTGAGCTACTGTGGCCCCACTGTTGGGCTCTCTACCCACTGAGCTACTGCGGCCCCACTATTGGGTGCTCTATTCACTGAGCTACTGCGGCCCCACTTGATATATGTCTGTATATATATGTATGTATGTATGTATGTATATATATATATATATATATATATATATATATATATATATATATATATATATATATATATATATATATATATCCGCTGGGTCACTGCAGCCCCACTTGGAATAACTCTAGCCACTGGGCCACTACGGCATTTTGGAAGGAAAGGTTTACAGCCCATAGACAAAAAAAAAGAAGTAAGGAAAAAAAAATTTGTCAATGCTTGTTTTATACAATAATCCTAAGAAAAGCTTAATCCAGTAATTATCATAATTTTTTCCGGAACTGTGTGAGATATCTCGATGAAACAAAGACTAAGTTGATCCTGGGGTTATTATGTATATACTGTGTAAATTTGATGTCAATGCATTAACATTAGATATGTCTTGGTTATCAATTATACTATGTGAATAAATAATTAAAAGTGAAAAATTCGAAAATCGTAGACAGACACTTCTATTTTATTTAGTAGTATAGATTACACAATTCTGTAGAGCTTCAAGTACACTAAATTACATAATTGTAGTTTTATCATATAATAAAACGATAAACATGAATATAGTAAGAAGCTTTACAGTGCCAGATATAACTATAGCAAAACATTTGCTCCGTTATAGTACATGCATGTTTGAAACATTTTAACTGTTATTAAACGTAAATGACCTGAGGCAGAATGAATGTGAACATTTGTGTAGTATTGTGTCGCAAAAAATTAACAGCAATAAATTATTTAGAAATTTATTTCTTTGAATTGTGGCAGCTTATGTCAAAATATTATTTACAACTGGAATAATTTTTTAAGTTTAGTTGAGCTGTTTGGACAGCTTTTAAAAATGTATTGTCTTGTTGCGATCCGATGAAAGATGGCATGAGGTGAGCAGCGCCTGGAATGAAGGGTGGGAAAATGGGAGAACCCTGAGAAAAGCAGGGCCACTGTGGTCAAGTGGCTAGAGCGCTCGCCTCCCACCAAGACGATTCGTGTTCAATTCCTGGCTAGGTTGGTCCACGGATTTTCGCATGTGGGAATCGTGCCGGGACGATGCCGCATGTTAGCGAGTTTACTTGGGATCTCCCATTCCCCCCCCCCCCTTTTTTTTTTTTTTTCCATTCCCGGCGCTGTGCCATAGTCACATCATTCACCCCTCATTGGTTCTCAAGACCATAGAGAACCGCCCAAACCTCTCAAATCAACCTGAGAAAAGCAGCCAAATAACGGCATCGTTCAGGTACCATTAGTACCATTCCCACATACACAAATCCGGGTGACACCACCAAAGTATTTTTAAGAAACCTGTTTTTGAATACTGTGGGTAGCGTATTAGATTCTGCCATTTATATTCTGTTTAGGTTTGTGAAAATATGTACAAAAATTATGTGAATTTTGAATTAAAAAATGCATGTAACGTCTTTCTAGTGAATGGCTAAAATTATCCGGACAGCTATAAAACATATCTTGATAAGATACGAATATATTTGTGAGCAATTAAATGAAATTTGGGAGACGATGTCTGTATAAAAAATTTTTTTTTTGTTTAAATGTAGCATTTCATGTGAGCGGGAATTTAAACTGCATGCTGAAGCAATATTTCTTAGACTGTTCTGGCACAAGAGTGTTCTCATTCCCAAAATCCGTGAATTAAAAAGTTCTTTTACTTATGTGGTGATAATAGTTTTTAGAGCTTGTTACCTGTACACGGTAAAAATCAACAAAAAATGATGTTTAAAATTTTCATTGCCAAAAGAATTATTTTAAAAGCTGTATACTTTTTCATTGTATGAAATACAATAACTTGTCCAGTTTACTGTTATTGTACAAATGCAGACTTTAAAATGGAAGTATTTTCTTTACAAAATCTGCGATACCAGTTATGGATTCGGGCAGAGAATCAATCCTCTGAGTAATTTTTTTTCGTCAATGTGAAGTATAGAACTCTCTCTCCAGAGATTTCACAGCACACATAGCTACCACTCTATAACTAGATGCATATAAATGAAACTATTGCGTATTGCAAATTGTTTTCTTGCGTGGTATTTTAACATTCATTTCATGCGGTAGCTACATTTGCAATTCCCAGCAAATCTTACATATGTATTGCAAACTGAAGTGTGCAAGCGGGAAATTTGGGGAAAGTGTATTATCTATCCTGAGCTGGATTATAGGACACCTTACTTATAATATAAGTTGCTGCAGTTCGTGAATATGAATATGTCCTATAGAAAATGATGTCACAAGAGAAATTCATGTTACATGAGAGCCGCAGTTGTTGAGTGACTGCTGTACCATTCACCTCCAACCAAATCGTTCCGGGTTCAATTCCCAGCGGGGTCACTGCCAGATTTTTGCATGTGGGAATTGTGCATGGACGATTCTGTTGGTCCACTGGTTTCCTCGGGAAACCCCTCACCCCCATCTTCCCCCACCACCTAAAAAAAATTGCATTCCTGGCGCTGCTCAATATCCATCTCATTTCTGATTTCATTCATCAGCTCTGAAGATCTCCGAAGGTGTTACTTGCAAGGTAACTTGGGACAGTTGTATTTTTTTCCCAGTATGCTTGTTAAACAACTTAACACAAATGACATGTACGTTATTTTGGAAGGAAAGTAACAATTGGGGTAACATTAACATTTTTGCTAGCATGAAAAATAAACATACCTTCAAATGCCCAAGTTACTGCATGAGACGTTATCATTTGTTTACAAAAGTTTTTAGAAGTACAAAAACATTAAAAGCACAAATTACAAAATATGTTTGCAGTGAATAGGGTTACATACTTAAAAAAAAAGAGCTTACTTAGTGTTTGAAAAAAGATACATTTAATTTATTGAAATTTACGCACAGCTTACTAGCGTTTCATTAGTGTAACGTATACTTTTTTTTTATGGAAGTGCGACTACACTTGGCAATATTGTAAAATTTTGTGTATCTACTTAATGAGTTTATATGTTGACCAAATTGCTAATATTGCATAAAGACTGCATTTTATGTTCCTAGTGCACTTAGTTTCCTTCGCACAAATAAATGCAATCTGCCGCTAACATTACCTTTTATAATACATAGTTTTTATTTCACCATTTATAAATTAATATCTGTTTAGGACAAGCAGTTGTGCTCATCCTCCATTCGCGCCATCTTGCGACATCACTGCCCTCTCATGGCAAACAAGCAGCTAACATGTGCCTGAGCGCAAAAACAGCACAAGTGACATATAAAGAATACCACCACATAAGAAGTTTTTTTGGTTTGTAAACATTCCACCCACCAAAAATAAACATTTTTTTCCCAATTGTCCTAATGTACACCACGTAATATATGTAGGTATAAAAAAAACATCAAACAAAAGTATGAGTCTGAAATCTTACACGATACACCATTATTCTTCAGGAAAAGGGCATGTTTTTGTGACTGGTCTGGTAAAGTTGCCTTGAGGTGTTCTTAATGACACGACATGCACTATCCCATCCTGCCCTGGGTGAACTCCAGTCACACGTGCTGTCTTCCACTGTGGAGGCAAGTTTGTCTCTTTTAGCAGCACCAGTTGGTTCACTTGAATGTTGGGCTGCGGGTGACGTCCACTTGTTTCTCTGCTGGAGTGTGTGTAGATACTCGTTACTCCACCGCTTCCAGACTCTCTGTTGGAACTGAGTGATTAGTTCCCAACGGTCAAGATGATTCTGAGGAAGATCTGACATGTTTGTGATCTGGCTGAACTACCAAAGCATCACCCACTAGGAAATACCGTGGGGTGAGAACATCATACTCTCGAGGATTCTCCAACAAAGCACATAGCGGTCGAGAGTTGCGCACTGCAGATATCTGTGCAGAGTTCCCAGCTCTTCGAAGGTAAGCAGCTGTGTTCCCATCACACGTTTCAGGTGTTGTTTTACACTTTTAATTGCCGCCTCCCAGAGGCCACCAAAGTGGGGACTGGCAGGGGGACTGAACCGCTACTGTATCCCCCTTTGACCGGCCTCACTGACAATGTGTTGCTGGCTTTCTCCACAGAAGAGGCTTTTGTACACTTCTGTCAGGTAGTTTCTGGCACTCACCAGGTTTATTCCATTGTATGATGATATCTCCGATGGAAGCCCTCGAATGAATACAAAGCGCTTCAGTGCAGCAAGGAATCCTGCTGCAGAGAGGCCTGTCACGAGCTCCAGGTGCACAGTCTTTCTCACCATGCAGATAAACAAGCACAGATAAACCTTCTGGGTGGTCTTCCTTCTCACTTTAACAGGAGTAGCAAGGAATGGGCCCCCAAAGTTAATTCCAACATTGCAAAATGCTCTACCCTGGGTGAATTGCGAGGCAGGGAGCGTGCCAATCAGTGAGGCTGATGAAACTGCACTCACTTTAAAACATGTGACACAGTTGTGAAGGAGCTTACAAATCAAAGTGCGAGCAGAAATGATCCAGAATTCTCGACGTGTCAGGTACAGTGTGGTTGATGGACTCGTGTGCAGGTTAGTCATGCGACAATGCATTATAATCAATTCGGACAGTCGGCTTTGCTTTGGAAGTAGGATGGAATGCTTACTTTCATCAGTCAAAGGTGCATTATGCAGCCTGCCGCCCACCCTGACAACGCCCTTCGTGATCAAGAATGGCACAAGACTTTTAATGGGTTTAGAGCATGGTTCTCCCTTTTCCAAGGCTCTAATCTCTTCCCTGAAGTAATTTGCCTGCACAATCTTGACACAGTAATTACGGGCAGTGCAAAACTCCTCAGTTGTCTGCAACTTGCCAATGGAATGAGGCAGTTTTTGGAAAATTTCTCTCACTCGTAAGATCCATGCCATGATTCTCTGAAGTCTAGAAAAAGAAGATGATTTCTGCAACAAACCGAAAGGGTCATAGGAGTTCTGCATCTGATTGGAGTTCGCCACAAAGACACTGGAGACCACTAGTTTAACTTCGGGAAAAGATACTCTCTCGCAAGAATGCTTCACAGGCCAGCTCTCATGAGGTTGCAACAGCCAACGTGGTCCTGAAAACCATATTGTGTTCACCAAGTGGTCTGGAAGACAACCACGTGAAGCAACATCAGCAGGGTTATGTTCCGATGGAACACGCCTCCAGGAACTAGGTGGTATAATGGACTAAATCTCTGCAACACGATTGGCGACAGAGGTTTTTAAACTGTGTGGTGACAATCCTATCCAGGCTAGGACTTCTGTGGAGTCTGTCCAGGTATGCAATGTCAGGTTAACAACTTTTGAATCATAGGGTCTTACAACACATTGCCAAAGTTTATATAACAAAACTGCTGCACACAGCTCTAACATTGGAACATACAGAATCTTGAATGGCGCCATCCTAGACATGGCGACAAGCAGGTGCATTTCAGTAGCACCAGCAGCTGTAACACAATGAGCATAAATGACTGCAGCGTGTACCTTCTTGCTGGCGTTGCAAGAACCATGAAACTGCACGTTATGTTCTTGGACTGGAGCGAATCTGCTCACATTAACCTCAGACAAGGATGGCAAAGAGTCCTTAAAACATGTCCACACTTTTTATATCTCTTCTCCAACTGGCTCATCCCAACCTAGGCCTTGAGTCCACAAGGTTTGTAACATCATCTTACTGGATGTGACCACTGGTGCTACCCATCCAATGGGTCATAAAGACGAGCAAGAGCTGAGAGTATATATACCACGCTTTGTCACTGGTAGGTCAGGGACAGTCACTTTGTACAAAAAGTGGTCTTGCACTGGGTCCCATCATAGGCCTAACACTTTCACTGGATCAGGACAACCAAACATATGAGATGAGTTCTCAGATTCATGTCGATGGTCATCCAAGAGCTCCTCATGGTTGGAGCACCACTTGTGTAGTTGAACACTCCTACTGCCAAGAGTCCGATGAGCTGAGGCTTTAGCAACTGAGCATCGGCAACAGTTGCAGCTTCTGTAATTATATCATCAAAAATGACATCCTTGAGTATAGCATGAGCAGTTAGTGGAAACTTGTTACCCCCGTCTGTTGCAAGTTGCTGCAGGGTGCAGAGGGCTTGAAAATGCGAAGAAGCCAGTCCACATGTGACTGTGTTCAACTCGTACACATTAACTGGGTCGTCCACTGAATTCCTCCAAAGAATACACTGGTACTTCCTATCAATGGGATGAACAACTATTTGTCTGAACATCTTGCATACATCCGCAGTCACAGTAACTGGAAATGTTCAGAAGCTCAAAATTATATCAAAAATTTCATTCTGTAATTTCGGGCCCAGAGAGTATAAGATCATTCAGTGATTGTCCATTTGTGGTCTTGCAGGATACATCGAAAACTACCCTCACTTTTGTGGAAACACTTTCTTCCTTGACTACTACTTGGTGAGGAATAAAGTATGCTGGCTGAGCAAACTCACTTGTAGTCAGGGATACTTGTTAGCAATTACATGTGGGTGTTAACTGTTCAATACATCTCATGTGACCCAAGCTTTCATACTTCACCATGAAGTCTTGGTAGTGCTGCTTCACCTTTGGCATCTTTGCAAGTTGACGTTCTAGTCCATCAAGTCTACGTACAGCTGTTGAAGATGAGTTACCCAAATTACACGTGGATGATCTGAATGGAAGTCTCAGGACAAATCTACCATCTTCACCCCGTTTGTGGGTATTTATGAAGTGATTCTCACACTGTTGGGCTTCGTTTGACAGAAACTTCACTGATGGAACCTCTTCTACCTTCCAAAACTTCTGAATGGCCGCATCAAGAGATGCATTCACTCGTACAAATAAGGAAACTGACTCACCTTTACTTGCACATGAAGCATTACCATTGTAATAAAATAGGGAAAACAGTGGTGACAAAGGTGACAGATTATAACAATTAAAATATATGCCAGCATTTTGAGCAAGCCAGTTGTAGTAAACTGACATCTGACAAATTATGGCCAAATGTTGATTGCCACTCTGAAAAGGGGTAAGATTGTGGTAATTGCTTTCGGTAACCAGTATATTGTGTACCAACTCTCTGGCCTCCCCCTTGTAAACATCCCAACAAGTAATTAATTTTCTGGACTTGGGTAAGGTGCAGAGCTTGACCAGCAATTTAATTAAATAACTCTGCAAAGCCTATCCACTCAGCTCTATTGCCACTGAATACCGGCAATGGTAGAGGTGGTAGCACTGCTGTTGGGATTCCTAACCTTTGTGAACAATCACTGCGGATCGTGTAGTCACAAGTGTTCTTAAGTTTACTGTACACCTTCTTTAGTTCACTGTAAACTGTCTCGTAAGTTGCAAACTGTTCTGTGCACTCATTTAACACACTCGAATCTTCTTGAGGCGGCTGGGTGCAGATAGCAAAAAAATTTGCCAGTAGTTCATCTCTCTTCAACATAACGTTTTCAAAGACCAACTCAAAGTCTTACACCTTTGATTCATCTTCCCTAGATGCTTCGTACAGTTCTCTGGACTCGTCTGTCTGGGCTAGCAGATAATTTAAAATTACAAATTGTAGCGCAGGTGATGCTGCAGCTGCCATTTTATTTAAAGATGTGAATAACTTTCTATCCAAAAAATAAGTTGCACTGATGCACAAAGAGCACTGTATAAAATAGCAGAATAATCACATGCTCGTACGTGAGCAAGAAACGTGGCTTAAAATTCCTCTGCTGGTGGAAATAGTTATTGCAGTATGTTTATTGACATCGTATTTCAGTGCGACGTGCTGTAAACAAAACCCGACAATAACCGCTGAAACTTTCCCCTTTTGCCGTCACCGACCCGTTAAAAGGTGTGTATTACTCTTCTAGCGTACATTCCCGTAAACAAAACTGTATCTCCCGTAAATAATCATGTCCGGAGGACCAAAAATGTTTAGGACAAGCAGTCTTGCTCATCCTCCATTCACGCCATCTTGCTTGACACTACTGCCCTCTCATGGCAAACAAGCAGCTAACACATGCCTGAGCACTAAAACAGCACAAGTCACATATCAAGAACACCATCACACTAGAAGTTTTTTGTTTGTAAACAATATCTATTAATACATTCCGAGCAAACCACAGTAGGAAAACTAATCCCGACTATCTCACAATGCCACCCCACCCCCGTCAATCCCACTCCTCTCTCCTTTTCCAAGAACTGTGGATGAGCAAAACCGCAAAAGGTCTGCTATCGTGGCTGGCTCAGCGCAATATCGGTCTAACGTACAATACCAGGCACACGCGCTATGCGACAAGCATTTTGGAAATTCCTGTGGCTATTTATCGTGCTCTTAAATTATAACATTATACAGAGCTTTCAATAGGGTTTTAATTTGGTCATGTTGTATTTACCCACCAAAATTCCATTGAGTGTAGATAGTTCATAACAGTTATGTGTTATTTCAGTAATACAATAAAGATCTTCAAAAATCCCTTCATAATGACTTGTTCCCAAGACGAGCTTATGGGATTAGGTCTTCTCAAAACCAAGTCGTTGAGCTCGAAGATACATAATGTGCTAGTTTTTCAGTGTTTCTTCCAGCTTTCTGCGGCAGAAAACTGGCATTTCTTGACCAATTTTTCAACTTCCAGTTGTATCTTCTCTGGGTCTTCTGCAATTATGCACACATCAAGATGGTGCAAATCGTCCTTTAGAAAAGTATTCGAGCTCTTACTTGTGAATAAGCTCCGATGTGCAGACATTTCCTCTACATTGATAAATATTGCCCCCCCCCCCCCCCCTGGGTTATATGGAAATGTGTTGATACTGTCAGATGACATCTTCATGTACAACAGTAAAGATTTCTTGCAAACAGTCAGGTTACAACTGACATTGTCTTTTATTTGACACCAATATGCACTCACTTTCAGAGTTTGTGTCAAAACAAAATCTGATCAGTGTTGTGTTTTCACTGGCATTTGCGGACTGTGCTCACAGTTTTCCATGAAGGTAAACATAGTTTTCAGCTCTTTCAGGTGTATAAATACTCTGGCTTGGTGAGTTGGTAATGCCCAAGTTATGCAAAATATTAGTACACAGATTGCGCACAAATGCAGTGCGTTGTCTTGGTGTAATTTGATAGATTCGAGGTTAAGCTTTGTTTGCATGAGGCAGAGGAATGTCCTGGAAGTGGAACTTTACCAGGGCTTCAGAAAAGTTGAAAGTAACAGTGAATGGACTATATTATTGAATGTCCTCTGGAGATAACAAGCGTGATACAAAATAATATGGTCTTGCATTACAACAGATGGCAGAATATTAAAATACTATTAGTAAATACAGTGATAAATATACGTTTAGCATGGTATAGTTGGTAGTGTGTTTCTTCCCACTAGGGGATCTGACTTCAATTCCAAACACTGACTGTTGGAGTTTTTAAGTGGTTGGTGGATGTTGCTCACCTCCAGACTGCAAAAGACAGTTTCAAACCATTGCAGATTTATCCTGCCAAGGTCCCGTGGGTGGTTCACAGTCTCTATCACTGTGATGCCTGGATCTACCAGCCTTAATGCTGTCTGCTCATTATCTTCTGTTCATCCATCCGCCCATCATCCACTTATCATTTATTTTCCTCCTTAAACACAATATTATCCAAGGATTATGTGTCCAAATCCTCAGAAACATTAATAATTTACCCAAGTTTTCATAAACACATACGTATAGTCAGTCCTGCTGCAGTGTTACCTACCTCTCAGAATGATGTTTGGTTCAGTATTGTCAGTAATTGTATGTAGGCCTAATACTCATTTTCCATTGTAATGTTTGTAGTATTATTGTCATTAGCTGATATTATTTTTAGGTGATTAAATGCACAGGTACAACTTCAATCACTGTTAACGTCCATGGCATAACACAAATGCGGTCACATGTTATCTGCATAACTAACTGGAGCAGATGTGATGTATGATTTTTAACTACATATCTGCAGGAGTAAGGAGATTTGTATTTTAGGTCATTTTTGGCTTCAGATATTTGCGAATACAGTATAAATGGCCATTTATTCCTTCAGACATCGAAGTAGCGTTTACTTCCTTTCCATATGTATAGTTGATTCACTGTATCTTCTCTCTTTTCTGAAGCCCTGCTAAAGTTCTACGTCGAGGATGTTCCTCCGCCTCGTGCAAACTAGGCTTAAGTCTGGAAGATTACACCAGAGGGACAATGCACCGGATTCGTGCACACTCTGTTATAACAGTATTTTGTATAAGAATTATTTCTCACTAGCCGCTAACCAGTTGCCTGTCATAGTTTGGCCCATTACTAATTTGATTATTCAGGTGGCTTGGTACTGGCAGATCTGCCAAAGGCGTTTTAATTCATACTGTGCATTTTTCGATACTTGGAAATAACAACGTTCCTTTACATGCCCATTTTTTATAATATTTTATTTAGTCGTAGAACAGTTCCACAGTTTTACCGATATTGATTCCAGATACTGATGCCTCTTCTCAATTCAATTCCAATATTTTTGTTTCACCTCTCAATTTTGGACTTGAAAAAGGTTCTAAGATGGCACGAAAAGTACGATTATAAATAATAACTGCTTCAACAAGTTAATATGGTGTGACAAATGTGTAATAAACTGGAATATGTTATTTTTAAGTTTTTATACAGCTTAGTATATTAAAAAAAACTTCTCTTTGTTGCAATTCAATGAAAACATGCATGGTACTTTGTCTTTTCATGTATATTGTAGTCTGAAAAAATTTTCCACCATCTTAACATTTTTATACTGTAAAAATTACACACTGCATAATAATTTGTGTCATTCTCTGCAACTGTAAAAGTCCCTTCACACTATGACATTTCAACTCTGTGGGCATTTTATTAGTATACAAAGACATTGTTAACCTCGAAAACAAAATGCTAGCAATATTGTCATGACTATAAATGTACCAGGTAACCAGCATCTACAGTTTAAATGTCTGGTGCTGCCGGAATTCCACAATTTTATAAACGTCTCCAACGTATAATATTACTCAATAATTATTTATACTAATCACAATGGAAAATGCAAAAAAATGGCACATGTAAGATGCCTGGGCTAAATTAGTAATCAGGAACGTAATATAATTTCATTTAATATACATATGTAGAAAAAATGTTTTCTCTTCTCAGAGTAGTATCTGGAATTGAATCAAATTTATGGAGGTTAAAAATTAATACATTTCAATTACTTAATTTTAGCCAGAATCGTATAATTAAAAATTGATACTATCCTTATTTTCATTTTATTAAAGTTGCCATTCTTAAATTTTTTGCAGGAAATGATTTATCATATAAATTGCTTAGAACGAAATCCTCGTATCTCACATTTTTGGCGAAAATAGTTTTTTTAATTCTGAATTCAGATTTTGATTGGATCTCGAGTGCCTACAATGACTACAAAAATAGTAACAAAAAACAAACACAATATATGGATTCTGTAGGTTGGTAAACCTCGTATATCTCATCTTACAGTGCTATAAAATGAATGACAGTAATGCAATTCTGTTTTCATTTGCAGGGGTTTGAAAATGTACATGGTTTCGAACCAGTGAAGTCAAAAAGTAATTTTCACCAAAAAAGGTTAGGTATGGGGTTTTTGTTGTAAGCCATCTATATGTTTTTATGTGTGTTTACAGCTTTACTACTTATTGCTGTTTACATTTAACGAATAGCTACATTTTGTATTTCAAGCATTCTGATTCCTTGGCTGAACCAAGCTAATCTGTGTTAGGCTTATATCTTTAGATGCCCATTCATCATTGAAATCATAGATTCTTATAATCATTATCAGGATACAGCATATCTCAAAATAACTAGTCTTTTCACATAGCCTAATTTAATCACATTTTCTGGAATCTCAACATCTTGACTTGTTTCATTCATCAAAACACAAACAAGAATTATCACAAAATTACATACGGATAAGAAAATAAGAAATAAGAAAGGTCAAAAGTACGTACATGATAAAACCTCAATGTTGTAGAGCACCTCTGCACTCCTTTAGCATATGCAGCATGGGGCATAATTTGTAATAAAAGAGCCTTGTAGACCACAACTTTATCAAGTTGGTTAACCAATGCTGTGATGACTAGCGTGTGCTCTTAAAAGCAAGGGTGGATAATTTACTGAAATGATAATTCAAACACATTTTAGTGTGTCTCATTGAATTGATACTGTGTATTCTGTCTTGTATTTTTATTTTTATTGTAATTTTTTTCTGACTGGGAAAAGTTTGTATTTTACCCTGTCTCACCTTTTTCATTGCACCAGTCTTGTATATTTTTTTCCGTAATATTTTATAAATATTTCTTTCTGCATAGGAATACAAGTAACATTAAAATCTTTCTAATTCTTAAATATGTAATGGGATACCTGGAAAAGTCAGGGAGGGGAATGTCAGAGGATTTGTTATAATGACACTGCTAGCCTCTCTGAATTAGTTCATTTAATAATCACTAATTAATTAATTGGTTCATTTGTTTCATTGTATTTCTATTTGTGAGTTGTGCTGCTGGGCTCACATGGAAATGCACTACAGCATGCTGCCAGGCAAGGTTCTGTAAACCATGTACATATCTCCATTTTACTGTACTCGCACAAAAAACTTCACATTGTTACTATAAATTGGTTTATCGTTAATAACTCGATTCTGTAATTTTCTAATTCAAATGTTTTTCATTGTGGTATCCTAAATTTTGGTAAATTTTGTCTTATTTAGACAATTGTAAGTTTAATGCAAAGAGGAACCTTGTTTTGAATTTTTCATTTCTGTAAAGCATTTTACAGTTAATTAAAGGTACTAAAAATTTAACTGGCATTGAAAAACATTTACGTCTTAAAATTATAGTACAAGTGATCACCTGATGATGTCTAATATATAATTTCACTAACTACATTGTGCAGTCATAATTGATTTTAGAAAACTTCGAATTACTGGGAGTTGGTTGATCTCTCCTGCAATTTTACTGTAGTATATAAAGTGTGACATTATGTTGCAGCTGAGCAATACTGAGCGGGTGTTGACCAGCTTGGTTGCAGGAGCTGTGGCAGGTGCTGCAGCCAAAACCACTATTGCTCCACTCGACCGAGCAAAAATTACCTTCCAGGTATACAGTTTTATAGCACTACCATTTTTATTACTTCCTTTCCCATGTTACACTTTCCTGCATTTTATACTAATTCTTTATGTAATTTTATGGACTATATTATCTCTACATTTTCCTGCATTTTACAACTTATTTTGTTATTGCTTTGCAAATTTTACGTATCTGATGCAGTATGAAGGCTGTGTGTTGACACTTTTAAGAAATAGTACCAGTTGTGTTGTTTTGCTTATGTATTCTTCAGTATCAACTGTTCTGACATGGGGAAGCTCTACTTTCTGTTAGTTACGTCCTGTCATCCTGTCACCATAAAGATCAGAGTGACTGTTGCTCTCAGCCATTGAATCAAATGTGCTTCACAGAGCTATTAATTTTTTTGCAGAATGGAAACAGACATTTGCTGTGTGCAGTTGCTAAGACTTTGTGACTTTTACAAGAAACGCAAAATAAAATTTATAAATGCAACACATAGTGTTTTTTGACTCTATATGAAATTCAGTCATACCTGGTATTAACAAATGCTCATGGTATCACAAAATGTATCTGTACGGCCAAGTTGTCGTACGAACCAATAAAGCCAAAGTTTGACCCATGTACTACTGTTGGCACCAAAACTGCTGGCAGGTGAATTTTCAGGGAGCAGGGTGAGGCCAGCAAGAGGAAAGATATCTGTCCGTGCAGCCTGCTGCAACCTGATGCTGTGCTGAAACATTAGTCTCTGCATATCATTTGCGCATTTGCTGATGTACACTCAATCATTTTGTAACAGTTTTTACGCAGCCGTATCTTCACTTAATATCAGCTACTGCCAACTGGGCTTGCCAGTGGCCCACGCACACCATTTAGGGAGGCGAGCGGCCAAAACTTGTGTCGCTCACAGTAAGCCTCTCTAAATGTGAAAAATGTGTCCAAACAATACATTTTGCTAATGGGATACATGAAGTAAAGTTCATACGTGTCTGACAGAAAAAGGATATATTTTTATTGATAAAATGTAAATTTATATGTTAGAGTAAAAATATTTTGATTAAAATGATAACCCAGTTATGCAGAAATTATTACTAAATGAGCTAAAATTGATGAAAAAGGAGACCACAACGTTGTGTGTATGCCTAAAGCCCCAGCTAGAATCACCGTAATAATTAACAATAAAAAATTGAACCCACACTTCTATATGGGACCAGCTACAACACAACATAACGGCGTAAGATGGTGGCCTGCTCATGGTAGCTGCGTTTAGAGGATTGAATATTTTTAATTCTCTTACATCGAGTTCTACACCGGCCAATCGCAAGACAACATTTCCAACCACAAGAGTCAGTGCAGTGCATGCTTATAACAAGAACATAGTTAGTAAATTAATTTTGCGGTACAATTCAGATTTCCGTTTATTTAAATAGTCAGCGCAATTATTAACATGTATACAGCACTTTAAATATCCCAAAAACGATTCCCGCGAAACTTTTTTCATCACAAGTACATAAACAAAAATTAATATCCTGTTAGCTAACACACTGTTTGAAAATATCCGCGATACATGTACAACCTGTCTTTTTTTTTGTGCTCGTTTCTCATTAGCCGCGTAACAGTTTTCTTACTGCAGTTGTAACCAGTTTATTTTCATACTTCCATGGTAACGCCACTGTTATTTTGTCACGGGAACACTACAGTGATTGTAGCCTAGGCTTAAAATAAGAGCTGCGATACTGCGTATGTTTACATTTTCCATAAGGAAATGAGACATTTTGTATTGTTTCATTGAGGAAATGAAATTAATTTACTAGGGTAATGTATTTTGAGCAAAACGATACCCAGTTGTGCAGAAATGACCATAACAAACAAAAAGGACAATTGCATTTCACAAATACCTAACATACAGTATGATACAGCCCATGTTTACATTTGCTGCAAAAAAAATGAAATGTTTATTTACTTAAAAACTGTACTCCATCACTGTATATGCCTAACAGATACAAAGAATATTATAAATAACACACTGCTATTACATTCGCAACTAAAACGTTGCATTTGTAGCAATTTAAATTTTGAAACATACTATTACAGAAAAATGAAAACTCTGTTTATTAAACGTATAATTACTTTAGTTGGTAAAATTGTTGTGATTAACATGCGGTAAACTCTGCAGCCTCAGAACAGTATTTCCGTCTGTGTCAAAAAACGAGACTAAGGGGATCAAGATGGTTGGAACAGGTAGGGAAGAAAAGAGGGTAAAAGGTGGAGTTATTTTTTTTTGCTGTTTACTCCATCCGTGTCAATATTGGCTAGCACAGCTGCCATGGGGCACGGCATGGAATACGCCGTGCTGCACATGCATGGGGTAGACAAGTATAGTGCAGGAAAAAGGACACCAGTGGAGGATGTGTTGTAAAACAGCTGACAGGTCAATGACCTTGTCGCTTGCTAGCAACAGTAGATTTCTGTGAATTTCTGCTGGGTTTTGGTTATTTTCACAGTGCGACACTTCACTTGAGGCTAGAGACCATACAACACATATTGCTTTTAAGTGTGGTAGTTTGCAACTGCCTTTATAACAGATTTTTGTGGCAATTTTTTTGTATTAAAAATTTTTTTGACAAAATTTGTTTTTACTTTTCATGTTTCCCGAAAATCTGTCCATACAAATGACGTGTCCGTATGAACCATGTGCCGTACGAACAAGGTTTGAGTGTAATGGTACATAAAATGATAGAAACAGGATTCTAGGTAAGTAATAATTATCAATAAAGTGAGAATAATACAAGTAGAAGTACTTGGTTTGTTCTTGCAGGTATATGTGCACATAGATAATAGGATAGTCTGGGTCAGTTTCTTCAGGTGGAAGTGCAGAGTATTGCTGTTAATAAATCTAGCTGCCTTAGGATAAACTAAGATGCAGCAAGAATTTTAAATACTTGAGATTCAACTCTATGTAGGTGTAAAGAGGCACTTTATAATATGTTAAAATGCAAGAAAGTTACCTTATTACGAGACATGGAGGTTGTATGATTTTATACTAAACTGATGGTCAAGTTCCCAGCATCTTAATTCTGCAGTAATATTTGATGGTGGTAGAGTGTACACCACTTTGGTGTTGTAGCAGATGACGTTGCTAGATGCTACGTGATTCACAACTGATTTATCCAGTAACTTTATGTTGCATCAATCTGCAGCCTGTTTCACATCAGCTCTGTGGTCATTCTTTCTCAAACTGGTTATTGATTATGATACTATTATAGCCTGCATTACAGTGATTAATCTATAAATGGTATGTAAGGTTTTCTGTAGCATTCACATTTTGAGTATGCGTGCAACACACTTTTTTATCTCCCTTTCTTTCTCTCATTTTTATCTCTATTTCTATATCTTTCTCGCCCCCTTTCTACTTTCCCCCATTCTTTCTGTCCCTCTTTTTTTCATCGTTTCTTTTTCTCTCTTCCATTCTTTCTCTATCCCTTTTGTTTCTCTCTCTCCCTCCCTTTTCTCTCACTCCCCTTCTTTCTCTTTCTCTCTCTTCTTTTCTTTATTTCTCTCTCCCCTTTCTTTATTTCTCTCTCTTCCTTTCTCTCTCCCTTTCTCTCTCTCCCTTTCTCTCTCTCTCTCCCTCTCTCTCCCTTTCTCTCTCTCTCTCCCTTTATGTCTTTCTCTCCCCCCCTTTATGTCTTTCTCTCCCCCCCTTTATGTTTTTCTCTCCCCCTTTGTGTTTTTCTCTCCCCCTTTGTGTTTTTATCTCCCCCTTTGTGTTATTATCTCCCCCTTTGTGTTTCTCTCTCCTCCTCTGTTTTATTTTGTCCCCCTAAACCTTTTTCTTTGCCCTTAAAATTTTTTCTCTCCCTCTACAGATTCTTCTCTTCCCCAAAACATTTTGCTCTCCCCCAAAAATTTTGCTTTCCCCCTAAATATTTTTCTCCCTCCCTTAAAAAGTTTCTCTTCCACTGTATATTTTTCTCTCCCCTTTATATGTTTCTCTCCTCCTTTATATTTTTCTCTCCTCCTTTATATTTTTCTCTTCCCCTCTTTTATTCTGTCCCCCTAAACATTTTTCTCTGCCCCTGAAATTTTTTCTTTCCCTCTAAAAATTTTCTTTTCCCCAAAACATTTTTCTCTCCTCCCTTTTTTTCATTTTTCTCTGCCGTTTTATATTTTTCTCTCCCCCTTTATATTTTTCTGTGCAATTTTAAATTTTTCTCTCCCTCTTTTTTATCTTTCTCTCTCCCCCTTTATATTTCTCTCTTGCTTTGCCTCTTTCCCATTTTTCTCATTTCTCTCTATTTTTCTGTTTTTCTCCCTGTTTTCTCACTGTGATCATGTGATCATTTTACTACAGTAAAGAATGATCTTTGTTTCATTTACGACCAACAACTTAGCTTTTTTTCTTCTTCTTTTCTTCAGATTCCTTTGCTGCCAAGCACAACAGCAACCCATATATCTAGCTGTGACAGATTTTGTATCCCAAACCACTAAACCACTCAATTTGAGGATACGTCAGATAATATTTTTTATGATTATCATGTCCATACAACACACATGATAAGCGAATGGAGAGCTACCACGAATTAAAGATGGAAAGTAATACATTAGAATCTCACTTGCATCCCCATTTATTACTATGGTCTCTCTTTTTCAAGACCCATTTTTAGGAATTGTAAAAAATTGTGTTAAAAAGTGCACAAATTGGAGGGAAATCTTTTGAAAAATATGTTTTTGCCTTTTTTGGTTGCTGTACTTCGCATTTCTCTTGGTGAGCACTGTACTACAAGCAGTGCTTATCTAAAAATTGATACACCCCCTCCCCTGTAGGTTGTCAGCACTAGTCAATAGCACCTGTCAACTCTCCTGCTTTAGGCGGAAGACTCCTGCTTTTGCACCATTCTCCCACCTCACACACTTGGACATTTAAATTTCATACTTATCTGTTCTTGAGTTTTGGTTATGTTGTATTGAATGTCAGGAATCAGTGTACGGGTATTATGGTACACACAATATCTTGTGGTTTTAATAGTTTCAATAATCCAAATTTTTTCCAAAACTTGTGGAGTTATTTTACGTCTGAGGTAGTTATGCTTAAAATAATTGCAGGACAGGATTTGGTATGTGCTCATTATTGGTGTTTTGTAATTGGCGAGTCATCCAACCAGAATAATAATTTTCCCGTATCCAACAGGTGTTTTGTGTGTTTATCTGGTGTGGTGTTTATACTTGTTATGGTTACATACAGATAATAAAGCCACAAAATTTATTCCAGTGTTCAGAAAATACAAAATTCTGTGAAAACACAGTTGCATGGTGTCTTGTTTTTTGTGCACTTTGTTTACTTGTAATTTTTAATTGGTCCATTCTTACTGAAATGACACTGAATAAGTCTAAGCAAATTATTTTGTGATGTATAAGGTGTTATTTAGTGAAGAATTTCCATGCATTTTAGCATCAAAGGATTGGACTGTTCTTGCGATTTCTTGGTTCCCCGGCTAGTACTTATCTCAGGGTCGTGCTGGCGTGGTCCTGCTTAATTTATTCTCTCAAATTATGATGGCTTGCCCCACGTTGGCACCAGAAAATTTCTCTCACCTTGATGCGTGACAGTCCTAGGTACTGACCTGTCTTCTGTCAATGTGACTTTTGGCGGACGCTAGGCTAGGCGCGTCCTGGTTTTTGGCTTAGTCGTAACAAAGAACAGGAGACCAGCCATCATAGATTACAGAATGAGTGGCCTTTCGACACGGGATGAAACTCGGGCTCTGCGAGTACTATCTTTCGCTTGGTTGTTACCACTCGGGGCAGCGATCCTGGTCGATGTTTGGCCTGTGGTTGTGGGAGCGTGTTATGAGTTTCAGACAGTGGTATGCTCTGAGTTGTACTGGAACTGGTTGAGTGGGTTTGATTCAGTACACGAGGTGTAGCGTCCTGTGTGGTGTGGCGTTCGAGGTGTTCCCCAAAACCATAGGTTGGTGATCCACAGGGAGGTGGTTTGGCCGCTGATGGAAGCTTGTAAGACTGGGTGTATTTCCCCGGAGCTCTTGGCTGGTGGCTGGAATATGGCAGGCTCTTAGGTAGGGGCTGTGGAGATAGTGTCTAAGGAGTTCATCTGCTTGTTCACGCTGGGCCTGTCCAAGCGTAACTGAAGGGCAGTGGAGATCTTAAGGCAGCCCTTTCTCGTTTCACCTTTTTACGAACACCACTGCTATAGGTAAAGGGCATTAGGATGGACAACTATCAGGCCTCACCGAGGTTTGGCAGGTGAGTGTATCAAGTGTAGCATGTATAGGTGAAGTGGCTGGCGTCCAGTGCCGTATCTAACTCTAAAACCCCGACACCAGAGTGCGGTGGTTCTTTAAGCTGCATTAACATTAGCTGCCAACACAACACAGGTGTTGTCCCACAAGGGTTTGTTTCCCCAGTTTCGGAGAGCTACTCCCCTCTGCGCCTCTGCGGTAAGAAGAGTAAACTCCAGACTGGCAGGCTGGTATCCTAGTGTTGTGGCTCTACCGTTCTCCACATGAGTGCGGAGAATGGTTGGCCTTCCAAGCTTGTTTTTGTTAAGGTGTTAGGAGTCGTGGCAGTTCTGACCTGAGAGCTTATGTTGGCTGAATGAAAAGCTATCCTTGTAGTTTGCTTGCCTTGTTATTGGTGTGTAAAGTGTGATGCATGTCAATATAATGGAGGAATTTGTGTTTGAACATGGATTAATGTTCGTAATAAATTTTTAACAATTATCTCAAGTGTTCATGTTACGTGAAAACTTCAAATGTTAATCATGAAATAATTTTTCCTGCTGTATATTCCAATTAATGAAGTTACTTGTTCAATGGTGGCATTTTTTTTTGTAAACAGGAGTCTTGTGAACTGAGGTGGTTATGCAGATTAGAATAAACTTTAAATGTATTGCCTAATAGGCAAATAGTTCTAAAAGGTTATGATTTGGCTGCTGGTGTTCAAATCTTATTTATATGTGAACATAACACTGAAACAAGTATTTCAGGTAATGCAAAAGTAATGTTTTCCATAGTAGACTTTCCCATGGTTTAGTAATTTGATTTATGTTGTGTTTTTATTCTTGGCAGCACAGTTTTTCATGCAATGGCACTGATGTTAGTGTGTATTATTATTATTATTATTCTCTGTTTGCACTTTGTGGTAATTAAAATAACTTGTATGTGTTAGATTTCTTCAAAGCCATACTCGGCGAAGGAAGCATTGAGGTTTCTGATGAAGTCATACCGTAACGAGGGATTGCTCAGCTTGTGGCGAGGCAATTCTGCCACCATGGCACGCATTGTGCCATATGCAGGAATCCAGTTTATGTCCCACGAGCAATGGAAGAGCGTGCTAGGTGTGGACATGGACAAAGATAAAAAGTGAGTAGGTTTGCATATTTGGATATCACTTCATGTCATATTATAGTCATACTTACCATATTCTATCTGGTTTAAAAAATTTTATTTAAAAGTTTTATAAATGGCGCACATCAAATTTTAAATTTTGTATTGCTTTTAAATTTTATATTGTATTAATTTTCAAAATCTGTAGTTATTTACTTTTTTTTTTCTTTTTCCTCGAAAACATGAAATACGAAATTGTAAAAAGGTTTGCAACAGCGTATTTTCTATAGCAGTGCAAAAGTTAGCAGAAGTCTGTTTTCTGCATAAATGGGGAAATGTTTCCAGTAAATGGTGCAATCAACTCGCTCAAGTGAAATATAGGTATGTCAGTTTTATAGATATCTTGTCTGATGAACTTGGCATGCAGTGCATTGTTTGTTTTCTTTGCTGTTTTGATGTTTAATGCACTGCTCCCCTCGGTAGTGGTGTTAAAATGTCTAAGGAGCTTATTGGGATAGGGAAATACAAGGCATCGTGAGGTTTGTGTTAATTACATGTTAATGATTATTATAAAAAAATCTCAAAATTAAAATGCAGACTATGATTCAGCATATTTTAAAATAATACATTCTAATCACCAGCATGAAATTTTTCCTAGTGGACTTGACATTACATTGTTATAAAAATTAACAAATATTTTTTATTGAGCATACAAATACAACATTAAATTCCCCATCTCACTCCAAGGGGAAAGGAGATAACTTAGTATTAATAAGAACTTTGTATTTAAATGGTTTTTATTAACAAAATTTCACTGTATTAGAAAGATTGGACTACTTGTTTTTTTTTTTTTTTTTCGTAGTCATGAAAAACTAGTTGGGCTGAAACGGGGACATAGCCAAACCATGAAACTTCACATCAAAGTGCTGTTTATTGGAGACCATGTGTACCAGCTAATTACCGGGATAATGCTGAACTGTGAACAACTCCATTACCATTACTGTTCCCAGGCTTGACCAGGGCTTATGTGTAGAACGGTTAGCCATGTGATCTTACTCTTGCTCACATAGTCTGTCGGATGAACTGCAGGGATATCACCAAAAAGTTCCAGGAAGCTTCATATTTAAGAAATTGTGGATCATAGCCACTATTAAATCCCAATTACCGTAGTAGAGATGTGTGCCTGTGACAAATGGTTCTATTTATGTTTGGAAACACGTGCTTATCCTGAGTAGATCTTAGTGTTCCCACAAACAACAATGGATAATCCTTATATCTAACAGAGTTAGCAAAGAGGAACAGGACCTGGTTTTCCACAGTTTTTCCAAAGTGCTGCCAGACCACTTTATTGTTGATGTGATGTCGATGCTCCAGTCCTGCAGACAGTACCATCAAAAATTCCAGAACAACACAGTGGTGCCCATCACCAGCCTCTCCCCTTACAAACATTTCCAGAGGATGATGAGATGATAGAGGAGGACATCCAGACACATGTGAAATCACTGCTGAGTTTTTCCTGGTCTGGTTGGAGCGTTCCACCCCATCCCTCACATACTGTGTTTACCTAAACAGTAGAAGAGTGGAAGCCTTTGGCCAGTTGAATGCTGGGCCATTGAGTGTAGATACCCTACAGGTTACTATTTAGTGTGCCATTGTGGATGGGTTTGACCCCATCACAATCTGTCTACCAAGAAGGCACATTGAGAGCTTCTAGGAAAAGAAGCAGGTTGGGTACATTATGCTGTTCAACATCTCTCTGACCTATCAGGACACAATAATTTAAATAACTGGACATTTTATACCACTTCAGATGTGGAATGTACTAAACTGTACATACATACTTTTCTTTTGACTTGGAAGGCTTGCAGAAGGGAATTAGAATTTATGTATGTTGTATGTTGGATAAACCTTACGAAAGGTAGCCTCTATGAAAATTGTGGATATGTTATAAATACTGACGCATGGCGCGTCCCTGCGAATTGGGCATGTACACTTTACATTTCGACTTTGCCCCATCTTCAAGTTGCTACACCCATATGGGCAAGTCACACGGCGACAGTTCAATTAACGTGTCTCCAGGATCGCTCCCAGCCTAGTGAGAGATTACAGGCACGTGGTGAAATTAAAAATTGTACTGTTCAACAAGTCATCGAAGATGCAGCTAACAGAGAAGCAAGTTCCAAGGGATACTGTAGGATGGCAGCACCTAGCCTACAAGGTTGCCACAGCCGCAAGAGCCTTGTGGAGAGGCAATTCATATGTCAACAGCCTCTAACGGGGGAGATAAAACGGGGCACTGCCTACAAGGCTGATTAAAACTATCCCTGTAAATCGAGGCTTCCCAACCCTGCACCTGGCTGACAGAATTTTTGTATATAAGGAGGTATCAAATCCCAGCTCGGAGAGTTACTAGCTCTCCAGCTTGCATAAGGCTGAGGGCACCACAAGGTGAAGTGGCTGCCACCCGGACCTCACAGTCTGCAAAGACTTAAGTTGATTTAACTCAGGGTTTCTGACCACTAGGCCACTTGCACCGAGGTCATCAAACTGAAGTCACCAGGGTAAGCCAGTCTCCGAAGACCCCGCCAGCACAGTATCCAGAGGTATCACGACGTCCCCAACTGTTCCCTACCCAGAAAGTGTCTTCCCGTCACCTCTGTAGTGGCAGGTTGCACCGACGTCCCTTCTGGACTACCCCACTTCTCTCTTTTAGAATCACTTAATTATGAAAAAGTCCATTGCCCGACGTTGCATCTGTCCAGCAGACTATATAAGAGAGTGCACGCCCAGGCTCAGGAGTTACTCCTTTCTCCAGTAGCTTGCCTCAACACTTTGTGTGCTGGGGTTGTCTATTATTTACCAGTCTTCAGCAGCCACCAGAGGCTGCCACCAATGACGTTACCACAGGATCCTGCAGCCTCTACCACCCACTACCAGAAGCTCCATCATTTACCACCATCACCATCTTCCAGATGCTCTTCTTCGACGGCACCTTCAGACTTCTACCTACCCTTCGCTGCTGTTCTTTCTTGTTCAACAGCTGCCTCTACTTGCTGGTAGAGACAACTACATCCACTGCTTTTGAAGTGGTGGTCCCCTTTTTTAAGGTCTCTTCTAGACATCCCTTAGCTAGAGTAGCTGCGACCAGAGTTATTTTCAAAGCCTTCAAAGTCATTCACCATCTTGGTTAGTCTAGGAGCAGGTTGCCTACACCTGTATACCATGGATTACTTCCATATCATACTCTGCTTGGTTAGGAGGTAACACCCATCATGGTGTTTATTATCTCTAATAAATACAGTTTGTTCCTTTCACTGAAGGTATCTATTCTAGAGGTATTTCCCTTCGACCAGTAGAAATTATGTTACTGTACGACGTCAACTGAGACCGGGTATTGCTATATCAATACGAACCATAGAGTAGCACTGCGGGTTCCCGTTAGGAATCTGTAAGTCAAACACACACCATTCGACTGCCACCCATTCTAGACGTGACAGTGTATAGAACGGTAGAGCCCCAACCACTAGCAACTCATCCAGCAGGGGCGAGATAGTCACCTCAAGTTGTATTCCACCAGAGCTCTTATGGTGCTGGAAGGAATATTTGCGTAGAACTGAAGGCTTAACCCCTGTTGCGACCTCACCCAATAGTGGTACGAAGGCGGCTCATAGGGCTCACCACTCTAGGTTTGCGTGCCAGTGGCCGGTAACTGATTAGAACACCGAGCCTGTGCCGTCAACCACTATTGGTTGTACACTTAGATAGGGATCAGTCTCAAATTCACGACTATCTGCGAGTATACTTAAGTGTTAACCAGGCCTTTATGCCTTTTGGGAAAAGGCATGGCTCATAGAGGGAGGAGCAAAGGCGGCCTATACTTCCACCAAGTGAATGTCCATATCAGACCCTTCTGCACTTAACAGACAGGCCGAACGGTGGCGAGCTCAAACCGTCTGTCACTGGGAGAGGTCTTTCTCTCCAGTGTTCACGTTCATATATTTCCCTGCACACACTCGCATAGCCCGAGACTACCACTCCGTGGTACATGCTCTGCTCGAGGGCACTGAGGTTTGATACGGGGCAGCCAACCCCTGATTCTGGAGCAGCGAAGCAGTGGAGTGGAACCGACGGTACTGTGTTGGTCCATACAGTACCAGTGCACATCACCCTTCTTCAAGAGTCACCAGTTCCGGTCAGCAAGCAACAGCTGCAAGTGCAGTGACTGAAGAAACCCCTGGTAACACAGGTACAACAAAGCGAACAAGCATCCCCACCAAACCTGTTATTGTTCCAACAGTGGTTAACTTCTTACCCAATCGCCAGCCGACACACCCACCATGAGTAGCTAGCCAGAAACCTAGCTCAAACGCCTAGCTCCTGTGCTAAACCGAGTGAGCCTGATATAGCGCACCTGCAACCACATTGACAGTGTCTGTAGTTCTGTAGGGCAACATGTGCCAATGTTATAAACTATTGTTCCCTCCGCCATAAGTAAGTTTAAAGTTTTCCAAATTTTCTTGGCAATGTGTTAATGTAATTTTTACTGACGCAGGATTTTTATTTTGTGTATAAACTGTTTGCTTAGTGCAGTCGCTGTTTGCTGTTGGGTGTTCCATGAACGAGCCTATGTAAATTTCTGCCATGTTGCCTTGGTGAACGAGTGTGGCGATGTTTTCAAGCCACATGTTGCTGCTTGGGATCTTTCATCTAGACATTAAGCTCTGCCTCACCTGTCACTTGGCCAAGTTATTCCAGGGAAGCTAACCTGTAAAAACCATTAATTCTTATCAACACCTTTGACTGCACCATTTGACATGCTGCTTGCCAGGTGTAAACCCCGTGGCATGCTGACCATCGACCAGCACACCTAACATGAGGTGTTGAAAAGGAGGGAAGGCATTTTTTACCAAACCATTGTGATCAATAAGATCACAACATAAAAAAAAAGTATTTTGTGTAGTATGTCGTGATGAACCAGCAAATTACATACTATGTGATTCTTGTAGTTTCAGAGCCGTGGTACAAAACTTTCATTTTTACAGTCTATCATAATGTACAATTCAGTAATTAACAATTGATTGCATTTTCTGTATACAGAAAACTGTTGTAGTTTGAACATTCTAAACTGGTTGACTTCTATTCATCATTCAGCCTTCCTCCCCACAAAACCCTCAAAATAAAATAGTGAGTTAAGTTATACCATGTTGTGGTTTTGTACAAGTCTACATGGAAAAGGTCACTGGTGATTTTGAGGAATGTGATTTTGTGGACTTCCAGAACCCAACCCCAGCTAAGGTTCCTTGCTGGTTCATTGGCAGGTGTAACTTCGCAGTCCCTTACCTACCCACTTGACCTCGCTCGAGCGCGCATGGCTGTTACGCATAAAGAAAAATACAGCACATTGAAACAGGTAACACATGCATTTAGATCAGTTTTTCTACTGTAGTTTTTCGGGCACAAATATTAACAGTATGAACTAACTTTGGCGCATTTACACCACTTGAAGTGCCTTTGCAGCATGACTATGATTTCAGTCACCTACTAAGTAATTAAAGGCAACCTTGGGGATATACACCGTTAATAATTTACATGCTTTGTTGCATTGCACATTTTTGTCACTTCCAACCAATAGCAATTAGTCAAAAAATGCCTTGAAATTGATTTTTTGTTGTGACATCTAATCAGTCCTTCTAAAATAGACCAAAATCACGGATCACACACTGTGCATTAAAAAAAAAAGTGTTAATTTTTTCAATTCAATTTTTTGGAAGCAGTTGTATTAAGTTTCTGGATAGAAATGTTGTCTGATTGCCATGACTGCAGTTGATTCTGTATTCATCTCTGTGCAGTTGCATGCAGTTACACATATCCATGTTTCCGAAAGATAATTTTTGTATGTGAGTTCCTGCCTCATGACTAGGAAACCAGTTACCACATTTCCAGATGTTACTTGTTTGACCACTGGGAGTGGTAGCTGTAGACTAATGAAAAATTGAATTAATGTAGCACCAATGTTTGAATGTTAAAACTGTATCATATATAGACAAAATAAAAAAAAGTGCTTTATTTAATCACTAAGTAACTGTTTCTGTAGAAAATTTGAACATCTCATACTACAAAATGCTGCATTTTTAGACAAAGGTATACCTGGAATTTGTGTCATACAGTAACTTGAAGATTCTCTCTACCAAACCACTGGTGTTTAAAAAATTCCAGTTTCATACATTATGTTTTAAATTTCTAGTTTTAGTGGCCAAAAAATAAATTTTTGTCTATTTATTTTTGTCAAGGGCTAAAACATTCATGCTTAGTAGCCACACATATCATAAACATAATACTAATTATCAAAGACGTATCATTACAGTCCTGTGTGCATGAGCACATGCAAATAACTTTGTGCATGCATTTGCTTGAGTGCATGTTTGTTGCATGAGGATATGTACATACAGTGAGGTCGTACAACTTCCACGAAAGTCAGTTAGTGGCTAGTACGGTGTGTGAGTGCCTAGCTGTTTGTGAAAATCTGGTCGACAGAAAATTATATAAGGAGTTTGACGCATGTCCTACCGAGTGACGTAGGGGGAAGATCGCTGACTACCCTCTCAGTATACTAGATGGGTCTACCGTGGTGATTAATACTAGCTTTACAGACCTGGCGGGGCGTGTGGGAGTTAAGAACTGTAGTGGGCCGTTTGATAGTAGGGTTTCATCGGGTCAGAGGGGAGTCAAGCCCCAGAGTTAGGCAAATGGACGTAGCTTCCCGCCCAGGAAGCTCGATTCTCTTCACTATAAGGGTCTCCAATATATGGGTTCGCCAGCTGTCCCAGGATATGGAATGAGGGTGTAATTATTTGTTTGTGAAGGTGGTGGTGTAGGTTCTGGCGGGCATAATCTTTACAGGTTGGGTGCGTCGTCGTACAGGAACGAAGTCTGTGGAATGGGGTGCCGCACTGGGTTTGGTGTCCGCCTGTGACAGGAGTCGAACCCGTACTACTTTCCCAGATGCTAGCTTCACAGTGCAAAAAGTCAGGAGCTCAAAACCTTTTGGGTGTTTAACTCGGATGAGTCTACTCAAATTCAGCATGACTGTGTTAGTCGTCGTGGGTATGGGCATAGTGAACGAGTCCACCGGGGTATTACAAATTACCTTTCATGACCGCTCTAGTTAGTCAACGTAATCACCGGTTGGTTACTCTGGCCAACAGGAGCCTAAGTTGTGATCCAGCAGGGTGGCATGTTCTAGGGGAACTGTAGGCGATATAGGTCAAGGGATGAAGTTGGGGCTCGGTGACTGGGGTTTGACCTCTGTTGTGGTACATATCAAGAGATCAACTCTCTCTGATCATGCTAGAGCGCAGCCTACTCTGGATTCCTCCATTTCTATTGTACATTTAGGCTACCGGTAACCACACGCAATACCTTACTATACAAACGTCTGTGGGGACACAAGGTGACTACACTCTATAAAAGATGGAACATGATTAACTATAGTCCATTCCCGACTGGATGCATCTTATGAAAATCAACCTTTGAAAAAACGCTCTAGGCATAACATGTCAACCTGTTTTTTCAATAACCTGTATTCCACAAATATATAACTCTGTGGTTATAGAGTACTGTATTATTGAATAAATGAAACTTTACCTTACTATCTTCTATAACTTGTAATATTTATTTATTTTTAAATATGAATTTACAACAGCGAGAGCAGCCCCGATGGCAACATATCTCGTTTTTACAGTTTAAAATAACAGCAGAAAATATCGTGAGTATGCCATTAAGGTACGGACGGCGTTGTTTTATCGAGCGAGAAAGCAACTGTCTTCTGGGTGAGTCTTGTCACTCTCTCTCTTACTTTGTCTCTTTCACACTCAGGAAGTTTCACCAAATACTATAGAGACTAATACCAGACAGCTGGCGATTTTCCATGCGAAAAGTGATTGCCCTTCGCTCTACCATTTTGAGGTGGTGACACATTTGTTTACATTTACCGTCGTGCATTTTAAGCTGGGAATTGCTTATGTTTTATATAGTTTTAATGATTTGCATTTATTGAATTACCATGGCAGGTGGCATTTGCATTGTGTATAATTGTTTCAGTTACACTATTAGTTCTGCAAAATCTATTTCATTTTCGGATTTGCTTTTCTACTAACAAATATCTTTCTAATATTTTTACTCATTATTTCCAGCACATACAAACATGAAACTAGAGGTGTGCTGGATCCCAATGGTCTGTAAAGTTCCCGAGAAAATTTTTCCATTTTCCCTTCGGATGGGAAGAATTTTTTCCCGAGAATCTAGGGTTGGATATTTTACAGTTAAACCTTAATTTAACACAAACTTGGAAGCAGTAAACATAAATGAAAAAGAAACATTTCTATATAAGTTACGAATATACCCGAATAGCGCATGAGAAAAGGTTAAGTCAATGTAGAATCACACAGTTGCAAAAACCAAAGTACATAACTTTTAAACATTATGCCACCTGAAGCTTTACGTGTACCAGTGTTAAATTCACATTAAGGCAGATAAATAATTTATTATATTTTCTCGTCACTTAGACACACTTTACATCAGTTATAAAAGTGCTTTACGTGCGTAAACATAAATAAAAAATCTAAATACAAAGTTGCCGAGTCACCAACCTCTGTTTAAATTCGAGGCAACTTAAATCACGTGATAAAATGGCACTGTTTGTGTTTTTGTTGCTAGTGAGCTCTTGCGACGAACTGATGATGCATTATACGTCCATTGTCAGTAAGTTATTTTTCCATTTTAACCTAAAATTCACAGTCAAAATTTAGCATTTTAGTCACAAGTCAGTCAACTTGTCATTTTTGTATCCATGTTTGTCATCTGTCATACTTTTTCCTTTCTAATACAAGCATAATCTTAGATTGCCTCGTGCTCGTTTCTTGTGTGACAAACTCTTTGTAATTGAGTCAGCTAAAAAATTTTTCCCGAAGGGTAATTTTGCTTTCCAGCACACCCCTACATGAAACACAAGTTTCCGAAGCTTGACATTCATGTTCTGGTATAAACACTTTACTAAACAAAACCTTACTTTAGAATTGAAAATAAAAAAGGGGGTATGGGCAGATTCCAACATTGCCCCCCTTCCCCAAGAAACGTAATGAGATTCAATACTAGCCAGTAAAACAAAAATAATTGAAATTAATATGTCCTTGATTTTAAAAAATGGTAATGATAAATATTTAGCATTAATTTTCCCTCGTTGTTTGGGACTACAAAGTCGTGAATCACAAACAATATAATCAGCACAACAGCAGCTTTCAAGAATCTAATTTCCAAAAAAAAAAAAAATTCCTGCGTGGGAACTAAAGCTATTTGTTGATTTGAAATTTTTGATGCTCGCACGTTGAAGATGCACATTAAGTCAGTATTTAGCTAGAGGGACTACTCATACTTACTAAAGCAACAAATTTAGTTTTATCACTTTTTATTTTTGTAATGAGGTCACTAATGTTGTTTTAAGAACATAATTCTTATACAAAAATTACCAACACAATAGCATTAATTCGCGATAGATGTTACAAAACAGTATGTCAAAAATGTATGTGTGTTGTAGGTTAGGTATTAGGTCTAGTTAGGAAAAACGAGCATATATTTTTCATGTATTTCAGTAGCATACACACATGTACAAAAATGAAAAACAAATCATGTTTAATCACAGTGTGTTTCATATCTTCAGATGCGTTCCGAACATTACAAGATAAATTTTACAGTTATTATTGTAAAGATTGTAGAGAGTTCAAATATTATTTGAGAATTTTGGCATTAAATACCACTTTTTTTTAAATAAAAACTACTGTACATACATTAAGACACCTGTACTATAATATAAAATAAAAATGTTCCAAACAAAATACTTTGTAGGACACTTTTGTGCACAAATGCACTCGTTATGTCTTCTGTGCGTATACACAGATTCAAAGTTTGCAGGTGTTTGCCATCTCAAGCCGCTAGGTTCACTGCTGCTGTTCATAAACTCACCTGCATTGTTCAAAGCGTAAATTATTCTTACTCAGAAAAATACTTAAAATTACCACATCATGTTTGTCGACGTATTTTTAAACCAACTTAGGCAAGTTACAATGTTGTGATAATTCTGTTTCCACAGCAGTAATAAATATACTGTGGCGTGTGTCTCATTAATAATTCGCTACTTGACATGTGATACCTCGTATGTAAAAATACCCAACTGTTCAGGAGGTTGAAAAAACCTCTTAAAATACATTATTTTAAGGACCTAGACCGAACTTTTGTGATGATATGAAATAGTTATAATATTTTTTGTTACAACACTAAGTTCGTATATATAATTACAGTTCATATGAGTTCTGACTATATCATAACTACTAACATATGAGTTTTTACAAGGTATCACTCAACGAGCATTATCCCAACGGAAAGAGGGGACACTCAATGTTATAAATTAGGCGCCGAAAGCTTCTCATTTGCTCTGCCCTGTGGCGCTGCATTCTAACTACAGCAGACAGTGGAAACACAATCAAGCACTGTGCGCATGCGCATTTTACTCTTCCGCCGTGACGTGCATTGTGTTGTATACTTGAATAGAAAATAATAATATGGGCATGGCAACTTTGGGAAGTTACGAATACTTTTAACAAGTAAATAAACTCGACTATACTGTAGTGTATCACTTCTCTACTTCTCTATTCCAGCTGTTCTCTGGATGTTGCTTTGCGAGCTGCGAGGTAAAACATGTAACCTACAAAGTCAATGCAAAACATCAAAGCTCTTATGGTGCATTTTTAAAGACATTCAATAAATACACGCAGAAATTTTGTTACAATTAAGGTAGGCTATCAATGAAAATGATTAAACATAACAATACAAATCCACAACATCCCTTGCTGCCATTTTAAATAATTTAATATAAACAAGGACAGAAGGATGTCGGGTACATGCAATAGTGCTGGTGCAATTTAGCTACAGAAATTGAACGAAACAGAAAAGAAGGACCCCCAAGTCCTATTAGAGTGTCGCCCGGCTGGTATTACCATAGACTAAATATTAGATAGACCGCTTATTTGTCTTCTGCGCATGTACCCAAGATTGACCTACCCCAATCCTGCAAAACTCCTACACAACTGTCAATCTCACATGGTCAACTGTGATGTACGTGTTTGTTTTATTTTAATTTTTAAATGACAAGCACTATTACATTAATAAAATAGTATTATCAGTTTTAATATGACCAAACTGCATTACGAATTCGTTAGAGGAAGTACACATTCAACTCAAAGCCTTTGTTTACAAATCAGTTTTCTAACCTAAAAGTCCAAACCACGCCATTTTTGCTAGACGTGTAGGCAGAAAAGCAGTTCAATGTTGGGACACGGAGATTGGTTGTGCGCAGCCAGCGAGATCGGTCTACCCCATATTTCATCTATGGGTATCACTACTCAAGAGATCTCATATATAAGGTGTGTGTACTTCAAAACCAAAGGGCTTTTGAAAGAATAATGCGAGAAATTAGGTTTTGTTTGCATTAATATTGTTAGTATAGAGACAAAATTACATGATATTTTTAGTGTATGTAATCTATTACACTAATTTTGAGAATTGAAGCAGAATTACTGAATGTTACAATGGTTTGTTATGTCACAAAGTAACAAAAAAATTGTTATAAAATGTTTAAGAACAGGTAGTTTTAGTTTTACAAATATGAAACTATGAAAAACTACGGAAAACTTTAACATAAACATGAGAAATGTCATGGAGCTCAATAATTATAATGGACAATGTATGACTTGTTTCTTCTGAATTATATTTTAACAGCTGATTGCTTTACTTCACTATTAACTGCTATCATCTAGTATTGAGTAGGCCTATTGGAAATTAACTTTTCTGTGATTGGTTATTTCAGCAGTTATGTGAAACACTTAAGATATTTATGAGCTTTTTTAATGAAAGTTGTAGTTTTATTGTGACAAAATTATTATAGGCTATACAAAACTTAAAACTAAACATGTCATATTATTACATGGTCAAGTAATGAAAATATTTTACATGGAGACATTACTCCATTGAACTTTTAAAAACTATTGGAAAATATTTCTTTATTCATTATAAGAATTTTATATTTAATTGCGTAACTTAACTATTAATGCCATTGTGGAAAATTTAGTCGTAAAACGGGTGGCAGTCCATTGGTATGACAGCTTTCAAGTCTTGTAGGTGGGTCCATTTCTTTTTGGATATTTTGAGGCGCTCTTTGTGCAGATCCGGTAAGGAAGATAGTTTCTGACACTTATTTTTCATTCTATGTGGCAGATCGTTGTAGTCATCATCAAAGCCTAGCTTGACCTGAATTTTGTCTTCAGAAGTGTATTTGATGGCTTTCAGATTTGTAACTACTGCATCCTCGGGCCTTTTTCCGGGTGTAGTGCTGTCATATACCATTAAACTCCTTTGGTCATATTTTTTGACAAAGCATAACTGAACACCTTTGTCTTTAATGGATAGGATTTTGCCTAGCCTCTTCTGTCAATCTCTGAAAATGACTTGGGAGGTAGGTAGGCTTATTTTTTAAACATCTTTCAATTAATGAGTGAACAGTGTCCACCTCCATTTCTGTGTGGCCTTTGAGCAAATATTTCTGCTCTATTACAATTTGCTTTTCATGGTTAAATGTCAACAATGCATTTGCCATTATGCTGTTCCTATTTTGGTTGGTACAACCATCACTCCTTTGTAAAATCACACTTTTCAGTTAAAAGGTCTACCGAACGTGATGCAAAGGTATTACTTGAAAGATCTGTCTGTGTTTCATCAAACCAATAACATGTAGTTTCCTGGTTAGCGATGTTATAGATGGTTAAATTGTGGCAGCACAATTTGGTTTTATAGTATAAGGCAGACACATTCAGACTGGGGCAGACCTTAACGGCTTCAGCATCCATTGTTAGAACAGTACAGACATCTTCAAGAGCTTTTATTGTCCTTTTTATTGTCTTGCTTTGTTTTTCTGAGTAATGTGTTCGTGGTAAGCAGCTTTATCCATGTTATTATTTTCAAACATGATGCATTCATCACACTTATCTTTTTTTAGTTGGCTGAAAAGACAGATTACATTTTAAAACATGCCTGTCAAAGGACACCCTTGAAACAGGTTTAATAGGCCCTGAAGTATTTTCCTCACATACTTTAGTATACTCCTTAAATACACCAGCCCAAGAGTTTCTAAAAACTGGCTCCAAATGCATTTTACTTCTTTTTTGCAGACAATAGTGTGAGGGCAGCTTAGGTAAAGACTAAAAAAAAATTTAGTTTATCAGTCCAAGCAGGGTTTTGGCTCTTTCTTGGTGGATTTTATTTTGCCTTGCAGTTCTCACAGTATCTTTAGAAGGTGCCATAACGTGGCTTTTACCTTCTACATTTCCAGATGCCCACTGTGATATGGTCTATTACCCTAGACGAAGGTGCTGAGGAACATTTTCTTACAAACTGTAGTGAGTTTCCCATTAGGTTTCTTCAGTGTATACCTCAGTGTTTTTTACCTTCTTGATTCTTTCGGAGTCTCCTTCCTCATTATGGAAGGTTCAGAGCGGTGTACTAATGAACCTGTATAAATCTTTTTCTGGTCCCAAGAAAGTTCTCTCTAAAAAGTGTAAAAGAGCAGTTTCCTTTTATTTGCACGTTGTTACATTGTCTCATGTCCAACTTTGGACAGCTTTTACTGTTACAGTTTTTATTTCATTTCTATCTTTTCCTCGCTTTCCTTTTCCTCCAGGCTTTTTTGTCCAGCCGTCATATTTTTTACCTTGTTCTCATAATTTTTTTGTGTTTATTATCTCTCCATTCTTCTGGCTCAGCTATCTTTTTCCTTTTCCTCTTTATTTCACCTATTGTAGTAGGCTCCTCTGGTTCGTTTTCATTGATGGAATTTACATTAATTGCTTTTCCATTCTTACTAGAGTGTTCATCACTTTCTAGCTCAGGCATCTCGTAGTCTGGATCGTCAACGTTGTAAGACACATCAGATTGTACAACATTATTTGTGTTTTCTTTTTCTTGTACTAAATCATTGCCACTGATTTATAAATGAACAGCTTCAGATGTAGGTCTACGTGAAATTGGGCTTTCTTCAACATTAGTAGGCTCAATATCCTCATCAATACCAAGAATGAAAGCAGGTTGTATAGTTTTATTAGTAGGCCTAGGTAATGTAATTATTAACATTGTCACTAGCCAAAGTTTCTGATTCACAATACAGATCAGAAATAGAAGAGATATCAAAATCCATGATATTATCTTCAATGACTGCAGTACATTCTTCAGGTTGTAAAAACTGTGAATTTTTACTTGAGGAACTTCTATTTCTACTACGGTCCCCGGATACTGTTTTTTGATGGCAAGAATCAATTCTTCATCTGAACTGCAGTTTGGACAACAATCCTCAGCATCTGACCGTATTTCGTGCGTAATTCCATCTAGAAAATGTGGAAAACTTATTTTGTAATTTCATTTTGTTCATTCATTCAATAATAATCAAAGTAGTGATACACCTCTTATGTGAGCCTCTGATGATCGTGAACATTAATTGTGATATCTCGTATAACACAACCTCTACATTAGCCACTTTTACAATACTGTTTATTGCATTTAAATATATTTCAGTACATTGTTCTACTATATTAGGTTATTTATTAGGTTATTAAGTATACGTAAGTAATGATAACCAACACTATTTCCTGGTAACAAATGCTACACCTGGAACATTAACAGCTAGTTACAGGCACCACCATTCACTCTAACAGACATACGAGTTGTCACGATGATGCAACAGGGTCGCCATTCCAATGGATTTACAAGGTACCACTTTAAAACAAAGTTTACCTCAGTATTTTTTTTGTGGCTTACGTGGTGTCACCAGGACAATGCAGATTATTTTTCTGCAATTTTTTATACCAATAACGCATTATGGTAAAAATGGGACTTACGAGGTATCACATGTTAAGTAGTGCATTGCGTCTGTGAAATGGCGTGCCTTTGTGCATCATGGTCGATACGTTGGCCCTGTGTGTGCGTGATTTCAAATATTTGATTAGCACTATTTATACGTTTTAACTGTGAACTGTTTTTATGACAAAGTTAATTATTTAGATCCACGTCTGTTTATTTATCACATACTGTACCTTTGCCCTAAGGGATTTGAAACACAGTGTGTAATGTAATTTGCCACAATCCCAGAAGAAAAATACTAAGCCCAGCCTGATAAATCTCAATAAATTTAATAAATAGTAAGTAGCAATACATAGAAATATGAGCGGAATAAAAGTGCTTGAATTTAATGTGCCGTTTTCTTTTACTGGTTGTTCCTTCGTTTTAATATTTATTCCAACTGAGGCCATTCTTTTAAAGAAATAACCCAACACATATCAATAACAAAAGAAAGTACAGCCCTTTACCTCGCAGTTGTAACAGTGTTAAACACAGTCGCTGCAAAAAACTAACTGCATTACATGTACTGTGCTATGTCGTGGAAAACAAATATGTTAATTAAAAATAACCATAAGAATTGTCGTCAATTCAGGCATTTTTAAAACTTCATAAAACTGACCTAAATAATGTTAGAGGCCTAAACTGTGAATATTCGTACGGAATGGTTTTTGGAATATGACAGAATTCTTTGAAAAGCTGTAAACAGTAAATAACACATTTGAAGAAGTCACATATCAATGTTTATGTTTAGGTGTAACGAACATATACAAACTCATGTACACACAAACCCACAATGGAATGTAAACATTGATTTTGACAGATACTTCATGGCAGTCACATGGCAATGTTTGTTTACATTTGGTGGAAGGATACAAATTGGGCCTGCAAGTAGATATTTAGCAGGGCTCCGAGAAAGTTGCTTCCAGTAGAGAATGGACTATAGTTTTGACGTAATATTTATTACGTGCAAAACCCTGGAGAGTCCCGGCTAATAAAAAAATACAAAATGGAGTACCTGACTAAGCACTATGATAATTATTAAGATTGCATGGACATACTAAAATATAGGCAAAGGCGAGGCTGAGAATACAACTACAGTAAAAATATCCCAAAAATCCTCGGACAAAATCTATGGTACAACTACGCAATTCTACAGCATGCTTATATCTACCGGAAGTTACTCAGGGAGGTAAACTAAGATGCGCTGGCTTGTTACCACGGAGTTATGGGAAGTTGACTTGGGTAAAGGTTACCGGGGTCGAGCAGTAGGTTTACCTGACGTACGGAGTAGCTGTCTCTCAAGCTGTGGATGGCTGCAGGTCTTCTGCGGAGTGGATGGTGTGCCGTGTTGCATGTCGCAGAGAGGAGAGAGAGTCCTTGCAGACTGACGGAAGCCTTATTCCATGCTGAGGAGGTCTTAGAGTGTCCTGGTCGGACTTAGTAAGGAAGTCTTTGCAAACTGAGGAGAGGAAGTCTTTGCAGGGTAAAGGTGGTAAGTCTTCACAGACTGACGAAGGCTCGCATCCTCTTTGGCCTGCGAGCCCTGCGGATCTGCCGGTGCTGGAAGCTGGACTTCTATTTATACCAAAAGTTCCCATATCAGAAGTTCTTCGGGGTGTGGGGGATGTAGTGTAGCCTTCCACATGGGGGGGGGGGGGCACGTTATTGGCGGTGCAGGAGCGCTGCTCATTTCGTACTGCCCCGCATGAAGGCGGCAACAAATTAAAACCCCAGTCTTCGAGGCAGGCAGGTCGTGACGTCACAAGGCCACGGAGTGCTGCCATCTCTGGGCGTTGCAGGAACTTCTTCTAGGGCTAAGCGATGAGTAGTAGAAATTCACAAAAATATATTTATTTCACGAGGGGGTGCCTTTTGCATGCGTAAATTCAGATGGGCAAAGGGGATTGTTATTATGCACGTAATTTACAATGAAGTACATATTCTGCAATCCAGGCTTGTGGGCTTTCCTAGCTCGATATTTTTTATTCAATTTGCCGCGTATGTATTTCTCCCCTGAGCACGGGTGGCTCGTAGATGGGGTGAAGTCATCTGTAGTGTGCACATTCGCACAGCGCAGCATGTTGGCATGCATCAAGTTACAGAATTTTGTTCTGTGATAGTAGTGAGGGTTTTTATTAAATAACAAACACTAATTTGTTAGTACACACGTATGGCAGGTGTAGCATTGAAATATAGAGGAAGTCTTTTGTATGTAGGTGTAAGTCTTGCATTGCAATACCTTTTGTCATACATATTTGTTCTGGAAGTCATAAATTAGCTGTGTTTTAAGCAATGACCTTTACATTAATAGATTATATTATGAAGTACCTTAGAGTTGTAAAAAAATTTATATATATTATAACTTTCATTGGTGCATAGATTGCTAACAGATCTGTATTCCATTTTAAAAATGATGTGTTCAGTCCACCTTATATTTTTACGTTTAGCAGGCAATATGTTCATCTTACAAAGTTATACTGTATTGAGTGGAAGAAATTAATTTACAAAGATCTAGTTGTTACACAGTGGAACTTCCCATACTGTTACATGCATCCACACTTGTGAGAAGAAAGGCTCTCTTTTTATTGTTAATTGAATTGTGTGGTGTGTCCTTAAACGTGTATCAAATCTGCCAACGCGTTGGCCAGTCAATTTCTTTAATATATCTGTTTGATTCATGTACTGAATATTGGGGAAAGTGGGCACCGGAGTTTAGTATTTTATATATTGCTTCTTACAACTTGCAAACATAAAATATAGTCTCCTTAACTGTCATGTGATTATGCACAGCTAAAGTAGGTGTATGTTTAGAGTGATTTGTGGTGAGACAAATCAGAGTGAGTATTTAATAAAATAATTGACCTTTACTGTACCAAGTTTCAGAACACGTATTGGAAATCATAAGGTGTTCAAAAGACTGCTGTACTGGAACACATTTGCAGTACACTTCTGCAATATTGTAACACCTTGCAATATGAATATTTCCACTTTCTCAGAGAAAGTAACTTAAATTAACAGACATGATTATTCACAAAAATCAGAAAGAAGAAATAACTTTAAACATTTAATTAGGCATTTTGCTAGAAGACAAGACAATACCATGCAACACAAGAGAACATGATCAATTTCAAATTCAGTAGTATATTAATCTACAGATTGCACTACTATAATAAGCTGTCAGTGAGGGGAGTAGATAAGAAATATGGCTCAACAGAAACATATCATTTGATGGCATCACTGCGGCTTACATATATAGGCTTTATGTAGGGACATGTGACTTGTAATTCTGCAAACAGTGTGATACCACTATTCAGTTCCTCGAGTAGCCTACGGTAAAAGCAAATTGTATTCAGTTTGTTATATTGTCCCGTTCCTCTGAGTGAGACGTGTGTCATCAAATTCAAATTACAGGATTTTGTAAGTTACCAAATTTAGGTTTAAGGAAAAGCTTTTTCTCAGTTTCTCAAAAAAATTATCAAGTCAAGAACATGTTTTGAGGAAGACTACGTAGTTATTCATACTCCTACACTTGACAGCATCGTTTTTAAAAGATACTACGTCCTTACTTGCGTATATCTGCAGGCGGAGAAGGCAGCTGACGAAAACATATGCCTGGTGGATAATATCGGCCTCCAATGCCGACAAGATCACCCCAAACCAGGTAACACGGTTGCCCCGTCATTGTCGCGTGTCTGCTATGTCTCGTAGACATCGTCCCAGCGCTGACCCTCGATTATACACAGCATCATCGTGGAGCACTATAACTGACGTGTTGCCTCCTTCAGTTTTGGATACCAGACTTTGAGAATGAAGCCTTCTCTTAGGTTCTAAAGGAAAAGTTCTCACACAACAACCAAGTTTTGAGTCATTGTAGAGGTTTGAAATTCGTAGCACTTGTCAGTGACGAATCACAGTGCAGTTGTGCATAGATAAAGTTAATATCCAAGGATATGCAGCCTAGGAGTTTTTGAATAATTTATAAAATTACTATGAACGATCATTGAGTTTATGTGACCACAAAATAAAGTTCTTTTCCAATTGATTTATCTGGTAGCAGAATTATTGTGTTCTTATAATCCAAACTTTAAAAAGAATAAAATTGTAAAGGGAAAATTAACAATAATATTTACGTCCAGCAAATATAGCCTTGAAACGAAATGTACACAAACAAGTGAATAAAAAATACTACGGAGACACTGGTAAGGCCAAATCCTTGCAGAATAAAATTTTGAATAAAAATTAAATTACATGTAATGCTGTGATTTACTATAGTACAGTGTGACGCATGATATCTTGTCAATTATACTAAACAACTGCTACTCATCAGTGCAACTGCATTCCTGACAGCTTGTCCGTGATTCACGTCGCTGCCGCCACCATCTGCAAGATTGTCTTACCTACCGGGCTGTGACAGGCGTCCCAATAATAATTATTATTTTGCCCGATGAGCCACTGAGACCTTGCAAGAGGTCCGTGGCGAGTACAGAAGTGCGCCGCTAGATGCATGCAAGATGCCTAGATCCGGGTGCTCTTCATTACGCCACACGCTCAGAGGATCTAAGCACTGGGCTTGCATCTGCTGTTCTCCCTCTCCAGATGCACTATGCCAATAGAAGGATGGCCGAGGAGTATATAAGGGCCTGCAGCCTGGCCTCCAGATCGTCAGTTCTGCTACAGTTCTCAATAACCTCTCATGAGCTCTCATCGCCCCAACTCTTGGTGCAGAGGGTCAAACCTCTCCTACGTTTCATCGCTCTCCTCGCGGGGCCGAAAATCCTCTCCAGCGCCTAACCGAAGGAAGACCAGCGGCCGTCGACAGTTCAACACTTAGACATGTTCAATCCCGTGCGGACACCTACCTGAGAGTATAGCTCGCCCCGAGGTTACACGCACCAAGCTAACTAACTGCTAGCTTTTGCACAGGGCACTTTCCCCTGTAGTACGATAGGGTATTTAACCTTCCACATAACCCGTGGGGAAATTAGGAGTTAGCACCTCTGCCATCAGTGTTTATTTCCTCTTGGTTAAATAAAACACCGCTCTTACCAGTCAGCTTGACTTTCACTCCAAGCTCCTTCCTTGTTTCATATCAGAGCTGGAGGACTTGGCATGAGACCGGGTTTTGTTTCTGCCGAACGCTCTCTGAACAGCACATCCTTGGAAGGCCACCCATTCTCTGCCCCCCGGCAGTGAACGGTAGAACCATAGTACTAGGATACCGTCCCTGGAAATTGGCTTGCAGACTCAAAGTCGCCCCTTTCTCATAGCCCTCATTTGTGGAGCTGAGGAGGGGATCTTCTTCAAGTTCGGGGAGACCAGTAACCACTGGACCCTCACCTCACCACCATTGGAAGGCCACCCATTCCTTGCACCACGTGGAAGGAATGGTAGAGCCACGACACTAGGTACGCTCCCAGTGGGATAAACTTGCCGGCCAGGTGCCCAACTCTCGTCGCTCCTTTCTGGTGCCGAGAGGGCTGCATCTTGGTGCAGGGAAATCTACCCCCCACGGGACAACACAGTGTGGTTCCCACAACCTTCACCCCGCAGCCCATGCCGGCTCTACCTGGTAGTCGTTAAGAGTGAGGCAGTGTTGGTGGCAGTAATTAGCACATACACGTTAACACTGACATGTCAACTGCCAAACTCCTGCAGTACCGATCTAGTACCTCATGCCTTACACCCTTAGGGGTGGAGTTGAGAGACGGGCCAGAAAGACGGAAGCTATTTCTAAGCTTCGTCAGGGGTTACATATCCTTCCTAGCGAGTTTGGGTTGCTCAGTCCACAAGAGCAAGCTGCGTTCCTGCCACGCCCCAGCATGCCAACGCCTGACGTCATCCCCACAGGACTGTTCGAACCACCCACCCAGATCACGCAGGGATACCATCCTGTAGTGCAGGAGGCACTACTATTTGGCATTTGTCAGTCAAGCACGCCAGAACCGCAGCCGGCACCCATACCTGAGCCAGTTACCCCCCATTTGAGTGCAACACCGGTCACAGCAAAGGAAAACGTGCAAGCAAGCACCCTGCCACCTCGCCGAACTGCTGCACCACCACCGAAGCCTGTCATATCAAGGTCATAGAGTTCGACTTTGTACCAAGTCGCCGACCCACTAGGCCTGTGTTATAAACCACAGCGGGCCCTCGTGCCCAGGTCAGATTAAGCCAGTTAAGATGCGGCTCGCCTAGCGTCACCTAAGTCACCCAGGTGCGGGAACAGTCTTGACAGCCAGGGCTGTCACACGTCAAGTGTATTAGTATTATTTCTGCATCAGTACTCAGTTTCACTTTGTTACAGTACATTTTTCTTTAATTGACACTAGTAACTAAAACCTTAATATTAGGGCTTGCCAGTTCATTTCACTTTAATGGTAGTATTATTGTCTTCAAGTTAATGTAATAGCATATTTTGAAAAGTTGTAAAAATAAATTCAGGAAAACAAATATAAACGGATGAATACAATGTATATGTAAATATTAATAATTTATTAAACACCAAGAGAAAAAATTATTAACTTCAGAAAACAGAAGGCACACAAAAATAATTACTCAAAAATGTCATTAATGTGTGCTTCTGCAGTGAATTTTGGGGAAATAAATCATGGAATTAAAGTGAGTACTGCCTTTGATGTAATTATTACTGGTAAATCAGTTTCTTTCGGGTAGTTTCCCAATTGACTGCACAAGACAACAAATAGTTTTCATAGAATATCTGAGTTTGTTACATATAGACACATTACAAAACCCGGTATTTATATTGCATTTGAGAAACAATAGTTCCATGTCTTAACATTGAATTCATTTTCAATGTAAACATTTGTGAATACTAAAACAGTTTTTTTTTTGCCTTCAGTCTTTCTAATGTATGTAAGTGTAAGAATTAGCTCATTGGTAAAACTATTTATGTACTTTTCTAATAATTTCACAGTTCTGCTAAACATAAACATGAATTAAGTTACGAGGTTCATGACAATGTTGATTTTACATATGGTGGAAGAATATACAATGTGCATACAATAAGATTTTAAGCATTGCTTTCAAAAGTGTTCAGTTTACTGTGGACAGCATATTCAGTAATTTATGCACATGCTGCAACAGAATGACTCCTTGCTGTTTTACTGGCATTCTTTGTGGTTTTGGGAATGAGGCAACAAGAATCCACTGTCAAATAGATGTAGTTGGTGGGAATGAAGGAACATCACCAAGTGTTAAAAAATTGGACAATTCTGAAGTACTAGTAATAAAGTTGACACATGATGCTTTCTGCAACAATGGTGATTAGATGACTTCAGCTCATCCCTTTGCATAGCATAGTCTTTGTTTTTTGAGTCTGGAAATTAGTATTGCCACTATCTCGTCACATGAGATTGTTCTGTTTACCATTTAGGAGGAACATTGTAGACAGTGTATATTGTTTTATTCACCAACCCACCGTAACTGTGTATATCAGCAACAAATTCTTTTATTCACCGCTAGATAGCACTACTAGTAGTACAATTTTAGTTTGTCTTTGCTTCTCTCTCTCCAGCCGGCCGATGACGTCACGCCAGAGAGCTATGCTTTTCGCCACCCCTTGACTACGAGACTCCAGCCAACCAGTGTAGAGTAGCAGCCAGATTTAGTATATAAGGAGTGACGCCGCTCGACTTCAGACCAGTCTTCATTCGTCCAGCACTCATTGCTCAGACACTGACCAGTCTGCTCCTTAAGTCTTCGCTTTCGTATACGTTATCATCTTGATGTTTGAAAAGGCCGCATCAATATTCACGCAAATACATATGTCATAAATGTATACACTGAAAGTTGTGCACACTTCACAAACATTACAAAATTCCCCTAGCCTTGGAGCTGAAACCATATAGCCAGGAAATATCAGAGTAAAACTCAGTATTAAAATGAAAGTAACATTTTTCTTGTCTTGTTTTTCATTCTTTCATTTGAAAGAAAATGACTTGAAATACTATATGGCAAGTGTGTTACAAATTTCACCAAAAATTAAGCATATATTTTTTTATAAAAGTCGCCAAAGAGTAGCCATGTCGCCAAGTAATTATTTTAATCGCCCCAAGCCAAGAAAAGACATCAGTTTGGCAACAAGTAGCCACGTCTGGCAACCCTGGTACCTATGGCCGTGTCTTTAATTTGGAGGTAGTTCATGTCTTGGAACCTGAAACTGTTGTTGTTTAGTTTTTAGTCTTGCAGTTCAACCAGAAATGCTGTGGAAGGTTTACTGGTGGGGGAGGGGGGGGGGGGGTCTTTGGTTGAGGTAGAATTCTATTGCAGACGGTCCTGATGAATGGGGAATATTAGCGTACAGTGAAAGACATCTATGGTAACCAGGTATACTCTATTCGCAGTTTCTTCACACTTTTTGAATCAAACCTTTGAAAAATCACCCCATGGATGACATGCTTTGTTGTTCCCAAAATGTCATACATTACAAGTATTTTTTTACTTTAGTTAACGTAAATGTATATCATATTGTATGAAATTGAACTTTTATTTATAAATTATAATATTTTATTTGTTGGTAATGCCTAGTAAGAAATAGTTCCCAATCAAAATGTAATGAAACTGCATGCTGTAATTATCATTAAACTTCTACATTATAAATTTTAATGCGAGTACTATATAAATTCTTTAATCCTATAATCATCACAAAGATCGCCAATATGATAGCACACATCCTGCAACAACCATCTGCTGATACAGTGCTTTGCAAATGGGGGTGTTTTCTGTGTACATACTGTGTAGGTTGATCACAACATCTGTCAAATTTTACTGAAATTACTATATGAAACAGAGAATAGATGTGCATATGCACACACACCACAATCCACGTGAGCTAGGCTCATGTCAAACAGTAAGTATGGCAGGACATTATAGCAGAAACGGAATAAATTTATACGTCATTTATGGTTTCTTTATTTGCAGGTGTTTGTGAAAACGTGGGCAGAAGAAGGGCCCAGAGCATTTTATCGAGGGTACATACCTACAGTTTTGGGCATAATCCCGTATGCCGGCTGTAGTTTTTTCACGTATGATACTCTCAAGAAATTGCACAAAGGTAAGTAGGTTGTTAGTGTGCATAAGAAATGTAAGAAGGAAAATAGACAAAAATCATAAAGTGAAGGAAAATGCCAGGTGATTCCATAGTACCGAAAATTCTTCATTACCACTGTGCATTTTTGGAATGGATTTTTCGCTGTACTCAAAACCTTCATTTGCAGCACAAATTGGTCATCTAGGTGTCCTGTTGATTTGGCAAGTGGGTTGGACCAATGACTGTTTTGAACACAGTGTCCAGCATGACTAGAAAAATGTCTAAATAAGTTTTGTTTCCAAGTGGTGTGAATCTCATTATGATCAGGAGGTATTTTCATTTCTAACCTCAGTAAATCACAAACTTTTTTTGAGTACTGAAATTGCTGATGTCCCGTAAAGAGCAATATTAAAAATATATATTGACGCGTGATGGATTCTGGTTCAGGGTAATATCATGGTACGTTACGAAGTTGCGACTTTGGTGTAGCGCTCGTCGGAGGCACTACTGGGGTGACATGCATCTCATTTAATGCCGGATAGGGATACAACCTGAATTATAGTGTGTGCAGTGTCGGCTGCCGACTTGGCACAAAGTCAGTTGCTGGTTTGGCTATTGGTCTGCTGACTGGTTTAGGGGCCATTGGCTTACTCAGTCCTGTGCTAGGACAGCTGACTGGTACTGCTGGCTTTTTGGCTGGAGTGCGGCTGCTGGTTGATCCGGACTGTCCCCACTGGCTGCTGCGACTGGAACTCCCAACTACTTCTTTGGAAGACTGGAACTCCCAACTACTTCTTTGGAAGGACCTTGGCGGGCTGGGGTAGCGTCGGGTCTTGAACCAGGTGCAGGCTGCTCTTACTCGCACGTTCTTTCTCTTCTGTTGAAGGCAGCGATGATGGGATAGATGGCATCTGGAAGCTTCCTGGGAGGCTGAAACAAATATGGGGAGAAAACCAGGGAGTTGAGTCCCACAGACTTAATGGCGGCTTGAGCTCGTTCCCGTGAAGATAATTGGCAGAGTGCCTTACTGGGTTGGGTGCAACCCCAGGTAGACTGGTAGGCATTAGTTGCCTGTCATTCCCTAACATCCTTCCCACCTCTCTTTGTGAAGGGCATTATGTTAAAGTACCTTGTCCTGGAGATAGGAGCAGGTGACGTGCATTCCCTACCTAAGAGTGTTCTGCCATCTAGGCACACCAGAACGATGCCAAGTACAACCTTATTCCTCAACCGGCAACACAGACTGTGTGGGGGTTGAAGAGCAGGTTCTCTCGAAGGCGCTCCAATAGCTTTGATGGGTGAGTCCTTTGAGTGGACAGGTCCAACCCAGAGCCAACCAAACACTCCCTCCGGCAACATAAACAGTGTGGTGGACGAGTGCAAGTTGGTCTAGCGACTTATCCTCTCAAGCAAGGGTATGACTAGTGGTTGTGGCTCTACCGTTCGATATAACTGGTGTACCGAGTGGGTGGCCATCGAATGGTGTGTTCTGATGTACAAATTCCCCCATCCGGAAGAACTCATAGTCCTACACTAAGCGGCAACTGGTATTGGCAAAACCCGGTCTCCTGCTTCACTCTGCAGTATGTAGGTGTTAATATGGTAGTCTGGATGAACTCAAGGGATAGTGAGAGAGTAGTTAGGTTCAGAATGTTTTTATTCTATGAGGAATAAGACATGGTGACACGTACTATCGCCTGTCTATGCAGAATTGACCAGAAGTAGTAAACTACGCTGTCCAGGTGAAGGGTACCTGGTTCTAATTGACTGGGGTAGATTCGACTATGTAGCTAATGACACTAAGGGTGGCAAATGACTTCTGAAAGACGTAACAGAGGGGAGGGCTTCTGAAGGTCTGCTGTAGGCGGCATTGAGCTGAAGATCTCTAGGTGTTGTAATAGTGACTGGTCAGGATTCCGGCAAACGAGTGCGGTGGAGCTATCTGTCCAACTAGGTTTGTGGCTCCAAGAAGAGCCGACAAACAACTTCGGGTGTAGGCAGGGTAAGTCAGGCAGCTCTGGCGGGCAAGCGTGGTGGTGCTAACTGACCACCTGGTGTGGCCCTGAAGAGAACCGACAATCAACTAGTGTTTCTAACTTCTGCACTGGAATATATTCTGCATCGGCTGAAGGCTGCGCTAGCTCGGTGGTGGGGGTGCTATGCACACACATCTTGGGCGGAGCTAAGGGCAGCCATTGTTGCCACGCAACGTCTCTCTGTTCGCCCTTGTACTTCCTCGGGGTTGGAACTAGGCGTCAATTACTAACATTCAATTGTTGGCATCTTCTCGAGGAGAGGCGGTGCTTTGCATGGCTTACTGGCTGGTGATATTGTTGAAACATAGCATTCTGACACATCTGTATTAATCCTTGATCCAGGACAAACCCTTAAGGTGCTCCAGTAGTAATTCTATGCTTCCAAACTCCATTCATTGTTTCTTGTAGATGAAGCGTGTCAGTGAAGCAAAGTCTTTTATTCTTAATAGTCACTAAGCATCATGCTTCAATATAAATATATATATATAAATTTTTCCTAATAATAATAGTTTATTGCCTAAAAGAGCTCATTATTAGGGATGGGCCGATGCCGATACAAATTAACCACCCCATACCACAGGCGTCAGTGTCATCGGAACATTATTTGCCAATTATTATTCACCGATTAGTAGCACTAATTTATTTAATACAGTATTAAATAAACAGGAATGCTACATCTCTCAAAGCTTACTGCATACATCAATCAGATATTCTTTACCAAACCCAAAATGTATTGGGAATAAATTTTTTTCAATGATTTGTTCTCATTCTTTACATTTTACCGTATTTTCTGTTGGTACAGTTGGAAAAGATTGTATGCATCATTCGTTTTTGGACATTACGTGAATGCAAAACAACGCAGATAATCAACAACTGGTGGTATCGATAGTATTGATTGCATGCAGCAAGAGTTTTTTGTGTTCTATTTTCTTCTTACGTTTTTACTGCATCGAGGGTTGGCAGCAATGAGAAAGCAATCTGTACCCTTATTCTTATGCATTTACTGCACTCGTAGGTTGGCGTCAATAAAAACAAATCACACGCTCTATGATGCTGTTCAATGATTTTGTGGTGGTGTAATTGGAGATGGAAAGCGAAAGAAATTACACTAGATTTTACACCCATAGTTCTTATTGTAAATTGTTGGTGCGGTTTTGGTTAAAATGTTAAAGGTCAGAATAATACTCTGCGAGTAAAAATTGGCAAAAATTGTCACAAATAAATCAGTTGTCATTTTAACCAAGGGATTGATTATGGCTCAGCTGACAAAGGAATACTAAGGCAATATATTAATATAAATAAAAAAAATTTGCTCAATTTCAACTCAATATTTAATATTAAATTGATTTCACAAACATGCATTTTGAGGTTATGTATGTTATTTTTCAGCTCTAAAATTCAAGTCTGCATCAGATTACGTGAAGTTTTGAAGGTTTTCTTTATTGAACTTGGTTTGTTATGAATGCTGTATTGTCTGGTAACAGTTTTTGCTTGACTGTTAAGTCACTTGTTTGTCCAGTAAAATAGTCCTGTGTTGTCTTTCATTTTTATGCTGTAGATACCTAAACAAAGTGCTTAAAGTGTTCACAAAACTGAAGACTTAAATTTATGTAATAAAAAAGTATTTCCAAAACTTGGGAATTGGGAATTATGATTGTGCTCATCAAAACTGGTATTGGCATTGTTGAAATTGGTGGCATCTGCAGCTGAGAATTGATATTGTTGGTACTGTGTTATCAGCCCATCCCTACTCATTATAATAGCATAGCTAAATACAATGTCTTACCATTATTAACAAAAGTAAATTTGGAGCGACACATTTTCGTATTAGAGTCTTGAGACAATAAATTTTCTAATTATACAGTTTATAAACTATACTTCAGTGTTATGTGAATAGGAGAATACATAGTCCTGTTTATTTAGCAGTGTGCTCACATGTAATTTCATGTTAATTATCTTCGTAAACATTTTGCTGTTCACAGTGGTAATAACTGATGCATTTTTATAATAAATGTAAAAAAAGTATGCTGGTATGTAGGCTATTCTTTTACAGTTTTTTGTAGCATAATGTGACAAAGAAAACATAAGAATCTACATTTGCAATGCTGGTCCAAATTTTTGCTAGCATAAATTTTTATTTTAGCAATGGAAAAAATACGTCTCAACAATAAAAATTGCGCATCACAAAGAAACCATGTGACAACCACAAAACAATGTAATTAGCTAGAATACCAGCTGGTATGCACATGCCTCCATGTTAGTGCGTTTGCATTTGAATGCACAGCTGGTAGTGGTATTGCAATCCCGACCAGCAGTTATAGACACTGGCGTGTAGTCGAAGCCACGTTAATGCGAGAAATGCCAGACAATACCAAGCAAGCAAACAGACTAAATAAGTTTGCAGTGAAGATGCCAAAGGCATGACTTTGTGCATTTGGTGGATTTCAAGATAAATTTCTTTATTGGGCTGAAAACTGCAGGATGATTGCCTATCACCATCACCATGTAGCCCACCATGTGGATCATTCGGAACATTGGTACTGTCCTGTGCTGTTGGGAGCAGTGGATATGTGAAGGCATCCACACATTGAGGATCGGCTCAGGATGGATGAGGTCAACTACCGGTCAAGAGTATCAGTGGATCATGCCTCGGGCATAGAGGGATTCCATGGGGACCCAGTTCATGATATTGGCCAGTGTTGTGGCTTTTGTGTACCTGCAAATCATTACCCGAAGCCTTGCCAAGACGAATCCGTGATCCCAGTGCACATTATGTGTGCTGCCATTAACTCTGCAACAGTGACAGCTTTGTTTGCAGTGATGCCAAGCCAAAGCAATGTAGAACATCACTGACTGGCAACGTGTGGTGTTCATTGATGAGTGTTGCTAATGATCATCATGTCCAGGTGTTGAGGGGTTGTGGTGAATGTCACAATCTAAACTTTGCTATCGAGCTACACACTGCTAACAGGACAAGTATTATGGTTGAGACAGCCTAGAATATTGATGGTCCAGTGGTATGTGGACAAGATTCTGTGCCCCTCCTTATTTGTTCCCATTCTTGACCAGCCTTCTAGGTGCAATATTCCAACAGGATAACCCCCTACTGCACACAGCATGGGTGGCATAAAATTTTTCTCTGTCATGTCCAACAGTACCACAACCTGCCCAATCCCCTGACATGTCCCCATTGAAGTATTTGTGGAATCAGTTGAAATGCCAGCTGCCGCTGTGCCACAGTATCTGGGATTTGGAACATAGCATCCAACAATTGTGGGCCCATCTGCCTCAGGACAACATCTGGCATCTGCTGGGCTCCATGCCAGATTGTGTTTGCAACATGTATTGCAGTGCAAGGGGGTGCAATGCACTAATGAAAGTACTGGGTATCATACCACTGATCATATTCAATTATCCTGTTTTTGTGATCATGTGTATTACTTGTCTGTATCACTCACTACTTGTATAAAGTTTCAGTACCATCCTACACATCCTGTGTGCTATTTTTATTGTCTAACTGTGTATATATTTTCATCCACAGGATACGTGCTAGTATAGTACTAAAGTTATGTAATGGGATTATTTTTTCCCGTTTTTAAATTGGGCTTTCTTTATTTTAGTGTGTTGTAGTACTAAGTGAACTGATTATGCACAGATGGATTTTGAGTAAGAATATGAATAAAAGATATCAGAAATCTTCACTCGTAGGTAAAAATGATTAGATGCAATATTCAGTGTAAAATTACACACATTCACTATAACTTCAGTGTTGTTAATGTGAGCAGTGTTTTTGGAGAACTGTATGTGTCTTGCAGTGTTTTTTGCTGTATGTCAGAAGTAAATTACTGCACAATTTTATCAAGTTGACCACCAGAGACAAAAATACTGAAGGTTGCAGATGTATGGGCGAGATCAGCCTGAGAAACGAGCCGGGGGGCCTGGGGCCTTCCACTTCAGTAGCTCCATGATCCAATGCAGCTGCTATGGTGCTCAAAGTTATCAGTCAGGTCCTTGGTTGCTCATATGGGGGTGGGTAAGTCTGCTTTAAGATTCACACCTTATACATCTGAGCTCGACCAGGACATTTCGCTACTAAGGTGTTATTAGTAAATACAAAATACGTGATACTTAAAGGAACCTGAGGATGAAGGGGCTTAATATCCATTGAGTGAAACCATCACAAAACCACCATAACATGCGCATCAAAGATGGCTAAACTGAAGCCAGGGCAGGTTTTTAAGGACAGTATTGCTCCAATCATATCTAAAGGTAACCCCAGGTGTCTGAAACAATTTTTTTTTCCCCCAAGAAAGATTCCCTGTTCCCAAAAAGCGTAAATAAAATGTACTGATGTATGCCAGTTGAGTTGTTGCATACAGTGTTTTTCTTTTCACCTACTTGTACTTGGTATATATAGTGACCACCTAGTAGTCCTATTTTGTCATGGTGGTCTTCTTTTTCAAAGCGCTAAAGTGGAGTAGTTGTTAACTTTCTCCTTAAATTTGTGATGTGCACACATTATAATTCAAACAAGAGGCTACAATATTTATCGCAATTACATTTACAGGCCCCAAAAACAATACACATGATACTAGTGAGCATTATGATACACACAGATTAAAAGTTGGAAAGAGCAGCACGAGACCTGTCAAAGCCTATCCAAATGAAGAATAACATTAGTACATTGAAATGCCAAAATGATTGTTCAAGGCTTAACATTTAAAAAAAATTTAAAATTGAACATGGGGGGCACACAATGTGAGCCTATTAAAGCAGCTGCTAAAAAAAGTAAAAACCTTAGCACTACACATTTAAAAAAAAACAATAAAATTATTAAAATATTAAAGAATTATTAAAATGTTGATTAAAAAACAGGTTGGTCATTGGCAGCTCAACAAACCAACTCTCAACAAATTCAGGCACACGAAAGCAAGTGTGGTCCCATAATACTTCCACACGAGATATACAAATAATTCATTGCCTTTGAGCAGTTTAGAGGTATAAATGTAAAAAAAAAAAAAAAAAATCTGTACAGCACAAATTTAAAGCAAATTACAATTGTGCCGCATGCCCAATGGGGATGAATAATTGACACATAATTACTTAGAGGGGCTAGTTGCCTCAAAGTGTGATCTAAGGTCTTTGGGGTTAAAAGTTATGGTGACCTTCATCACACAACATTTAAAAGAAAAAGAGGAGGTCCTAGTCACCCTAACAGTTTTATTACGTGATGCTAGAGTCACAAATTGGAGTGCCTTAATGTTTAACTGACACACAGCCAGTGTAAAGAACAGGTCAGGTGGTCTGTCTCAGGGGCACAAAATCCAAAACCATTGTCACGGTCCTACGATTCGGCTGACCCTTGTTAACACAATTACATGTAGACTTGATGCTCTTCTGAGGTAGTGGTGTTGCTGACTGGAGACTCTTACCCTGTCATGGAGAGGGCTGGGTGACTCTTAGACAGTGAAGTATTCTGGTTCTGTGGTCAACTGCTGGCAGCTGTAGGATAATGGATAGGACAGCACAACCAGGGGTTGGCGATACCAAGTGGAGGTTTGTCACCCCTTAAGAAGGCTTCTAATATGGGATAAGGAGGGCCTTCAAGTTTAATTAAAGGGGGGAACAAAGATGTCAGCAGTATGGAGGGGTGAGGCCCCTCTGAGGGACGGGCGGTAAGAACTCTGCCCTGCTGGGTGGAAGTGCAAAGTGCAACTTCTGACTGAGGGTCGCACAGCAGTCTGGTTTCAGGGGCAACTGTTGCCCGTCTTAACCTTCTCTGTTTATCTACCTTCTGGGTGTAAGGCATCAGAGATTAAGGGTACAACTAAGACCGCACAAAAGTAAAGCCAGTTCATGCAATTCCCTATTGTCTAAATAATACCAGTCTTGTAAGGAGAGCGGCACCCTGTGTTCCTTTTGTCTGGCCGTCCAGGAGAGTGGTGTACAAAACGTTGGATTGCTCAAGTTACTTCCCAACAGGAATACCCAGGTGTAGTATCTGCAGGAGGTCAGATGGTCAGAGATAATTTTAGCTTCTTTCCGGCACCATTAGTAGCAGTGGCAGAGTATGAAATAACCTGAGTCACTGATTCGCCTGGCTTAGGAATTCCTAGTGGTATAGGGTGTACCGAAGTCTACTGAGCAGCAGAGAGTGGCCACTTATTGTGTATGTATCTGGCTTGGTGCCTGGTTATGTCGCCGGCTTCACATTTGAGGTCTCAACTATGTAGGAAAACTATGACGTTTTACACAAAGAAATTCAACACTCGGAGAAAAGTTGATTCACATGTTATTATTAACGTAGTAATAAAACACAGTTGCACTGTACTACCTTGTACACTAGAGTACTTTGACATGGAAGTTAAACCTAAGCAATCCAGGTGAAGGTAACCCGGTAATAATCTAAATGGAATAGGCGATAGTTGGTGTTAGAAAATTGAGTATTTAGGTAATAATTTTTTCCTAATTGACTTGTGGGTTTGTTCTGAAGGAACAAGAAGGGAGACGTCTATCAGATGGGTAGTGTCAGCACTGACAGGTGGGCAGGGAGAGGTCCTGAAGGGATGTCGATGTGACCATTACCAAGACATTTCTGGGTCCAATACCAGGGGGTGGTAAGGAGCGGAGCGACATCTTCTGGAGCCTCTGGAGGGGTCCAGTCTCCCAGAAGCAGGGGATTTGCGGTGGCTGTAACAGTGTTGGCTTCTGGTCGGTGATGACTTCTGCTGGTAGAGATTCCGGCTCAAGAGAACAGTGAAATCTGCAGCTGTACCAGCTGTCGCGCACCTCGATGGCTGCCTCCGGCTCTATACGAGAGTGGTGGAGGAGCAAAGACTGAAGATTTATGGTGATGCTTGACCTTTTATACTAATCTTGTATAGGCGCTCGGGCGTGAGGGGTGTGGGGGAGTGATAGCCTTGGCCACAGGGGTTGAAAATTCTAAAGTGCTGAGGCAACACTATCATTCCTTATCTTCGGGGGTTGCTGGAAGTAGACTGTGTACTGCCCTCCCTCGCTGCGCTGTGGAACTAGCTTGGCCAGGTTGGCGGGAGCTGCGGCTAAGTCGACGGTACAATCTTGCATCAGTGGTGTTGATGTGACAGCTTCTTGGATTCTCGACGAACAGTACAAGCTAGGATCACTTGTCTGTAGTCGCTCCTGAAATTGCGCCATTGTATCGTGTAGACATGTCCTGCCTCTTCAGTACAGTGTGGGTTAATGACTTGCCTAAAGGGTTGAGCATTGCTCTCAAGATGCGGGGAAGTCGTTTTGTAGAGTGCATCAAATATGCGGAATGTGTCGTGCATCAACTGTCGGGGAACTACAACTGTGAAACCAAAAGCAAGTTAAATCTAAACATATTCTAGGCTGGGCAACCTAAAGGAATTTTGAATGCTAAAAAGTTTTAACAATTGCTGCCCTTTTGTTTACACTATGAAACTAGTTTATCTCACTGATTTACCAAACAGAAAAAACATGCAAAGCTGCTAAAATTTCCTAAACCATGACAAACCAGCTTAAAGGGTGCCAAGGAAGCCTAGACCAGGCCGCTAGCCCAAACTACAGTGAATGATGTAGATGAGGCAAGTGTGATCAAACATAACATCGACAAAGCCTTATGTTGCCTTGTAGGAGGGGAGGGACAGTTTTAGCACGTATGCATGAAGGGAAGGAACAGCAAAGAACATGAAGCCAATGGGTATAGGTAAGGGAACCGAGATCAGAAGTGAGCAGAATGGTGATCACTGAAGCATCCAAAAAACTAGTGCCCTGTGAACCTCGCAAATTGTATATGTTTTGTTCCTATCTTTGTTGTTGTACCAAAGGTGTTGTCATGCCACCTTGGTCATCCTTGCAGTCTGCCTGTGGTATTGGCCACTTTTCTCAAAATAATGGCCAATGGAGAGGGAAATTTTTAGTACAGCAATCAACCATCTTGAGACTGAACCCACTTCATGACTGCTGAGTTGAAGACAGGTCTTGTTTTGGTTACATATGTGTGAATCTCACAATTGTCTACAAGGGCCTAGAGGCCTTTCTTCACATATGGCAAAGTCAAGATGAAAAAACTGATTCATAAACTCAGGTTTAACATCTGATGGATGACCTCTTACTCTTGTTAAAACAGTAACTTGGCCAGCCATGCGTTCTGTTGGAGTCGTATAGCTCTTATGAGCACAAATTAGTGAAAACAGCAACAATAAACATTTTCAACTTGATTACCTGAATTTACAGCATGACGGTTTGCATTAAGGTTAGGATTTTTTGGCACCATTTACAAGGCGCGTGTAGAAAAAACATAGTTTCAAAGGTGGTGGACAGAAGAAAAATTTAGAACACATGATGCTAACAAAAAGTGCAGATATTAAGCTAAAGCACTGCAGGGTACATATAATTGTTCATTTTACAAATTTAAATTTTTAAGTGGCAAATATTTATGATGGAAATTCCTTATTAAAATTTCATATTGTGACAAAAATTTATTTAAGGTAAAAAATATTTTGTCTAGTTGTAAGCCAGAGGTGTAGGGACAGGCTTATTTTATCTTTTTACAGAACATACTGGTAAACCTTCCCCAAACCCATTGGAGAGCATGCTGTTTGGAGCGACAGCTGGCTTAGTTGGGCAGTCGTCATCGTATCCTCTAGACATTGTGAGGAGGCGAATGCAGACCTCTTCCATCACTGGAAACCATTACAACACCACAGTCGGCACAGTCAAAAAGATTTACGTGTGAGCATTTGTGTTGTGATTGATGCAAAATTGTTTTTAAATAACAGTTTAATTTTTCATGTGCCAGGTTCTCATGTACGATGTGCTACCCAAAAGTTCCCAAAATCGAAATATCCTGGTCAAAATGATTGTGTTGCAGAACTCCGCTGCTAGTGCTTCCAATATTATAACAAATGAATTATTGTTGTGCTTACTGTTGCAGTGGAAAGTAGCATTTGTTTATGTAAAGAATTTTTGTGATATGTTACTTATTAATTAATTATTTTTAATTACCAACATGGCTGCCTATAATCAATGGAAAGCTTATTACATATTGTTTCAAACTGTGTAAAGAAAAAGATATTTTGTGATTAATATGTGTGTAATGTCCAATATATGTGTGGTTTAAGCATTTCAAAAATGCAGAAGGCCTATAGAATATGACAAGTATTTGTGGTATCTTTTAAAAATGCTTCAAAAATGAAATATTTTTGAAGTTGTAATAAAATATATGAAGATAGTTCGCAAGAAATTAACAATATCTGAGATAAATTACTGGTCACCTGAGGAAGATTAATTGCCTACACTTCGTTGTCTTGGTGCCAATTTTACCATAAGCAGGAACTATTTGATATTTTTTTATGGTGTAAAATTCCTGACATCACTATTATCGAAAGTATTGTATAGTAGTAATTCCACAATTTACTAGCTGGAAAGATTTACTTTGGTAAGACCAAGCTTCACCAAGCAGTTGATTACTGTCACATCACCATTCAGGTGGTTTGGAGTTTACGAATGAGGATTTCAACTTGACACTGAATTATTCTCCTTGTGTGTTTTTGACATAAAAGATTTTACATAATGTCACTGGTGTGGAAACACAGCATGAGTGTTTATGTATATATGGCAAATCCTTGCAGTTGTGCAACCTCAGCTAAACTTAAAATTGTGTGACACTGGTATTATCACTAGTATTAACAGGTGATTATTAGACGCAAGTAGCGCTATGATTTCTTGTGCCTTCTTTGTGTGTAATGTTGCAGCTCCTCCCAAAAAAAGTTTACAAATTGTTAGAAAATTAACAGAAAATTATTTACTGAAAATTGAAACAATTGCAATAAGTTTCCCATGTGTGTGCATGTGCATATGTGTGTGCATGTGAGAGTGTGAGAGAGTGTGTTTTTTTTTCTTTCCAAAGTGCCCAGTTCGGAAATTGATGTTCAGCCCTTCCCCAAATAAAATTTTTTGCACGTAACTGAAGCGATCATATTTCTACAGAAGAAGAATGACTGATTGGAGGTTAAATAAGTAATGGTAGAACAGTTTGTGCATGTTAAGTTGTCTGGCTATGTATCTTTTTAGTGTTTATGTACATATAACCTAGAACTTTTAATTTAAACTTATATTAAAAAATGTCTATATTTGATTTATAAAATTTATAATGTGTTATTACTTTTAAGAACATTAACATACAGTTTTCAGACACATGCATATTTGCTTTTTATTTATACAGGGACGAAGGAATCCGCAAAGGTCTATTTAAAGGTCTCAGCATGAACTGGATTAAAGGACCTGTTGCCGTAGGCATCAGTTTCACTACCTACGATCACACTCGAGACATGCTGCGCAAAATTTTACCCCACATGCATAAAAGGCCTACTCCCTGGTAAGTAATTTTGCTGTGAAGTTATTTTGCTGGAATGGGTGATCTGGTCAGCTAGCTGATTCACCTCCCAAAACTGTTATGTTATTAATGCTTATCTTCTGTGATATATTGTTAAAGTTAATTATATTTAGTAAAAGAAAAGTTTTATTCAATGTTGTGCCACAACACATAATAATTTAAATGTATTATGAAACCAAGAACTTGATAAACACATTCAAATTTCACTGTTTCGAGACTCTGATTACGATACCTTCACCAACAGCCACTACCAACATGAGTCTAACCCGTTTGATGTGATTGCACTTGCCAAGATGAGGCCCCAAAAAGGGAGACATCCATCTTCCCATGTACCCCTGCCCTTGCCAGCCAAAAAGAGGGAACCTTGAGTGAGGTATAAGGCCAGTCCGTGCTACTCCTTTGGTTTCATTAACTCGTGTTACTTGTGGGTTTCTCAATTCAGCAACAGGGCATATACCTGCCGAACCCAAGTTGTGATGTTCTGAATAGCTTACAGTCCATTCATGGTTACTTCCAACTTTGCTGAAGCCCTGCTAAAGTTCTAATTCCAGGATATTCCCCTGCCTTATCATGCAAACAAAGTGTAACCAAGTCTAGAAAATTACACCAAAGGGACAGCGCACAGCATTTGTGCACACTCAGTATAATAGTATTTTGCATAAGAACTATTTCTTACTAAGCATTGTCTACACATGTATTTTCTCATTGTTTTTATTAATTGAAATTATAAATTAAATATTATAGTTTATAGGTACAATATATATAAAATACCAGTTTAACCAAAAATTCTCTTAAGTTTTATGCCAATAAAAGTTAAAAATGCTTGTGATGCATGGCATGTTTAGGAAACAACCAAGCATGCCATACATGGGGTGATTTTTCAAAGGTTTAATTGAAGAAACCTCAAATATACTATAGTTAGGGCCTAGAAATTTTCGTGAACTGCAAATGAATGCGTAATAATGAGAAATTGTGTTAATTAACGAAATTCTATAATAATTAGTGTATTTGCAAAAAACAGAGGAAATTGCTTGTTTAAGTGTGTTTATGAACACTGTATGAGCTTCTTTTACCATGAAAACTTACAAACATTGACACATGATGCCTCAGGGCTGGTAAGGTCATCACTACGTAAAAATAAAAGGGTTAGTTTTGTTGGATGCTAGGTCAGGCGCACCCTCTGGCAGGGGATTCCGGATTATTTCAGTCTCTACGTGGCATTGGTGCATGTCCAGCTTAGAGGACTAGCCTAGTAGCATTTTGGCAGGGCACAAAATGGGGTTCAGTGAGAGTAATCGTTCGCATTAATGGGTTGCCTCTCTGCGGTACACCTAGGCGATGCATAACTTGTAGCTGCTGTTTGACCTGGGACAACTCTGACTGACGTGAGTGTGTACTAGGATGGTTTACAGGAAAACGTTCTACGGTTGTGACGGTCGTCTGGATAGGTTTCGCTGGTTCTGTTCTCCTGTAGTACGAGTTGGCGAGTCCCATGGACTGGTCCTGTCCGCTTAAGAATGCTGCTTGCAAAGGGTGTGTATCTTCGCTTGGATGGGGTCCTTGAAGAGATCCTCAGGTACTTCTGGTGTGATGGGAATCTGAAGACGGCGCAACGCCTAGGCTTGGTCCTTGGGGGAGAGCTGTGCTATCGTAGCGATGAGGAGGGTGCTAAGCTCCTGCAAGCGCCCAGAGGCAGTTAGCACCTGTCTGACCGGAGACCATTTCGATGGTAATAGGGCATCTGGACTAAGTCGCACACCTCACGTCCGTGAGGTGACTGCAGGTGACGTGTGTCGTGCCTGATGTGCAACCACGTGTAGCATCTGCCTACTAAAGCTGTCACCCTATCCCAGCACTCAGCATCATAACACGGTGAGCACTGGGAGTTAGGCCTCGCTGTTAGTCCCTGCACGTGAGCAAGTGTCTCAGGAGGGAACAGTCTTCCCATACTCAGTGAACACTAACTCCGGTGTTTAAACTTGGTGGAGAGTGTATGCAGCTGAGCAGGCAAGCTGGCCTCAAGAGAGAGTACCTAGTGTCGGGGCTTTACCATTCCGGACTCCGTGGAGCACAGAATGGGTGGCTATCCAAGGCGGGTGTGGGTACTTGAGTGGTGTGTATGACTCATGAGAGTAGTTTCCCTGGTCACCTGTAATCCCTTGAACGTTGTGAGGTCCAATGGGATAGGTTCTACACTATGGGAAAGGATACCCTCGAGTTGGTAAAACTGCTGTGAATTCTGTTTAACGTGAAGTAAACAAAGTGGTGACACACTACCTTCTAATGTTGGCAAAAAGCTTAGGGAAGATTAACCTACGCTGAACCAGGTAGAAGAAACCTGGGCCTAATCTAACAATGGTGGGGTAGATGAGCATTATGAGAATAACTAGAACTGGTACTATTAACCTATGCATGTGTTGCCCAGAAGGGGCCGCAGTGTCTCAGTGTGTAGACAACGTTCGGCTGGGTGTATTTCCGGTACGAATGTGGTGATGATAGACTGGAGAGGATGACTCCAGCAGCTGGTGCTGTGGAGGCAAGGAGAGGTAGTTCGTTCGGCCTGTGGATGCCAAACAGGACGGGCATGCTGGCGGTGTGCGCGCGGTAAGCACGGTCGTCCATTCGCGTATGTGTGTATATTTCTGTGCGGTCAATGCTATGCGGGCGCCTGGATGGCGACTGCGCGCTTGCAACCGTTGAAGTAGTGCACAACGACTGCAGACGATGGCGACAGCGGCCTGCCGGCAGAGTCAGCAGTGCTGCAGTCCTTCAAGCAGTGGTAAGTGGTTGGACGGCCTACGATCTGACACAGGATAAGGTAGAATACAGAGTAAAACCCAAGACTCAAGGATACAGAAGTGAAACATGCGTGCATGGAAAGTTATTGTGCCTCGTGCACAATCTCAATTATACTGTGTGTGTGTGTGTTTTTTTTATTGAGTGGCTTTGTGATAGTGACTTTGCGATTGAGTGACTTTTTGATTGAGTGGACTTCTGATTTGAGTAACTTTGTGATTCATGTGTCCTAGTGGTTGAGTGACTTTGTGTAGCACTTTGTTGCTTTATATTTCAAGTGTGAGTGAATGCCCAAACTGTGACAATGAATGAAACTGAGTGGTGGACTCGTTTCACTGAAGAGCCTGCCAAATGGCACGGCAGTAAACCAGACAGACACACTGAGCTAGTTAAACTAGCCTCAACAATCTCAAAGGTAAGAGCATTTTATTCATTGAATCTTCTAATGGACAGTGAAACTGACTGGACACAAGTCAAGAAACCTAGCAAAGCGATCATTGATTGGATGACAGTGGCTTACCCAATAATTCAAGGACAGCCTGCTGAGGAAATCTGCAAAATAATATATGAATATTATGAAGAAAACACGGAACATGCAGCAGACCTGGGAATCGGGGGAGCTCTGGGCGACATGGTTGAGTTCTCGGCCGAGGTGGACACCCTCTTTGGTAAACTCCTAGATTATTGCACTTTGGAAATAAAGAAAATAAATAAGGAGAATGCAAATTACATACTTCCAAAAGTTTTCTTGCTAAAGTCTCATTACTACAGAATGACACAAGGGAATGCTTTTCTTCTTGGTTATGCCAAAGGATTGGAGTACAGTGTGAAACAAGGGATGAGACCAGAGGTGGTAATGAAGAAAACAGAAACACCTAAACCATCCGTTGCTCAAATAACGAAGGCGGTTAAGAAACTTGCACAAAAGGTAAAACAACCTAAGAAAATTATCCTGGCATATCCAGAAAAGGGTGGTCAAAAAAGCGAAGAGACAAAGAAGATGATCCAAGAGAAGGTAAGCCCTGTTGAAGAAGAATGGAAAGTGAAGAACTTTAGAAGAGTATGTGGTGGAGGTATTCTCATAGAAGCAGGTGATGAAGCCACCATAAATAAAATTAAAAAGTGACAAGCCGAAAAATTTGCTACTTCGACTTGATGAACCAAAGAAAAAATATTATTGAATACGTGGCATGTAAAGTGAGACACTTTCTGGTTCCGCTCAGATGCTACAAATACCAACAATACGGGCATCAAAGTAAATACTGTAAAGGACAAGAAAGATGTTCTACCTGCGGTCAGGAAGGACATAAGTATTGTGAAAAGGATAAATGCAAAGGTAACAAAGAAAATCCGGCCTGTGCTAATTGCTTAAAGGGTAAAAAAGACCATAACCACAGAGTTGATTCAAAAAAGTGTCCACATTATGAACGAGCATTTACTGCGGAGCTGGAAAGGATCGATTATGGTGAAGCATGAATAGCGAAGATATAAAATCACTATTAGGCAGATAAACCTGCAAATCGGAAATAGCGATTGTGGCTAAAGAAAGAGACATTGACATAGTCCTGATGCAAGAGCCATACGTCCTACATGGGAAGATAATTGGGTTACGTGGGACAGTTTTCTCAATAAGTGACAGTCCAATGGCAGCTATATGGATTAAATCTGAAACTCTAAGTACTATGCCTATGGATACTATGTCAAACAGCCATCATGTCTGTATTCAAATTAGAGTGGGACATCAGAATGTCTACTTGGCCAGTTCCTACTTCCAGTACTCGGACGAACTTCGAGCACATCCGGAGAAGTGGGACGAAATTGTAAGAATACTTGGAAGGGAACGACTTGTAATATGAGCTGATGTGAATGCCAAGTCGGAAATGTGGGACTCACCTATGACAGATGGAACAGGCTTGGCACTTAATCGTTATTTATTGGTGAACGATCTCCATGTTGTGATCGTACCATGGACCCTTCCAACGTATGTGTCTCCTGGTCATAGTACTGAATCCTACCTGGATGTGACCGTTGTAACTAGAAATGGTCGAACAAGTTTTATTCATCAAGGGGCAGACTGGAAGAGGTTCGACGAAGTGCTGATGAATAGACTTCATCAGTATCGCGAAGCACACTTGAAAGATCCAGGCCAATGTTCAAATGCAATTACAAAGCTGATCCAGGATGTATGCGAGGAAACATTGAGAATATCAGAACCTGGCATTTCACCTAATCGATGGTGGGATGATGAACTGGAAAGTATGATAGAGCAGGTTCAGAAAATTCGGAGGAAACTGAAACTGCAAAGAGATCCTTGACGAAGATTAGAAGTGCTGGAAGAATATAGAGTCCAACGAAAGAACTATGCAATAATGTTGAAAGAAAAGAAACGGATAGCCTGGAGAAGCTATATAACAGAAAAAGGAAATGAAGACCTGTGGGGGCTTGTATACAAGATCCTTGCAAACAAGCTCAAGCGTAACCAAGTCATTAAAAGTCTTAAAATCCAGAACAGGATCATTATCGATCAGCAGGAGAATGCAGAAGAACTTGTAAATGCACTGCTGCCAGAGGATAATGTGACAGATGAAGAAGAAATTCATCAAATGAAGAGACAGAAGATGCCTGTGTTGCCAGACACTCCTCCTACCACTGAATTCACTATAAAAGAACTGGATAAAGTTATTAAGGCATTAAAAAACAAGAAAGCTTCAGGACATGATGGAATCACTGTTGAAACAATGAGGAGAGTTTATTCTTGGATTAAACTCGATCTATTGCAGTTAATGAATGACTGCCTACAAAGTGGCAATTTTCTTAACATTTGGAAACAAGGAATATTGAGGATTCTCTATAAGGGAGGCAATAAAGATCCAACATTAGCTAAGTCATACCTGTCCTTTAACCCTGTTGCCAATCATGGGGGAAATGTTAGAAAAATTGTCAATATGTGATTGATAAGCTTCCTTGAAGCTACACAAGGGCTCCATGAAAAACAAAATGGATTTAGAAAAGGACGAGGTACCGAGAAGACCGTCATGGATGTGGTTGTAAAAGTGAACTCAAGCAGACAGACCTATGTATTAGGAATTTTCCTGGATATCAGTGGTGCATTCGACAATGCATGGTATCCAGAGGTTCTCTGATAACTCAGACAAGGAATGCCCAAGAAACATTTACAGCATTATTGTTATTTACTTCAAAGAAAGGTACAGCCAGTATGAAGTAAACAATGTGACGGTGAAGAAGAAACTCTCAGAGGGATGTCCCCAGGGATTGGTCCTTGGACCGATCCTATGGAACATTCTGTTTGATACACTTCTTCGGCTGCAGCTGCCAGAGGACTGTGAGATCTTTGCATATGCAGACGATGCGTTGCTCTTAATTCCAGCCTGGAGGCATGCTGAAATTAAGACCAAAGCTGATGAAATACTGAAAAAGATTGAGAGCTGGGGTAGACGTGTAAAGTAACAATTTTCAGTGGAGAAGACCAACTTAATGTTACTTAAAGTAAACTTAAAGAGATTGCCTGTGGTCCGTTTCAAGGAAAGACCACTACGTCCACAGAGCAAAGTGAAGTACCTAGATGGCAAACTTCACTTCCAGGAACACATAAGTTATTTGATAGATAAGGCAGTGAATCTATTCACTAAAATGAAGGCAGTCTCAGCATCATTGTGGGGACTTGGGTTCAGGACCATGATGACACTGTACAAAAGTTTATTCCTAGGAATCACCCTTTATGGATCTGGTGTGTGGTATAGGAAAACAAGACTGGTACATACTCAGAGATGATTGCTAAAGACACAAAGAGCTGCATTACTAGCCATAACAAAGGCTTACAAGACAACATCAACTGAAGCACTACAGGTGATCGCTGGAGCAATTCCACTGGATTTGCTTGTAGAAGAACGAGGACAGCTAAAGCAAGAAACTCAAGGAAGATCTGCAACGGAGATCATGAAGAAAGAAGCCAGAAGAGTTACACTATATCTCTGGCAGGAAAGGCGGGACAATTCAGAGAAGGGCTGAGTCACTTATAGAATTTTTCCAAACATGATGGAAAGATATAGCCAGCACTGGACTTTTACAGATCATCATCTCTCACAGTTAATAACTGGACATGGAAACTATAGTTCAAAATTACATGGATTTAATTTAGTTGACTCTCCCTTCTGCCGAATCTGTCAGGTAGAAGATACTGCCAAACATGTACTTAGAGAATGTCCAAGAATAGAAGATATAAGAATTGAACTGTGTAGGAAGCTTGAAATAGAAGAAAATGAAATAGATTTTAGAAATATCATGGCAAATAGAAAAACTGCCAAGATAATGGAAGAGTTTGCAAGAAAGATAAGCAAACGTCTGGAAGAATTCAAAGAATGAAATCGAGAAAATCCACACGAGTTTGTGAATGATCCTCTTCCATAGATAGATAGAGGTTTCCATTACCTGATTAAAGAAGAAAAATTGTTATACAGTAAGTGACACTGTAAAACTGCTATAAAAACATTGTGTAGTGGGAGCAGCCCCACCACACAGCTTGGGTGTTCCCAATGCACATAGACTAGAACTTAGAAAGGAAACATCCAAAGGTGACTCCTTGTCTCCTACTCAGAAAAAGAAACCCTAAAAGATATACTGAAGATCAAAGCAACGAAAAAAGGACATGAGAAATCGGAATAGCAATGACCAAGGCAAGTGAATAGGAAACTAATCAGGACGCTGAAGACTTAGGCAATGTATAAGGAAAAAGAGTAATGCTGTGACAAGGTTCCAGACTAAAGGACTGGACTACGGGGGAGAGGTATCGAAAAGGAGTCTACAGGCCCCCCTCTCCGCTGACAGTTCCAAAACTGATGGCTGGAATTGAAAAATATATAATCTAAGTGGTAGTTTAGTACCACAATATAGGCATAATATAATTATCAATAGAATAGAATGTCAAGAAATTGACTCCCAAGCTGCTAGGGGAGTCTGTGTGGAATGCAGGAAAACTGCGCCACTCTCACCTTCCAGGCAAATTGGTGTAAATAGTTGTAATATTATATAAAATTGTAATCCATAAAGGCTGTAATGAGAAAATAAAGTATCAAAATAAAAAGGTAAAAAAAAGGAACGTCCCGTACCCCTGTTTTACCCAGAAAGGGCACAAGTACGAGGGTGATAAGAAAATTGCGTGACCCACCTTGGCTGGCCACAGAAATAAAAGTGAATGCGTTGAAGGGTAAGTTAAGGGGCGAAGCAACAGGGTGGATCTCTAGCAAGGGCTGTGGTGGAGAGATGCAGACAGATAAGTTCCTTCGTCAAGAATGTGGTGAAGGAATGAAGTGGGTGAGCGTCCCGCTGTTTATACTCAGGCTGGTCCTTCCCCTTCAGTCAGTTGGAAAAGGGGTAACTGTAGCGTAGCTTCGTCAAGGCATGACGTCACCGGCCGGCTTGGAGAAACAAGATGCTGCGAATTGTACTTGTAGAGCCATCTAGCAGTGTGCTGTGGTACTCGGTGCCTTGGATACATGTTCTCTGTGGCCAGTGAATAATACAATCTGCAAGCTGGGTTGTGAATTCTTGCCATAGCAAACAGTAAAATGTTATGTTTTGTTGCAGGGTCAACATTAAAAACTCTTTTGAAGTCAGATGGCAAGGCTTGCTTGCTAATGAGGTGAAGTGGTAATATCATTGTTTGAAAGGCATCATACATCAACATTAAGTTTTACAATTACAATTTTTCATGTATTTTTTATATATATATATATATATATATATATATATATATATATATATATATATATATATATATATATATATATATATATATATATATATATATATATATATATATATATATATATATATATATATATATATATATATATATATATATATATATATATATATATATATATATATATATATATATATATATATAGCATTGTCTTTATAGTCTGTCTCGTGTAAGGTTTCCAGATTTTGACATTGTATGAAAGTAGTACCTTGTAAACAAACAGAATACTTATCCTTCCGCCACCATGTGCTTTCGATGTGACTTGTCAAAACATGTTAACATCATGTGAATTTTTGCTTGATATTTCAAACATGCCAACTATAGGTCTAATTGAGGAAAATATGATCTTTTTTTTAATTTCTGATGGTGACATCTACATTGTGTTATCAAAATACTATCAATAAAATATATTCATATTCTTACAATTAATTAAACAGATATTAATTACTATCAAATCGATAATCACAAACACAAAAAATATATATTTCAAATCAGTAAATTTCATTGGACTTGCAAGTTTGCAACACTCAACAACAGGAAAAATTTTGTGGCAAGATACAAAGACATTGATGTTGGTTACAATTAACACTGTAATCAAGATTAAATCATACATGTTAAACAATTTAACGGAGAATACAAAAACTTACCTGGCCCGGAAGTTTGATCAGAATTGCCTTCTTTGTACACCTCTTGAAAAATTTAACAAATTCATTAAAAAAAGAATGTTAATCTCACATAGTTAATTGATGTGTGCATCAGAAAAAAAACATCATTAATTCACAACTGAGCAGTAGAATTCATTATGCGAAAGCAAAAGTCTGCTGGAGTTCTGTGTAAAGGCAATGTCACCAGTAGGCCTACCTTAAAAAATTACATTTAATCAGTGAAAAAACACAATACGAGTTAGGCCTGTCAAATCATACATAGAAATAGTTAATTAGAACTGTTAAAGTCTGCAATCAATAATTATGGAACCTATTTGTAGCAATTACAATAAAATAAGCATGTAAAAAAATATTCCTCACAAATGGTGAAAACTGGTAGGCCTGTGATCATTAAGTAATGAAAACTAGTGGCAATTACATTAAACACATGGCCGTATGTACTATTACAGTAACGTGGATATTTAATATACGTGCCCATTGTCTCAAAAAAAAAAATTTCAACACAATGTGTTGCCCTATATGATTAGTATTTATTACCATAGCTAAAAAATTTACTGCAGAAGAAAATGTACTTTACATAGTCTTTCTGGACAAATGAAACATTATATATCTCAGTTTTAACGTAATTAGGCCTAAATAATTAATATTTAATTACAACTGCATTCGTGGTTTTGGTCTACACACACAGGCGAGCAATATATCCTGAATGTTTTGGTAAAGTCAATAAGTACTATTTGTTGTTTAGTGACCAAACAAAAATAAATTCAACTGTAACATTAACATATTCTAAGAAATGAAATGAATGCTGAACATTTAAATGTTGTCTGCTAAAAACTTGCACACAAACTTAACATGTTTACCTTATTTATAAAAGAACTAACAAACATTTGCCTAAGATATTCACATTTCCCTATCAAAATACACCACACACCAAATATTCATATACATAATTTATGGCTATTTACTTTGTGACTGTTTTTGATGAAATTCCAAGCAATCGGCCGGTCGTTTCAATTTTTTAATACCACTGGATAACTTTTGTGTTCTCCCATTAGTAACATGTCTTAGACTCCTTTGACAACACGTACAATGCCTTGCTGTCACTGGCAATTGCATGGAGGATTTTTAAGTCGCTGCATTAAAAATAACTATTCACACAACATTCATTAATTCAATTTAGAACTTTTAAACTGAAAAAATCGCATCTCACAATAACAACATGGCATCCAGTCATTGGTTGGTGAAGATAAACAGCCCTCTTTTTTAATTATTTTTGTTATGCAATTTAACAAATTTGAAACTATAAACACGTTTAATAACTTGATACAGAATACCACAATGTAATGTTATTTAAGTTTATTCCGAAATGCTTACTTGTTTTTTTATTTGTACTGTGACCTATTTTCTTTTTTGCCGATGTAAGAAAGAATACATGTTATTCAGGGATACCACCATTGCTTCACATGGCCTGTCATCTGACATTCGTTATTTCAAATACGACGCTGCTGTATTACACTTTAAATACGTTGGCAGCAGTAGCTGTCAAATTCTGGAAACCTTAAATGAGACAGACTATATACACTTCACATGTGTGTGCATAACAAAACTCTTTGCATGGTGATCACGTTGTTGACTATAAAAACAAAAAATTAACTTTTAATTTACGCCACGAGAATGACTCCTGAATTGATTGGTAGCAAGGTTGAAAATTATCGTTGCACATACATTTCAGTATGTATCGAGCTGAATCGGTATGGCGCTTGTTAAAGGGCAGAATCATGGCTACGTGTATTTTATGTATAAATGAACATCTCTAACCAGTGGACTGGACTGGTAGCTTTGCGGCAGGGCATAAAATCGGGTTCGGGCAAAACTACCTTGCTTTTCAGACTGATAGCTCTCTGTGGTATATCTGGGTGACGCATAACCTTAACTGATAGCTTGTATGCACCTGTTTTCCCTTCTCGTGAATACCACTGCAATGGGAGTTAGGCATCTGGACTCAATACACAGCTCACATCCATGAGAAGGGTGCAGGACTCGTGTGGTCGTATGAGGTGTTGAACCACCCTATCACAGTGCTCGGCGCCTAAACATGGTGAGCACTGGGAGTCAGGCCTTGTCATGGGCAGTCTTTGCACATGGGTGTAGGTCCTAAGTTCAGTCTTCCCAATTCAGGGAATGACCCTTCCGGTGCCTAAACATGGTGCAGAGGACGAGCACCGAATCGACAAGATGTCCTATGAAACCGTGTACCTGGTGGGGCTCTACTGTTCTGCCTATCGGGATATGCAGAAAGCTGGCCGTCACTAGTACGTGTGGGTTGGCTAGTGTGTGTTGGTTTGTTTTTACGCGTCCCCGATTAGACTAAATTGACACGTTGGTCGAGGATTTTGTCCTCTAGACCAAAAGCGGGGTAGTTTGTTTTAGATAGTCAGCATGAGGCGAAAAGCTTCTTGGGCATTGTAGTCGGGGTAGGTTTCATCGAGACGCAATGTGTTCTGTCTACACCAGATTGGAGATTCCACAGATGTGCTTCATTGGTCCAAAAGCTAAGGTTGTCCCAGCCAAGTCGCATTTCGGTGCTGGTCAGAAACTCTTTTACCACAGGGTGACACGTAGGATGTATGCGGATACAAGGTGAGAAGTCAATTACCAGAACCGGAGCAGGCGCCACTGCCCAACGTCTAAGTTTGGTTGCGCGGTCCCGTTCCACCTGTCTCTCTTGCATGGGACGTGGTAATACGATCCACAGTTTGAGAGCAAAGTGAGCCAGGTACTGTCCCTACGTTTTCTACCACTCCTCTTCTCGTGAGGCAAACAGTTTGACAGCCTACGTGATGCACTTAGACAGGAAGGTTTGACAGTGTAACCCAATAGTGACTTGCCGGCATGAGCTCGATAAGAGTCCCCACTGATCCCCCACAGTACACGGGTTGATCAGGGACGTGGAGCCGTGGGGACCGTCATGTCTCTATTGGTTGTGCACTCACACTAGGTTGAATGGCAAAACTTAGTGAGAGTGGTGAGAAATAACCTGAGTCTGTCACCCCTCCCGATGCGAAGGGGTTTCTAGTGGTTGTGGTGTCACTGTTTCTCCCCCACGAGCACTGACTAGTGCTATTGTGTGACCGGGAAGAAACAGGTAGCCATAGAATATGTATGTCTTCTGACGTGCAGACACCTGAAAGGGTTCCACAGTCAGGCTAACTCTGATTAATTAAATCTCCCAGTTCTTGTCGGCAGTGCACAGGGTATTCTGTCTCCAACTGTTAATTCAAACAAATTCCATGGAAATGAAAAACAGAAAGGTAGAGAACAATGAGTGTTTATTGAATATTCAATAAACACGTGACCCGTGTTACCTCCTATCAAACCATGGAGGGATGAACGTAACTGCGGTTGCAGGTGTAGGTGACCTGGTTCTAAGTTGAAAGGGGGATAGCTGGTTCTAGACTAAAACAAATTAGTTAAAGTTAAACTGATAAGTAAAAGGTGTAGAGGAGACAAAGTAAAGTTTAATACATATGTGCATGTTCGTTTGTCGTCGAGATGTAGTAAGTAGCCGCTGGGGGCGTACTTGAAGTTTCCAAGATTTCTGGAGGTCCCAACACTGAGTTAGTGCGGGATGTCGTGAGAAAGGATGCGTAAGAATGACTCCCAAGCCCAGCAGCGTCCGGACTTATATAGTGGAAGCGTGTAAGTTGTCAGCGCAGGCTGCGGGGAGGGTGCGACGTCCTTCTGCCCTGGTTGGCGTGGGAAAACTCTGGTCAGTGTTTCTGCTTTGTGCCTCATCGGTGGCTCTCGGCCTTGCCCGAGATCTGAGCAGCTTGTTGGCTCTCGGTGCTGGGAAGGGGTTGCCTACCGGGTTGCATATCCTCCAGATGAAAAAATTTGTTCATATGTTCCTGGTGGCGGACTGTAGGGTAGGCAACGTGTCACTGACGTCTGTAGTAGTGGAAGAGGTACTCTGGGTGATGAGTCGTAGTTGTATTAGATTAGTTGTATAAGCGGCACGCTTCAATTTGAGTAAACTTTCCCAGCAACCTGCAATCTCCTGGTTGTGTAAGGTACACTGGGAGTGGTTCTACGTCTAGAGGAAAGGTAGTAGTCGGGGATAGGGTTAAATTATGTTAATTCTGCTTTACTGGAAATAAACACTTGGTGTCTCGCCACCTCCTACGTAAACAAGAGCTGCAGGAAGAGTATACATACGTACGTATGCCAGGTAGAAGTGACCCGGTCCTAAACTACGATGGGCCAGGGAAGATGAGTGCTGTGTAAACGACTTACTGATCTAACATTCTAGGCAATTGTTGCCCAGAAGGGGACACATTGTCTATGTGTGTAGACAACATGTCGGCGCAATAGTCTTTGGAGAACACTAAGCAGGGTTAGACAGATATCTCCGGAGACTAGTGCGGTGGAGACAAAAGATGGGTGGTTTCTCTTTGGCACTAAAAGTGCGATGAAGGAAGGGTAGGTTCAGCAGCGTGTTGGAAGGAGCTAGATAATCTGAGTGTGGACTGAGAGGGTCGAAACAATACAAACTGGTCAGTTATCTGGAAACTGGTGCAGTGGATGACTGAAGACTGATCCTGCAGACTGGTCAGTTTCTTTGACGGCTAATGCGATGAAGGAATGAAGACTGATGTCGAGCATGCATGGTATTCCTCTATTTATACTGCTCTGAGTGTTTCCTCTTTGTTCATTGACTGGCCCACTCGTCGGCGAGGGGATGGTTACTGGAGAGGGGAAGCGGCGATAGCATAGCTGCTTGAAGACTGTAACGTCACTAGCCGGCTTGGAGCTGGGGAAGCAGCGAATCATTCTGGTGTAGCCATCTAGCGGCATGCAGTGAAACTCGGTGTTCTGTAACATAGTCTCGGCAGCCCTGTAAATAATACAAACTCGCTAGCTGGAACTTCCATTCTTGCCGTGATGAATAGTACAATCGTGATATCTCGTGGCGGTCAACAATATAAACTCCATTGAAATCAGATGCACAGTTATGCTTACTGATTAGTTGAAGTCTGTATAAAACCATTGTTGCAAAGATGTCATGCATCAATTCGCTCCCTCTCCGCTGCGACGAAAGCTCATCCTTGGAAGCAAGACAAAAAACAAATTTTTTTGCAGGAATTTCATACTGTCTCTATAAAAATAATTTGTTTTTATTTTGGAAGTGGTTGGGCTTCCAAAAGAGATGACATGGGTCAAGGAAGAAATTCCTTTGAGAGAATGTCATACTGTCCCCTCGAGCAATTTTTTTCTCTAGGGGTTTTGCTGCTGTAACATCCGCTACTGTGTACACTGCTGCTCTGCGGGTGGTGCTTCTGGCTGAACTTGACCTTGGTGGCATGGAAAAACAGCTGGTTGTAAGGTCGGTTAGGCTGTGGTAGGTGCACTGCGCTGATTCTCTTTTTATTTGCATTTCTTACTTGCTGGCTCCCAGACGTTGCTGTTTCTCTCAAATACATGGTGACTGATGTTCCTGCTCTTTTCTTGCATCTTTGACTTGTTTTACAGTTTTGTTGGGCTGTGAGGAAATATCTTCTGTAGTCTTTTTATTTTCATGAGCTCTTTGTGGCAGATTGCTTTAATTTTGGTGGTGTAGGTCATCGCGTTTGGGAACCCAGAACGGTATGCCGTGGACCTCTTTCATTAAGACCAGGCTTCACCATGCATGGGCGTATAGGGAATCATATGCTAAATTTGGACATAAATCTCTGTCATTTTTTGTGGTTGTATTTTCACTAAAAAAATTTTTGTTAAAGATGGAACTCTTCTATATTTGTGAACATTCCAAATTTTAATTTTTTTTATTTCAAATGTACGTTATCACTATCTATCAAATTGTGCATTTAAAATTAAATAATTAAAATTTGAATGGCTTACAATTGTAGATGCATTCAATCTTCAACAAAGAAACCTTAGTTGAAAATACTATCACAAAAAAATGACAGAGAGATCTTTGTCCGAATTTAGCCTTTGATTTCCTATACGCCCATGCATGGTGAAGCCTGCCTTAAAGCGTGCCGGCCTACATAAAGAGTGTAAAGGCGTGGCTGCTTACAATAGTATGATTTAACACAGCAGGGCTGTGGAAAAAGAGGTTAGCAATTACATAGAGGGGGCGGCACACAGAATAGTAACAACCCTTGGGGAAATCAAAGGTATGATTGTTAAAAGCAATTGAAATATTAAATAAATAATATTTAATTGGTCCTGCGCCACTCGTTAGGCCATATCAGCTAAGCTAATCTGCTGTGGCCGGCTATGCGGAAGTAAAATTAATGACTGCTACCCAGATCTACACGTGTCGCACAGCAGGGTGACAACGTGTGTGATATTAAGGGGTCTAGCCAACTGAGGGCTTCCAGACTCGTCTGACTGCTAAGAGTTTGCAAACGAGTGTGGTGGCAAAGACGTTAATTACTTACAATGAGGTGTGATCACCACTACATAAAAAGGAAAATAAGACATAGATGGACCCTTCAAAGACACTCAACACTTTCATGAAATATTTACATTTCAGATTATTTTGCAACCTTTTTTTGTCTTGTTGAACTTTCTCTTTATAGTCCATTCGTGCTTTCTTCTGCCTTTTGGAATTAAACCTTTGAAAAATCAACCTCTTTTTCCAATAACTTGTATTCCACAAATATTTAACACTGTGATTAACTTTTAGAGTACTGTATTATTGAATAAATGAATCTTTACCTTAGTATCTTATATAACTTTTAATATTTATTTCGTATTAATTATGAATTAACATCAGCAAGAGCAGTGACATGTTGGCAATGGCCGGTAAGATATAGTTCATAGTTACAATATTTTTTAACCTCTTTTTTATGTATACTATTTGTAAGTTAAACGTTGCCAATTGATGTATTTGTGTTGTTAGGTAGCACTGACAGAAACACATTTCATTGCTGCAGTTAAAAATATCCGCGCAAATTCCCATGCGTTGGCTGATGATTTTTTCGCGTCTGGAATAAAGGTTCATTACGCAAAGCAGAGCGTGTCGCTCACACACACACACACACACACACACACACACACACACACTCTCTCTCTCTCTCTCTCTCTCTCTCTCTCTCTCTCTCTCTCTCTCTCTCTCTCTCTCTCTCCCCCCCAATATGGTGGGTGACTATACCAGTTTTTATAGTGCCTTATGATTGGCAGTGGTGGGGCGACATGTCAGTGACACTGCATGTTTCTGGACGAAGTGTCAAGTTCGTACTCGTGTTTTTGAAACATCCTAGGGAAGTTGCACTGTTGTGATAAATATGTGTTTCTACGGCAGGGATAATTAATATACTGTAACGAGTGTTGTGATCGCCACATGTGCAAGGGCGTAGCCGCCATTTCCGTCTATGGCGGCTGTGTTGTAATCGTTGCGCAGGCCAGATGTGTGTGGATTTATAAAGTTTATACGTTTTAACCATGAACTGATGTATTGATGAAGTTAATTATTTATGTTCATGTCTGTTTATAACAAGGTTGTACCTTCGCACTAGGTGTTTGAAACACAGTTGTGTAATGATCTTACATTTTTGTGATTTGAATGTCTGCCACTATCCCAAAAAAAATACTAAACCCTACCACATATTTTTAAATAAATGAAAAAATTTGCCTACAAACCAGTAAGCATCAATGCATGTCAATATTAGCGGAATAAATGTTACGGTAGGTCTATGTGTTTGCATGTTCACCACTATCTTTTACATTTGTCGATGCTATGTACAATAAATAAGCAACACGATTTGCGTGCTTGAATTTACTGTGTCGTTTTGTTGGACTGGTTGTCCGTTCATTTTAATTTTTATTCCAAACACATATTAATAACAACATGTTAAATACTACTGTTGTTTCCACCACAGTTGTAACAAACACTGTCATGGCTAAATATTAATGTGTATTATGTGTAACATGCTATATCGTGTGTAATATATAGTTATAAAGCCGACCTAAATATTGTTATAGGCATAGATTGTGAACATTCGTAGGAAATATGACAGCATTCTTTGAACAGCTGTAAACAGCAACCAACGCATTTGACAGTTATAAAAGTAGAAGCCACATGGCAGTGTTTATGTTTACGTGTACCGGAAGGATACGTAATCAATAACTGAAAGTAGACAGGCTTCAGGGCAGGGCTTCAGAAAAGGTCGAAGTTATCGTGAATCAACTATAGGTTTGCATTTCTTTTAGTAATTTTCTTTACACAATTCAAGGCAAATTAGAAACTTGCAAATATTTTTAAGATTGGTGTTAAAAACATTATTTTAAGAAACTTGATTATATACTACAGCATGCAAATTATTTAAATTTTGATGTGACTCAATTAAAACTAGAGTATGTTTAAACTTCAAATTCTATCAGAAAAGCACACCAAACTCAGTGTTAATACTATGTCTGTCTTCATTCTTTTTAACAAGAAATACACTGGCATCGCAATGTTCTTATACATCGGTGTCTTCATAACACTCACTAAATTAAGTGGCACTGTGCTAACATGTTCAAGTGTTCACGTACTATTTACAAGTTTGTATGGTGATTCACAGCCAATTTTCACTGTCAGGTTACGTAATCGAGGGTAATGAGAATAGCCAGGATAGCTACAAATGAAGGCAGGTTGCTTAAAACTTGCTTGAGGTAAGCATTGCGCTTAAGAAAAGCATCCAGAATAATGTTCGCAATTACATAACAAAACTGACTTATTGACACGTACACTAGATATACGTGGCAATGACTTAGGGTTAAAAGAATGGAATGATAGCTATCACAGTTAAGTCAGATGGGTGCGTAGCACTGTTACTCACTATTCCGTTGTTCTCACCGCCTTTGCTGGACGTATCTTACGTGGCGATGCTTAGAGTGGGTTCGACCAGGTAAATTGGACAGGTGGCCTCCATGGTGTGTCTCAATAGCCACATGCTACCAAGTTGACCTGGCAGGCGCGGGGTGGCTGAACTCGACGCTGGAACTCAGCTGTCGTGGGTTGGCCATCTCTCTTCGTGGAGCCCTTTGTATCCGTCAGGGGTAAGTTAACAAAACAGTTTATCCCATCAGTTTACATGGGAGGTGCTAACTGCATGGTGGCTGGAGGCGGATGTTCAGGCGTGACGCTCGCCCTCTTAAATGCAGTCGCAGGAACAGAAATCATAGGCAGGGCCTCCGTCTCCATAGTGGGTTTGCAGTGGCTCGTCTTCTGCTCTGGCATATCGACTGTCTGGAGTAGACTGGACATTGGGTGCTGGAGAAGAGCCCTTCCAGTTGCAGACTGGTTGGTAGCCGCGTACACGGCTGGTGTCCTCTTGAGAGGACAGTGTGGGTGCCATAATGGGCTGGGCAGCAGGTAGATCCATGAGATCCTCGCATCCGTGAAGAAGAGGCTTCTGGATGACCTCTTCATTGGGTGCTGTCACTGGGTCAGCTTGGATTGAGGCTGCATCTGGCATCGCGGCGAAGCCTCTCTCTTGTCCAGGACGGCTGGCCTTCGAGGACAGCCTCGGCATCAGGCGATGCAGGTGACCTTAGAACAGAGTACAGAATGTTCATTAAAATAACTGTTTGGTCTGGCGAGGTGGGTGCCTCGGGGACGTCCTTCTCTCGTCCGGGGCCTTGGGCCTGGGAATCGGCCCCGGCACTGGACAGCATTTGGAACTCAAAGGCGCTGCGTGAGCGTAGACGTGGCGGCTAGGGTGGCTGCGTGTTCCGGGGGATCGCGACCACAGGTACCAGCTGATCCAAGGCAGAGAAAGCAGTCTCACTTGGACTGGCAGCTCTGGTAGGCGTATCCCCTGGAGAAGCAGGTTTTCGGCGACGGCGGAAGCTACAGCGTCCGACGTGGCAGGTTCCTCGCTGAGCTGGCTCTATGGAGCTGGGGGTACTGGCGTAGTTCGTTGAGACGAAGGTTCTGGGTGCACTGTCAGTCTGATGTAACTTGTGGTCAAAGTCCTCTTGGTGCCGGCGGTCAGATGAGGGCGCTTGCAGCTCAGGTCTTGATCTAGCGGGCTTCCTCAAGACGTTTCTGTTGGGCTAGGTGTTTACTTCCCAGGTTGCTTGGCGAACTTCCGGCGGAACGCAAACGGTGTTGACAGTAAGTAGGCTGAAACTACGTAGGAGACGACAGGATGACACTCAAGAAGATTAGTACACAGAGAATAGATTTTAATCACGTGTTATATTGAGTAATATAGCACGGTAGCCCTGTACGACCTCCTATACTAACTTGCTTTGACACAGAAGTCTTTAACTATGCAATTCCAGGTGAAAGCGACCTGGTTCTGACCTGGCTGGGAAATGGACGGTAGAAACTGCTAGAATTAAGTAATTTACAACTTGCTCCTAACTAGCCTGTATGGTGTTCTGAAGGAACCGAAAGGGGGGGGCATCTAACAGAGGGGTAGTGTTGACAATGTCGTCACCATCTTCGGGAGCCAAAGGATATCCAGTCTCCTAGAAGCAGAGGGGTCTACGATTGCTGCAGAAGTGGCTTCTGGTGGTGGTTGCCTTCACTGGTAGAGATTCTGGCCCTTGGAGAGCAGTGGAATCTGCGAACGTACCAAACAAGCGCGAACCCGCCGATGGCTACCTCCAGTCCTGTATGAGAGCGGTCGAAGAGCTAAGACTGTCTTGCTGGTAGCGCCAGCCTTTTTATACTAATCTTGTCTAGAGCCTCCGGAGGTAAGGGGTTTGTGGGATGATTGCCTCAGATGCAGGAGTCCAGGATTTAAAGCGCTGATGTGGTGCTATATTCTCTTGTTACTGGTGGCGTGCTCTCCTGGTGTTTTTAGGAACCATCTGTGGCCTTGGCGGTAGGTTCGGTGACTCAGTCAGGCAGTACACTCTCATATCAGGGGATTTTCACGCAACATCTCTTGGAGAATTTTACCAAACTGTACAAGCTGGCACGTGTCTGCAATAAGTTCTCAACATTGCGCTGGCATATCATGTAGCCACGTGTCCAGTCTCTTCATTCTTGTTAAGGAGTAATGATGACTTGCCCAAAAGGGTTGAAAATTGCATCCAATATGGGGCGAAGTCGAATGTAGAGTGCACATCAAAGATCGGTAAAAGCATAATGCGTCAAACTACATAACTTGCAAACTTCAGTATGAAGTATACAATATGGTCTGACTACAGGTATTTCAATACATATTTATTCATCAGTCTGAAAACAAATGCAAGGATATTGCTTAGGAAGTTTACACACACAAACAAGGACCCATAGAGAATCTTAAAATGACATCTCCTTAAAAAGTGTGGTCAGGTAATACATCCTTCTTGGATCAACCTCCTCAATTGGTAAATTCTTAGCTGTATTTTTTAAAATTTTTGTGACATGTTTTTGATTGTTGGTTAAGTCTTTTGCATTTAAACTACAGATTTATCATGATTGTACTATGTATGTACATTTATCAGTCTTAAGTTTACAGAGTGTACAAACTAATGGAGTTTGGTTTTGCCTTTTTAGTTGACCACTTTTAATGGAGAAATACAATTTGTGCTGTGAAACTCATAAACCAAACCACGGAAGTCGTCGTGAAGTTAACATGAGTAAATTATTATGGTGCTAAGGTAATATAACCACTCAGCAATGTTGTTAATGATTGTTTTGTTAGAGATTTTATAATTATTTTGTAATTTTGGTTTGTGTTGTGCGTTTCATTTTGTATAAAGCATACAAATGTAAATATGTTATGGATATGTGTAAGAATTTTGTGGAAAGAGGATTATTGTTTGTTAGTAATTGGTTGGTCTCATTGAGTAATTTTGCATCAGGCTCCTGTCTGTCAAATAATGATATCTATTTTAGTTTATTGTTTTTTTATAAAGCCAGGAGAAACCTATCTTTGAGTACATGTTGATACTGCCATGGTACAAAAGTTATAGGAACAGTAGTTTATCATCATTGGAACTGAAATGATAGGAAACTAATTTTGTTTCATCATGTATTGGCTACATCATTTCATACACTTATTTACCACCAGTTTTAGTATTTTACTATATACATAAATTGCATTACAAGCTGCAATTGATAAGTGTTCATAAGGTGTACCCTTTATTGTTTTAGAAAGCCACCTCTTTTCATGGTTCCTTTACTCCAAAAGAACTGCCAGTATTTAAAAGGCAGTATAATGTAGGTAACTCATCAAAGTTTGAGCATAAAACAAAAAGTTTAGTTTCATATAAACACACTAGCTGTTACCCATGGCTCCACCCGCATGCAAAATTCAAACCTTAATTATAATGACCAGGTGCTCTATCTTAATTGTTCTTCTTTATAACTATATTATTCTGAATTAGCACATAGGGTACTTTTCATCCCGGAAAAACGACCATTTCCTTAAGAAATATAAAAAAACAGACCATCTACCAACACCTACTCAAATGGTTTTTATATATTCCCTAAGAAACTGTTTGTATTTCCAGTACCAAATTTCATCCAAATCCGTCAAGTAGTTATAGCGTGATTGAGTAACAAACATACAAACTTTCACATTATATATATTATTAGGATTCATATGCCATAATATATACTGTAATTCTATTATTGTGTTGAAATGTTTTCTCATAATTTTATGCAGCTTACTACCTAAATTTGGAAACTTCCATCCTATATATATCTTTGAAAAGAATATCCAATTCTAAATGTTATATAACAAGATTCTGTTGTTATGTAGTACAACACCCGTATAAGGTCCACACGCCACAGTACAAGACAGATTGTTAAAAATTGAAGTTTACACTGCAGCAATTGTTTTAAAATTTGGTTTATCTTTTAAAACTGAAGGAAGCAACAAAAATTAGTCTGGTATAATGAAAACTAATTGCTTTAATTCCAAAGCATAATTTTTCAGTGCAGTAAAAATTTATTATGCTTCTATTGCATTTGTAAAATAAACTTGAAACAGTACATTATCGTGCTCTTTCTCTGTACATGATGGCTTTAATGTCAGTCGTTAATAATCTGTTATGTACAGTGGTCATGTAAGACAGCTGCATACTAATAAATTGAATTTGCAGTGATGCTACTCCTAGATATTTACTTTTAACAGAAGACACCCTGCCATTATGTTATATTTAGGGGTGGGAAATTTGATTTCTCGATTCCCTCAATTTTAGCTATAATAGACATAATCGAGAATCGAGAGGAAGTATGAATTTATTAATTTTCGATTATTTGGATTATTATTGCAAAATATAATTTTATAGTTTAATAATTAGGCCTGTGTGAATATTCAAAATTTCGAGTACCGTTTTGAATAATTAAATACTCGTGTTCGATTTGATGTTGAATATAAACACTTTGAATTTTCGAATATTCAATTTTTTTCAAAGTGTGAATGTTGATACATAGAAACAGTAATTTTGGACGCAAAAGAACATCACATACAGTATTTACCGGCGAGTTTTTTGACAGATAAGGAGTATAAAAAATGAGGGGTCGTCTACAATTAGGGAATCGTCCTCAAAACCTAGGCAATTTTGACAAAGGCTTTCCATGCTTAAATACCGTGTGTCCTATGGTTGTATGTATTTTTGTAGTACTGAGGCTGTACCTGTCAACTTTGACAAGGGTCCCCTTATCTGATGTCACCCCAGCCATAAAGAGGAAGTGCTTTGCTGGGAAGCAAAATGGCTCAAGTCAAGAATAGGTATATAACACCCACAAAAGTTTTACAGTGTACGAAAAATGCTGCTACCATACAGCCAGGTTACACACACCTATTTCATTGTGATTAGGTTTTTTTTAGAAGTAAATCAAATATATCATATTATTCATATAATAGTATTTCTTCTTAAAGGGTTTGTCATAAATTAATGCAAAAATACTTCAACCTAAATAATTTTTTCAGTAATTCACAGGTGTAGTCTTTAATTCAGGTTTAAACAATTTTCCCTCAAAAATCATTTTTTTTAGGAAGGGGTTGTTTTCCTGGTATTCATATACCCAGTAGTTAAAGCATTTGCAGTCAATTTTTGTGAAGTCTTCAATAACATTCTGCAGTAAAAAACACTTCTTCAATGAAAAGGACTACATAAATACAATTTGGGCTTGAATGCTTTTCAGTGTATAAACTGAGAAGTATTAAAACATTTTATAATTCCAATTTAATTAATTTCAAATGACAGTATTTGTGATGTAAAAGGAAAATTTCCTATTACAGTCATTGTAAAGTAATTAATAGTTTGTGACTTGGTTTTAAAAGAATTCTTGGTTAGAAAATGCAAAAGTCATTCAATTTTTAAGAAATAGCAATAAATGTTGAGTATTACATTTTGAAGTGCAGAGGTCCTGCTCTTTTTCATTATCATTTGTTTTTATTGTTGTGCACTTTGGAATTGTACAATCTTTCTTGGAACTTAGGTATTCGAGAATCAAATAATCGAGAATTAAAGTTTCTTAATAGTAATAATCGAGATCAATAATTGAGAAAAAACGTTAATTGTCCCACCTCTAAATTATTTGTAATTGTTTTCTTATGATGTAAATTATTTTCAATGATATTCACAAACAATTGGTTTCTCCTGTCATAATGTAATTGCAAAGGAATGTAATGGACTACTTTGCAAGTAAATATTCTTCTGAATAAAAAATGACAACCATTATTTTAGGATTTGTGGTTGTTCCACTGAGTTTCACTAATATATTTTAACTTGTTTGAAGGGATTATTTTCATTCCTTTAATCTTATTTAGACTGCAGTCTGTGAACATTTAAATTTCTTGATGGTAAATTCCAGCTTGTCAACACCTACCTTCTTGCTGGTGGCTTTTGGAATGACAATGATTCTCATGCGTCATGAGATTGCTTAGTTTGACAACTACATATGTACATGTGGTGTTCCTTTCTCCAACCAGAGGTTGAAGATTTTAGATAAATATGTGGTAGTGCTTTTTAAATATCAAACTGAACTATACATTTTCACTTTTAATGTATTTTAAGTCTGATAATACGAGACACTGCTGTTGTGTGAAATTTCCAGGGTTAAGATTTTTTTATATGACCAAAAGGATAATAATATAATTTTTTTTTAAACTTACATAGGGTTCTAGATTGATGTATTTTATTTGTAAGAACTGATATTGAGTGACATTATTTCTGATGTCAAACTGTTCCTTCATTGGATACCCCATGTCAGAATGAAATAGTGCATATTTCCATCACATCTGCTGTGATCTTTGCTAGAAAGACATGCACCACATACTCCCTGGAGAGTTACAAGATTTTCCATATCTGAAAATTATATTGTCACATTATCATCTGGAGTATTCAACCTGAACCTATCTTGGTTAAATACATGTAACATTTTGCTTTGGTCAGGATAAATCTGTTTATATACATTAAGTTAAATGTACTTTCCACTCTTTGTAGACTGTGGGGGTACATTCATCATCCTAATATTTGTTTATAATGCTATACATCCCCTTATAGAACTGTACTCTATAAATAATACTGTTCAACACATATACTACATTAAATTGTAATTATACATTTGGTATTTCATACATAAAGTGGAGTTTTTAGTATGTTGTATGTAATACCATGTATTTTGTCAAGTGTAACACTGCCATACATCCAATCTACTAAAATACAGACGTTCTGTAAGGTGCTGTGAGATAAGTTCATTAAGATTGCACATATGTGAATCATATTTTATTTAAATTAGAAAGTTTATTGAGATGATTAAGTTTTTATTGATGTACTCATTGTGTGTAAAAGTGTTTGTTGGTTTATATGTATTTACTTGTTTTGTAACTTGCTTTTCAGTTGATACTTCATTAAATAATGCATTTGGAAACAGTACCTTATTAAATGTCAAATTAAAACGAATTAAGTGGCCAAACATTCAGATTTCTTAAGTAACTTGACATAGTTCAGCAGTCCTCCAAGATACAGAGTTTAAATGACAGATTGAGCATAAAGATTTGCCTGCCAAGTTTTTTTTCACTCATTACCACCACCTTAGTGCACTGAAATTGTGATTTCATTTAGTGACTGTTCAAAATTTTAGCTAAAGATTGTAATTTTTCAATGCTGTGCTTTAGATAGGTCAATTGTTTTTTGCACTTTTTCTGCGTATGGGTTTCTTCCTTCCACTTACTTATTGAACACTGTTGTTCATAAACAAAGTAATTCACAAAAAAACAATTACTTACAAAATATTTATTTGTATGTTGTATATTGTTTGTTTCGTCAAATATAACTCTATAAGTTTGTGCACTAAAATAAAGTTCCCTCTGCATTCTTAGCTGTTTCCAACCAAATTGAACATAGCTGTTTATTAATGTTGTGCCTGTATTCTTGAAAGACATTATGGGAACTAAAAAGTTAAAAAACTGAGCAAGTGTGCAGTGAATATGATCATATCTAGTTAACTTGTCACTTTTCTTCTTCTCTACATTGTTGTAGCAGTTTGAAAACATGTTTATACGTGTCTTATAATTAAAAAAATGCCGGATGCAGTTACTTATTTTCTATCAGTAATAACTTATCTGATTCAACGAACCCAATTTATTCTCTTTGGATCATAAACATTTTTGTTTTTAATATTGATGTGCCTCTAGAGTTTTGGAGGAATCATCATTGCAGCTAACTTCAGATATTAGTTAAGGAATGCATATACATAGTAGCAAATTTGAAGCCATCTTGAGACACACTTGAGCAACAAAAAAGTGCTTCAAAATAAGTGTATTGACCTTGGTCAGGTTAATAATGGTTTAATTTACACCTGTTTTGTTGGTTTGTGTAATATCATGTCAAAATTGTTTCGAAATTAATACTGTGTTCACTTTAAATACCTAAATCATGGGGGGTGGGGGGATGTCAAGGAATTTGGAATACAGTAGCTAAATATCTGGGAATTCTGTGATATGCAAGCTATATTTAGCAGTTCTATTATTAGTCGTACATTACTAGCAGAATCATATAAAATTGTTTTGATGATTGTGGAAGAAATGTTCAGGCAATTTTCCTTGCAATGTAGGGAGTAATTTCGTAAGGTCGGAGAAGTATTTTGGAGTAAAAGTTTACTATGATGGCAGGGTATCTATCCTTACAGAAAAATATGTTAAGTAAAAGGTGAAACACAAAAGAATATTTTTTTCTGGAAATCAAGGAAATTACGGAGAATTTTTAAAGACAGAAAAATGTGGAAACCCTGATAAATGTTATTTCCAGCACAGAAAGTACGAAACTGTAATGTGCCTTGTTATGTTAAGTGTATGATTGGAAAAAAATTTCTTTATTTTTAGCTTGTGAACATGCAGTTTGAATGTAGTGCAGAATTAACAATAAACACTGTGTATGTTTTCACGTACCTTCTAACATGAGTGATTAAATTTTATTGTGCAGAAAAAAGTGCATTTAACTGATATGAGTGTTTGTTAGTCCAGATTAGATTTGAAAATTATACTGTCAGTTTTTTAGATTGGCTGCAAAGAACTTGTACAGACAAACACGTACTTTTGCTTCCTTTAAAGAATGGTAATTTAATTGTAAATTGTGTTCATTTGTACATAATGTTAAATGAAATTTAAAAATGAAAATGTGAAGACAATAAGATAGTTATGCAGTCAGTGTATGTACATTAAAAATGTGGTTTTGAAAAATGCTTTGATTATTTGAAGACCCACAACTACTACCAACATGTCCTACTTGTGAGTACAATAATCATCTCACATTAGCATTAAGTTGTGACTAACAGTAATTAATGGACTGTTCATGGAAAAGGAGTACCTCAGAAAAATGTTTTGTGGGCTGCTTAGACAGAATCCCCAATCCCCAAATACATTATTTTCAGATTCTGATTGATGGAGACACTACACCAGTTCACGTTTTGTTCTTTAATGAAAGGGGTCTGCACTTGCATGGATGTCAAGCAGTAAGTGGAAAGACACTCAATCAGTTTTGTACCATCATTTAATGATTCGAAGTAAGAATTTAGTATATACAGTGGAACCCTGTTATAACATTTGTCAAGTGGTCAGCAAAATAAAATCTTATAAGCAGGAAAACACATATAGGAGGACACAGCTAGTAAAACAAAATTCTATTATAGGAGTAAAGGTGACAAGTAGGCCGTTAGGCTACCGATAATACAGTAAAACCATCTTAAGAAGTTTTCTGTTAAGAAGTTTTCTTGTTTAGTAAGCTTAAAAATTTTTGCATTTTGTATATTAGAAATACATAATTTTACAGTTTAAGAAGTTATCCTGCGTAATAAGCACACATTTTTCAGTGTTTTTATCAGACGTTTTAACAGGATTTCACTGTACATAAAAAAGGACACACGCTGAAGTACTCAGTCTAGTACTTGTTAACAGGCATACTCACAAAGGAGGACAAATGGGTAGACCAGCTTCATCGGGTGGCAAGTTGTAGGGCACTGCAATATAGTGGAGCGGCACTGTTAGTGAACCTAGCAGCCAAGTTTCAAAATAAGGTACAGCAGGAGAGTTGGAATTTTCCCAGTGTATAGCTCTTGAGTATTTTTTGTGGAGCTGTGATTATCTTGTATTGAGGCCCGGGTGCTGCCTGGATTTTGTTATGAATTTGACACGTTTTGGCTACATCACGTGATGATGAGTGAAGTTAGTAGTGAGGCGGTGTTTGGAGTAACTGGCACTTTGCTCATACAGGTCCCTTAAGCAGAATCGGTCTAGTGTGTTGTCTGCAAGGGACGAAGTCCGGTTGGGCAAAGTGAGGCCTCTTCATTCAAGGTGAGGGGAGTTGAGGTGTCACCTTTACTTGGTCTCACCAGTGGTCAGTTGGCTGAGGATCTCCTTTGGTTCAGGGTTGCTGGTCGGGCCAGAACAATGGTTGGTAGAGATTCCCAGTTGTGGTTCAACAGCGTCTGGTGGCTTTCGACTGGGCGCAGGTGGCACGCTGGTTCTGGCAGTTGGAGGTGAGGTGGTGACTGAGTGTCATGCACTCTCAAGCTATTCCCTATGCCACGGGCAGTCATAGCAAGGTTAACTGTGAGGTGAGGCCTTGTTGATTATCTAGTGGCTTGCGCTCGCTTTTTGGGGGCAGTGAAAGTCAGGTTGGGTTCAAGATGGTTATCCAGTGACTGGCCAAATGAGAAGACAGCCGCAGCCTTGCATTCATCCCACTGTGTATTCCTACTGTGGGTGGGAAGGATCTAATATTCACTTACCCCAAGGATGGGATAGGATTTGGTTCCCCTAGCTAATAAGTACCCAATGGCGGCCAAGTCACACGTCAGATATGTCACTCCGTCCGGTTGATTTATACGCAGTGGATGGAATGGATTAACTAACTGGGGGGCTCTACCGAACCATGCACCAGGTACTTTGCTGTACCTTGTCAGCCGTATGGGTGGCTTACGAAGGTGTGTGTATGTTCGACGTGCAGGCTGTCCTTGGTTATGTGGTAGTCCATGGTCCTACTCTACGATCGGAAATATTAACAATGCCGCAGTCTCCTGCTGCTGGTGTGATACTTATCAGGAACGTCAGACAGGGATAGCAAAGTTCACCCGAAGGAACTATACATGGGTGTTAAATCGTGATGTATTTACTCCCGTGAGAATAAATACAGTGGTCCATACTATTTCCTAAGTTCGTCAGTTGTTCATCAACTGACTGACTGTACAGAAGTTAGGCACCTTCACCTGTCTTTATTACATATCTGAATGCAAGAATAATTGTCTATAATGTTTACAGTTCGAGTCTTTGAGAGAGTTGAGGTTATGTTGATCGTGGCAATACAGCCAACACCAAGTATTTTCCATTTATTAATTTTTATTCTAACAAGTTATTTGATAATCAATGCAAGGGTTTTTATGCATCATCATCAATCACTATATTTGTATAATTTTAATTGATATGTTTTTGGCAAATAATCACGTGATGTGCGGCGGGAGACTCTGCCAACCAGCGAGCTCCGTGCCAATGTGACTTTAGTAGCATCATAATGTTCTAACAGAGTGGATGCGCGTGTCTTGTGCTCCCCGGACTTTTCAACTTCTTGACTAATCATGTAGCTTGCAATAGTTTTTCATGTTAATTTACTGGAACCTTTTTGTATTTGTAGTCCGGGGAGTAGGCCACTCTGCGCCCGGGTAATGTTTTATATGACCGGGCTGTAACGCACAATGTAACCATGTGGGCGTAGTGCCATTTTTTATCACTTTAAGTGTACGCGTACTTTAACTGCGAAAATCAACACGTAAGTGCCTCCCACGAGAGGAATGCAACAAACAAATTGAGTTGTGAGAAAATTCACTCTTTTATTTATTCGGTCGCTTCTCAACCGATTAAACTGAGTACGTAACCATTTAAGGCATAAGGTGGCCTAAAACAACCTATCGGGAGTGAGCATGAGCGTCTGGGGGAAGCTCTGATAGCCCTTACTAGTCGAGGCATATCTGGATATTGTATGTACTTCTACAACACCAACAACTACAACTTGAGGCAGTCGGCCACACGACCCAACTATTTCTCGTGCTCTCCACTGAGGGAGCTGGTGCTCACCAGGAAGAACTACAGTAATTTTCTTATCCTATCCACATAACCTTACTCCTCGATGGTCCAGTCTATGTGCATGAGACATCAACAGTGTCTGATGGTGGCTTAGTGCGTTGATGTCTTGAGTTTAACATGTGTTAGTCCTTGAGCAATGTGTGTACACACAAACTGTCTGGAACATACACGGATTCGCTCTGCGACTGACGTGCACCACGTTCCCCTTCCCTAAGACTGTTTGTCCGGCCGAGCACCACATCGCCACCGCAGCCAGTATGTGCACTCTGTAGACGTGCAGAGTGCACCGAGTGATCGTAGTGTGCGACAAATGCAAGGTTAACCTAGGGCACGCTGGGGCAGCATAAATGGCACCTGCCCAAGAAAGTAGCAGGACCGTGCAAGGTGGGGTGATGGAAAAGAAAACCATACAACGCACTGAGTGAAGGTCCTACGGCTCACGCCGTAACAGCTGGTACCGGTTTATGTCACTAAAGAGAGTTGGGACTTACTCATAGTCATTTTTAGTCTGGACTAAGGAAAGATCTTCCGACCAAAATTTTTTGTATTCAGAGAGCATTTTTATAGCTAGTCCGAGGATTATCTCACTTTAGTACGGCTTAATTATTAGTCTAGACTGAGGGTAGGACTAATGAAATATTAAGGTCAAAGAGAAACATGGTGAACATAAAATAAGACAGTTTTGTTAATATTACATGCCAGTGAAAACTAGATAAAGTTCACGGAGCACAAAAATTACGTATAAGGCTGAGTCTGTCAATCTGTATGCAAAAATATACCGTCCTAATGGATTAAATGTTCTGTGAATAATAATTGAAAGGAAATGTTGGTAATAAGCTTAATAATACATCAGTTTTTTAGCTATAGCAATGCCTTCTCTGAAAACATTCGTAAGAGACGTGATTATAATACTCTCAAAGACAGTTTTAATACAAATCATATTTTGTGATTTTTTTTTTGCATGAATTTGGCCATCTACGAATCACAATGAACTCAACACTTCAGGTTCGTCTTCTTATTCCTTCCCAGAATTTCCTCATTTTTTTCTCCAACTGCTCGTCTCTGTTCTTCAGTCCACGCTCTCTTGAGCCTTGATTTCGGTTGGTCTTTCAGAAATTGTGCGTTGTCGATCAGTCACCTGATGTTCTCTCTGTTGTTGAACAATTCTTCTGTTATTCCAACTTTTTCTGCTTCTTTCCTGGTCTGTATCATCCATCCTACTGTGTATTTCAATTTTGCAATGTAGTTGAATATTTTCTTGGTAAGTCTATTCTCATTCATAATTTTTAGGTGTCCATAAAATTTAATTCTTTTTCTCATTGTGTCTGGAATTTTTTTGGTATTTCTGTATAGGTCTTCATTTTTCCTCTTGCTCCAGGTGTTGTCTGTGTTTTTTGAGTGGTCCCAAAATTTTCCTCAGGATTTTCCTCCCTCACTTCCAGTTTTTGCAGTTCTCCTTTCTTGTTCGTCATCAGGCATTGTGATCCATATATTGCATCTGGTTTGACGACTATTATAGTATCTAATTTTAGCTTGGATGGATACTGCTTTCTTATGTGGTTTTGTGTTATTCTGTGTGCCAATTCCAATTTTCTGACCCTTTGTTTGTTTGTTTGTTGTGTTGTCCAGCCCGTTTGATTGGATCCATTCTCGTAATATTTAAATTTGTAGACCCTCTTGATTTGTCTTTAATGTATCTTTCCCTGTTGTGCCTGTATTCTATATATTCTGTCTTTTCGTAGATTTCCAGTACTGTTTTTTTTTTTTTTTTTCCGTATAATGTTTCAACCATGGTTTGTGCGTTTGTTCTGTTTTGTGTTATTAATGATTTTGCAAATATATACGATAAAGTATTGATTTAGGAAAATGTATTGGTAGCTTAAATGACGTCCTGCCCCCATAGCTCAGGGGTATGGTGGCAGACTGGTAGTCGGAGGGTCATGGGTTCGTGCCCCGGTGCAGATGCGGCAGATCTTCAGTTTGCTTGTCATATTGGGAATTTATCAGAAAGTCAGTCTCGTTAGAGCTTAGTCAACATCAAGTGTCACACCACCATCAAATGAAAGAAAAAAATATGGTAATGTCCTGGGCTGATGTGCAGAAGAATGAAAGTTCATATCTCTTATCGGAATTGAAATTTTAACCAGTTTATAATGTATTTTTTTAAAATATATTTAGCATTTCAATGCACATTTAACGTTATTATAAAGACAGTATTGATATAATAAAACGGAACCAGCCCATACTACCAGTGCATAGGGATGTGCTATGAACATTTAACAAATAAATATGGAATAAGATATTAGTATAATAATTTTATCATACTCCATCCTGCAGTATTACCTACCATATATGATAGAGTGTGAGATATTGCATGATAGAGTCATGGAAACAAGGTTAAAATGAAGAAAGTGTAGTGTAAAATAGCAAAATTGCTATTCATCACTTTTGAATGGCCATGATCTTTCATATAACCTTTTGCTTCCAAAATTACTTTGTGCAATATATGTATATTTATAAAATTTCTACATTTATCTTCAATTCGACACACAGTACCGTAAATTAGGGTAAAGTGATACAGTTTTTAACTTCAAAACAGTATAAAAATTGTTTAGAGTAAGTTAATTGGTACTAGTCTTCCAATAACAATTTCCTATTTCATTGCCAGTAATATTTTATTTTTTGTTTTAACTATACAATTTGAAAATTAAAAAAAGTTGTGTATCACTTTACCCCATAAAGTGGGTTGAAGTGATACAGACACAAGTAATGCATTGTAAATCACTTCTGTGAGATCTGGCGGTTAGGTGAGACTATTGTTTACATTAATTTATACTTTACTTATTGAGTGTAAAATAGGCATGTTCAAGCATAAATAGGCTTAACTTTTAGCTTGTTTTACCACATTTGAGTTTCTTATAATAAAAAATTAAAGTAAATACATCAAGTTTGTAATACAGAAATAAAAGTAGGTATAATCCAATATCTATTTTTAACAGTGTTTAGAATCCAAATGCCAAAATAAAGAAAACTGACTAAAGGTTAAATGGAAATTGAAAATGTCCATACCGAAGTACACTTGGTTGAGTGGTAACTTTGAAACAACTTCACGAGGATAAATTAAACTACACTCTGCTTTGTTGGGAGACACAAATATGTCCTTATGATTTCTATAATTTTTTAGAAATTTCACTTCCACTGTTCTTGCAGTGTTGTGGTTTTCCATCACAGCTGAAACCTGTGAAGCATAACATTTTTCATTGTTTGTTTTTGAATCTTTCAACTTCACTAAGAGGAAATCACCTTCATTTATATCCATGTAATCTACACTAATGATATTTTCTTGTTCTTTATGAACATCTGCATTGGTAGTATTTTCTATTTCCTAGTCATCTGAGTCAGATAGATAATCTGGATCTAATTCAATGGTAGAGTCTCTGTTTGTCACACTTCTGCCTGGGTCCGCTTGAAGTTTCCCGCTCCTTTTGGTTCTCAGTTGCGATTTATTCTTCCCATAGCGCAACTCCCAAAGAATTGAAATCATGCTGTTGTCCATAGCCTCTTCAATGGGATTTGCATCCACACCGTCATTAGGAAGCTGCTTCAGGAGTTCACTACGGTCCAAAGGAACAATGCCTAATTTTCTGCAGCCGTCTTCTAAATAATGTCAACAAGCTTCTTGAGAAGACAAGAAAAGTGGACCTTACTTAAAGTTGCATGGTTTCCCTGGTCCCGCTAAGCTTGGAGAAGTTTTTGCCACTCAGATTTTAGCAGCAGAAAGAAGGTCGCATCTAAAGGCTGTGCATAATGGGTTGAATATTATGGTAAAGTCGTGAAACTGATATTGTTCTCAACACTTAATGTTAAGACTGCTTCTGAGAAATGACTGGTGAGATTATCTCCAATCAATAATCTGGGGGCAGGCTGTTTATGAAGATAGGGTAGGGCAATAATAAAAAAAACCACTCATTGTTTTTGAATGAACCACCAACTTTTTGTACATCCATATCTAGTCCCTATATGGCCTCCATTTCTCCAAGAGTCGTATAGATTTTCTGATTTGTAAACTACATAAATGGGAAGTAGGTTTCCTTCACCACTACAAGAAAACATTAACTGCGTTGATGAATTTGTGAAGTCTGTTACGTTCTCTGGGTGCTTTTTACTCTCCTGCATATTATTTTCTTTGACCCTGTGTCATCAGTCAAATTAATCTCATCCAAATTTACAACACTACCAGGATGTACCCCTCTCATTGTTATTTCAAGGTTGTCGAAATACAGGTTAGCTGTATCTGCAGATATAGCTGCCCTTGCCCTTTTTATGTTTTCTGACATTCTTGCAGTCCCAGGAATGTTGTTCTTGAACTTAGGGACATAGCATCCCGAAGAATCGAGGTACCCTTTAACAATATGGTGTAGATCCATAAACGTCATTGGAAATCCCCATTCACCAAGGATTATCAAGTTGTCTGAAACATATGCAACAAGAAACCGAAATGAAATCAGGCTTGCTTTCTACCTAGCTTTGAAATTATTGCACTCAATAAGTTAAGATATTTGGCCTTACCTTTCAAAACAGCTTCTTCAACATCACTCAAGCTGGGTCTTAACGAGACATTTATTGCACAACATTAGTGTCAGGACATCAGATATTACCATCCACACACAAGTTGTCTCGCGACACTCATTGTTGGTGTTATGACATGGACTCTAGCGAGAGCTATGTTGCAGCCGTCCTAATGGGCTTGTACAGACACTCATTTCCCGAGAGCCGGCATGTGATACCCTGGCAGTTCAATCCGAGATGTCTACCCAAGTGGCAGCTGCAGCTGCAGCTGCAGCTGCAGCAGCCTCCATTATTATATTGTGTAGATGAAGACAACGTGGAAAACGTGAACCTGTCATTGAATGGTTGTTAATGAGAAACCAGTTAGGAACATACAAAACTTTAGTAAGTGAATGGAAGCAAAACATACAGAATCTTTTTTTGGATGTGCCCATCAGATTTTCAGTTTCTACTTTCCGAAAGTTCAGTTGCCACCGCTAAACAAGATACAAATATGAAAGAGACAATCCCACGTTCAGTGAAACTCGCCATTACGTTACATTTCGTTGCAACAGGTAATTAAAATACAGGCTACAGTTTACCCTTTTGTTTTAAATTAGCCATTCAACAACACTATTGACAGAATATTAAGTATACAATCATTTGTTCATTTTTAGGTATGAGTTATTCATCACGATTGCATCTCTTCAGAGTATCCAAGTCTCAAGTTGCTAAAATTGTACCTGAATGAGGTGATGCCATTTACAATGAACTGAAAGAAGAATATTTGAAGGTGGGTAACATATTACACATATGTATACGTACTTGAAAATATTTATTTCAACATTGTATCGTAATAACATTATTTACGTTTATTCAGCCACTACTATCAACAATTAAAAAATACAAAGAAATAAACCAATTGAAATAATTAAGGAGATGTGTTTCAAATATGGAAATAATATTCAAATAATCTGGATTGACATAAAATAGTTATTATATATACCTAGAAACCATTTTGTAATGCACTTATAAAATTGTAAATGAGATTTCAGATTCAGTCTGCTCACTCCTCTTGCATAGTTCATCTCCTACACATTCTGCAAAAGAAGAAGCAGTTTCATGTATAGAATAAGCTGAAACATCACTTAAACTATCTTCAATGTCCATAAATGACATAATGTCTTTACGTATTTTCTCTTTTAGTTCATTTCTGATTTGCACATTGTTAATGGTGCATAGTGATGATACAACAAACTCACCAAAAATGTGACAGCCATCTTTGGTTGTGTTCATTATACTCACTGGCTTGTCCAGAATCGCATCTTCATTGGCTCGTCTTGATTTCGCACTTGCGCATGTAGATTTGGAGGAATGTCCTTTTGTCACTTAGTCTGTGCTACTTCTTGTGTATTTTCGTCTGAACTGCATTCACCTACTTCCTGAAAAAAAAAAAAAACCAATTGTATTAAATCAGTCCTATTCTTGTGTGCTTCAGACACCTGATACAATGGACGAATGGCTGAAAATAGCTCAAGAGTTTGAAGACACATGAAACTTTCTGAATTGTATCAGTGCTTTGGATGGGAAACATGTTGTTATACAACTACCAGCAAACTCCGGAAGTGTTTATTTTAATTACAAGGGCACACATAGCATAGTTTTACGTGCCGTAGTGGATGCTAAGTATTGATTCTTGTTTGTGGACATAGGCTGTAAAGGAAGAGTCGCAGATGGTGGAGTTTACAACCAGTCAGCGCTACCTGCAGTACTGGAGGGTGAAGCCTACAATATACCAGGAAGCCAAGCACTGAAAGGAAGAAAGAAACATGTTCCTTTTGCTGTGCTAGCAGATGATGCCTTTGCTATGACTCCCAGAATTTAAAACCATTTCCTTTTCGAAATTAGCCAGGTGATATTCGAGTGTATAATTACAGATACACTCGTGCAAGGAGAGTTGCGGAAAATAGTTTTGGGCACATTACTAATCGATTTAGAGTACTACGAGCACCCATCTTACTCAGTCTTCTGCAAATAAGGTAGAGATGAGTTGAAAAACTACTTCATGAGTCCTGATGGTGAAGTGGAGTCGCAGTACCGTTATATATAAGTACCTACTTAAGTGGATTCACAGGAAATGATGTACAATATATGTACTTGTACATACATATATAATTAAAATAATGTGAATAGCTACAAACACCAATTCAATGGTCTAATATTTACAGACACTAATAAATGTCTTTACATAATATAACATGCCATGTTTAACAAAATTATTTAAACAAAGTGAAATATGTCAAAAACTGCATTTGCTTGTTTGAATTTTGTGAAGAACACTTTTGAATACATTACTAACATACTTAAAACAAACAAAAATCATCACTTTTTACTTTACTCAAGGCTCGGCCTCACACGCCATACTCGATTTTATAATTTCTCGTATTATTGGAGTTATATGAAGGAAAATGTGATGGTTGTGACTATAGCGGTTTTTCCATGTATGCTGCAGTACAGGCATTAAATCCCACCTATTAACGTATAATCATGTCACAATTAGACAAGCAAATCATTTTTATACCTTTTAGTATTTGCTTCCATAATAGTGACATAATTATTCATTAATAGTTCAGATTTAATGCCCGTATTGTATGTAGTATTGCATACATAGAAAAAGCAATAGTCACAATTTCCACATTTTCCTTGTCGTCGATAATACGAGAAATTATAAAATCGATTATGGCGTGTGTGGCCTAGCTTTAAGGGGCTCCACAAAAACATATAATTTTTTTGATCGGCCCTTGTCAATATATCAAAACACCTTACAAGATTGTAAAACATTTATATAAATATGTGCTAATATTTTAATTGCCTACACTATTGCATGGAAAAAAGTTACATGCCAATGTGATACTGTATTTGATTGTTAATGATTGTGCTTTTACTTACCACATTACTAATGGTTGATGAACTTATTTGTTGATCTCACAAACTTCATTGTGTTGTAATACTCCCAATGTGCTTTGCAAGGAAACATCAAGAGTGCCTGAACCCAGTGGCGTAGCGTTGGGGGCGGCCCGCCCCGGGCGGCACTTTTAGGGGGCGGTAAAATTTCACAATAAATAATAATAATATCTTGAAAATATTTGAACCATTTCATATTTTTGTTGCACCTACGATTCGGACCGATTGAAATGAGCACGGAATTTTTCATTACTTATTCTGTGACGAAATTGGGGAATCCCCTTTCTTAAAATGAATGTATAATAATGACATCTTGCTCATTGTAGCGATTGGCAACACCGTCTGTACTGACTTGCAGGGATTCCCCCTATTTTATTTTGTGCTAGGATTGTTTATGACTAATATTCAGTGAGAATGACTTCTATCATATAAAGAATAGTGTTCAGTATTGTATAATAACACCTGCAAATTAGGTTACAGTACGGGTAAGTCCCTTCAGGGAAGTCCGTGAGTGATGCTTTGACAATTCAAAGAAAGTTTGATTGATGGATCGTCAGTTGTCCAATTCACATTAACTTAATCGTATTGTATATATGTATACGCTTTCCAAACTGTGATTTCAGTGCTCATAAGTACGTGTTGTGATTGTTAAATTATTGAACTTTGTTGAAAAATTGTATTGTTCGTGTACGTATACATTCAACTATGCGAGTATTAAATATTTTATTTACGTTTTTTATTTATGTAATTGTATGTTTGACTATCTGCTATGTTGTTTAAGCTTTAATTTATTAAAATAAAAAAATCAGAACAAGTAAATTTCAGTAAAGTAAGTTATATTTTTTTTAAATTTATTAGTAATTATTTTGAAATGTTCTACGATAGTTTCGTTTATGACTCCAACTTGTACTTTTATTATTTATTAAATATAAGTGTCAATAATTATTTATTTTTTTGTTTTAGCATCAAAAATGAAAAGAGTAAAAGAAAGTGGGGCATCTTATCGTAGTAACAGAAGAGCTAAGTTGGAAAATATTAGAAAAAATGAAGGGGCTTTACTTAAATATGTGAAAAGTCCTGTTCCTGAGACATCAGATTCCACGTTGGGCTTAAATTCATCGAAGACAACTGGGCCTTCAAACCAAGAACAAGCTAAAAAAATACAAGAACTTGACACTGTTGATTTGGTACCTGTTAGAAATGTTGTCATTGTTCCTGAAGATCAAATTCCAACAACATCTACTCAATTAGAGTCTGCATCTGTATGTCTAGACATGGATTCCGATAGTTTAGAAACAGAGACTGATACAGCATCGGCGTTGTCTGCTATTCAATACCAAAACTTGGACGATATTGGAAAATGGCCTGAACACATAGATGAAAATATGCGATTGCATCTTATTCAGGAAGTTGTTCAGCATATCAATACTAACTTTGCCGAAGCGTTAACAGTAACACGTTCAGATTCGTGCTCTTTAACATCAAAAGGAGAGACAAGGCGGCTTACCCAGGAATGGTTTTACCGCACATTGACTAACGGCGAAAAAGTTTTACGTACTTGGATGGCTTATTCTCCTTCCAAGGCATCATTATTTTGCTTTTGCTGCTGTTTATTTGAGAACGTAAACACACAGAATGGATCAAAGTTTTGCTCATCTGATGGATTTAATACTTGGTGGAAATTAAATCCTAAGGTTTCAAGTCATGAATCAAGTGCACTACACAACCAAAATTATTGCAAATGGAAGGAGTTGGAGAGCAGACTTCAAAAAGGACAGACTATTTACAAGAAAGAGCAAAACTTAGTGGCAAAGGAAACAAAAAAATGGCAAGAAATTCTTATCAGAATGTTTGATATTATAAAATTCCTTGCCAAACAAAATTTGGCTTTACGTGGCCATACAGAAAATGACACCAGTATTAATAGAGGAAACTTTTTATAATTGGTGCATTTAATTGCAAAGTACGATCCTGTACTTCGTGAACATCTTGTAAGATCTAAAATGTGTGGCAAAATTTCAATCACGTATATGTCACCAGAAATCCAAAACGAATTTATTGCAATTTTGGGAAATAAAGTTCGCCAACATATCATCGGACAAATAAAAAAGGCTAAGTATTATTCGATTATATTCCACAGCACTCCAGACATTTCTCATAAAGATCAAACAAGCCAGGTATTAAGATACGTAATGATTGAAAATCAGGAAGTTCAAGTTGTGGAATCTTTTATAGATTTCATTGAAACAAAAGATAAAACTGCTGAAGGAATTTCAAAGATGATTTTGAGCAAGCTTGAAGCTGATGGCCTTGATATAAGCAACTGTAGAGGCCAAACATATGATAAATCTGCTGTTATGGCTGGAAGGCATTCAGGAGTTCAGCAAAGAATTAAAGAAATAAATTCCAAAGTTGAATTCGTACCTTGCTCAAATCATTTGTTAAACCTGGTTTGTTTACACGCTGCCTCAGTTGAGGCGAGTTCAGTAACTTTTTTCGGCACATTAGAACATTGCTATTCATTTTTTTCCATGTCCACACATCATTGGGAAGTTCTGATAGCAGCTACAGGCAAAAGTTTAAAAAGGATTCAAGACACGCGGTGGGGTGCAAGAGGCGATGCCGTAGAAATGACATGGCATCATTACAAAGACATTCTCGTCACTTTGGAAAAACTGACAGAGACAGGTGAAAGCTTAAACACAAGAACAGATGCAGGAACTTTGCTAGTTACGATGCAGTCGTTTTCCTTTCTTTGTTTCTTGGGCCTCTGGCAACCTGTGCTACATGAAGTGAATGATGCACAAAAATATTTACAAACAAAGGGACTTGACATAAGACTGTGCGCTCAGAAAGTAAATGCTTTGCAGATGGTACTGATAGAGAAACGAGAAGAATGGGCCGATGGCGCTGTAAGTTATGCAAAAAATATGTGTGAAGAACTTGGCATTTCCATGGAACCTCAGAGGCGCATAACAAGAAGGAACATTTTTGATGATAGAACCAGAAGAGATGCTAACTTGTCTTGTGAAAATTAGTTGAGACGGAAGCTGTTTTATTCGTTAGATAGAATCATTGTAGAAATTCGTGAGCGTTTTCAGCAGCTACAGAATTTGGCGGATAAGTTTGCTTATCTAACGCTAGATTCGGACGACACTAAATGTAATCTAGACTACGCATCTGCCGAAATCAACGAGCAGGACTTCAAGCTGGAACGACTTCGACTGCGGACTTTTATTGCTGCCACAGGCAACGAAAATAAATTAATTAATGCGGACTCACTTGAATTATTAAAATTTATTGTGAAATCCAAGCTGGAAGATACTCTGCCCAATATTATAATAATGTTCCGAATATTCTTCACAATTACCATAAGCAATGCCATCTGTGAGAGAAGTTTTTCAAAATTGAAATTGATCAAAAATTATTTAAGATCAACAATGAGTACTTTAAGGCTAACCAATCTGGCTATCTTGTCTATTGAGCAAGAGGTGTGTGATGCTATAGACATTAATAGTGCAATAAAAGACTTTGCTCTTAAAAAAAGTAGACGAATAAAGTTTAAGTTAAAGACAGAAGTTTTGTTTTTAATTCTAACAAGTATATTTTTTTAAATAAAAATATAAATATTAACAGTATCGTTCTAGTTCTAATTGGAAGTCGATTTGCGTTTTATATTCAATTCGCTATTAACTAAATCTTGTCGATCGTCAAGGTATAATCATAAGTGTTCTATACCTGTTATATCAATGTAAGTGATGTGATTATTATATTGTAAAACATATATATATATGACTTTTTTATTTGTAACCTGTACAATACACAATAATGATGATTGTTCTTGCCGAAAAGTTCTTTAGAATTACTGTATAATATAGTCTTTTAAATTGAAATACCTAAATAAGAGGGCGGCAAAATTTTCTTCCGCCCCGGGCTGCTGACACCCACGCTACGCCACAGCCTGAACCAGACTTTGTAGCGCGTGCGCGTGCGCGCGCGTGTGTGTGTGTGTGTGTGTGTATATATATATATATATCGGCCACACACGCCATATTCAATTTTATAATTTCTCGTATTATCGGAGACAGGGAAAATGTGGAAATTGTGACTATATTGCTTTTTCAATGTACGCAATACTACACAATCAGGGATAGTAATTCATCATGTAATATTTGAAAGGTCGTGGCAATGACAACTTGTTTGTATTTCATATATTTTGTTTTCCCAAATTTGTTATTTTTATTTCCTCGTTTCATCAGTAGTAACAGACGTCAATAACGATAGCGCATCCTTTCCTTTTCACTGGGTTAGTAAACTAAAAACATCACCACCGCAAGGTACATGGTGAGACGAGGAAAATAACAGAGGTCACCCTTGGCTGACGTGACCGACTGCGTGGAAACAATATATTTTCCATGAGGAAACCTATATATAAGGAAGCGCCACCTTTCTTGTGCGTCACAACAGTTCGTCGCAACACGATTGTTTGTCAGCTGACAGCCTGCAGTGTGTGATCACGTGACTCGCACTGATCAGCGCTCGCGACTTTAACCTTCTTTTGTATTTCGGACATTTCAAATATCTATCAAATTTATTTTTCGTCGGTGCGAGGAGTCAATAAGGCGCCGTGAGAGAAAAGTAACGATTCTCTCACGTCTTCGTTACTCTCGAAGTCAGAAGCTTTGTTTTGTAAAGGCTGCAATTCTGGTTTTTTTTTTTTTTTTTTTTTTTGCCAGCTGCGAGTGTCAATTGTTTTGCCGAGACGATAATAAATCTCTAGTAAACATTTGATTCTCTCACGTCTTCGTTACTCTCGAAGTCCGAAGCTTTGTTTTGTAAAGGCTGCAATTCTGTCTTCTTTTTTTTTTTTTGTGAGCTGCGAGTGTCAATTGTTTTGCCGAGACGATAATAAATCTCCAGTAAACATTTAAATTGTATTTATTGGCAATCCTGGCATCAACCTTTCATTATTACATAGTAGAAGTCTCCAACTTACCCTAAGCTAGTCCGTTGCTGTTTGCTGAGACAACAAAACAGGGTAGTAACCTATTACAACTTCTTTTTTGCTAGTTTCTCACCTCATTGTTATACTGCGTTTGCAGGTTGTGCCACTTTCTTTGTATTACTTCTGGCATTGTTCCAAATTCTTTTGCCACGTCCTGAATAGCAGAATTCTTCTTTACACGATTTTTATAATCTCTATTTCTTAGATTCCATATCATAGGATATAACTGTATAGTTTCAATTAATTTCACGGTATCGCCTTTCGACCATTCTTTCGCAGAGTTTACAGTCTCGAACATCCTGGCACGCAGCGACACCAGACACTAAATCACACGTATCGAAAACTTGCGAGAGCATGTCCAAGAGCCAGGGAAGGGTCGTCTTCACGTGAAACTCGCTTTAAGGTCAGCAGCGTCACGCAACTCCAGGGCTTGTGTGGCGAAACTACTCTAACATCCGTCTTCATGCAGTCACTCGGTGCCTCATTGCGAGTGTCTGACTTTTTAGTATCTCGTTAAGACCCAGCTTTAGTGTTGTCTGTCCTCCATACTTTTTCTGTTTTAGGTTTTTGCATTTTCTATAAATCTTGCATCTTATCAATTTTATGTTTTTGAGATGCTTTTCTGTACATTTTTACATCTTTAACTTCTTTAACAGCATTTTCCAGCTGCTCTAAATCTACAGGTACACAAGACTTGTCCCTGGTAGCCATTTTTACTATCTTCGCATTCTAATGCCCTGCAATAATAAAAAATATTTGTATAAAATAAAAAAAATTATCACTGGGGTGAAGTGAAACAGTGTATCACTTCACCCCTTACAGTGTTTGCAAAACACATAATAGCTTAATATGTAAATATACATTTACAGAATCAAATACTAATAGCAGGTAATGTTAGTAAACAAAATAGCTTACATGACCAAAGTAGTTATATTGTGTAAAAAAAATACTTCTAATATGTTAGATTCACAAAGTTTCCGAAAGTAAAAAAAAATCACAATTAAGTGGTCTAATTACAACTTCTCTAATGCGCAAGAAAAAAGTGAGAAAGAAGTTGTCGAACCAAAGAGATAGTACATGCTTGGAGGAATATATGTATTATTTTGTAATGGTACAGAGAGTTATGCTTGGAAAAATTTTCACCCCCAAGTTACGGTATAATTGATTATATTTTATTTCATGTTACGCAGGTTAATGCTTATTCTAAAAAAAGGAAAAACTTTTTTTTTTTTTAAGTTATATTGATTTTAGCTGTCAAGTGGCTGCAGTCATGAAATATTTGATTTTTATTATTTCCTTTCCGATATTGTATTGTTAAACCATATGCTATAAATAATAAAAAAATTAATATTAGCGCTACCTAGAATTTATTTTGTCATTACTGGAACTTAAAGGTTCTATTTGAGACGAATATCTGCACTGCAGATGCTCAGTAAACCTGGCAACAGTGTACTTCGACTAAAGTTAGTTTCACACAGTCTGGACTAACCTCAGACCAACTCCGAGGAGGTCATCTCTGGATCATCTGTGGACGTAGCTCTGACTATGAATAAGGTCCTGGTCTGCCAGTGTTGTATTGTGTTCCTCTGTAAATGTGTATTTTTCACTTTCATTGTTACTAACGGCCTTCGACTTTGGATTCTAGAGAAATAGGATCACACCCTCAGGAAGGTTGGTTTATGATGTATTTACCGGGATATGCGCCAGCGTTCAGCAGTCGTGAGCATGGAGAATGTAGGGTCATGTGGTCAACCACCCGGATGTGGCTTCCTGCAGAAATCGGCTGCTTGTCTGCTTTGCTCATAAGTTCTATGATAGCAATGTCCAGAATGCATTACAAAGAAAAATCCTAGGATAGTGTGCAGTGTTTCGTCCCGACACGACACATACCAGGCTTTGATTCGGAACTAGGTGCAATGGGGCATTGGTGCTGCAGGTTCGACATCACACGTGATCGAAAGTGGAATATTTGTTATGCACAAAAGACCATGACAATTAATTCTAACACACAAAAAGGCGCAAAGCCTACACAGTAACTTAAGATGAAACTAAGGTCCGGCCGTGCACAAAACATTCTGGACTATGGAGCAGTTCACTCCCCAGGCTATTGCAAAAATAAAATTACTGTTCCAGATCATTACACAACCATACCAAATCTAAATTTCATACATGTTATTTAATCTTAATGACAAGGTGATAACTTGTGAGGTTTAAGAGTACACTATAATTATTTGTAATTGATTAGGGTATTCTGTTTTTCGTATTTCTAGTGCTTGAGTATGACAAGGGTATAATTTGAGTTGTTTTAAGTTGTATTATTATGTGTGTAGCCTAGATCGAATTTTAAGTAATTCCTGCAAAAGTTGTATGTCAGAGTTGTGTGTCTATGATTAGTTTAATCATGTCTTTGCATGCCAATGCCGAATCAAAATCAAAGGAATGGTTATCCACAAATTCCCTCTGATTTAAAGTATTACTGACATGCTAAGCACTTCTCAGTTTGATGATACAGAGGTTGTGGCATACTGACGCCACCGAACTTTTATCTTCAACGCACACTGCTAAGCGCCTTGGCACCTAACCATTAAGCTGAATTATCTATATTTTGCTGCATGTGTATCGTTGTGTGTTTTCTGTCCCAACCCAGCAAGGCTGCTTTGTTTTGTATTTTATTTTATGTGATGTGCTGAGAGTACTGTGGTATTGGGAGTGTAAAATATTCCACCTAAAGTAACACCACAAGCCCGAGATATTTACAAAGGAATATTTTCACACTGATGTGTAGAAGTAGGCTATATTATCCAAAGACAACACTTACACCACACATTGCACCAGCCCCGTTTGGAGCTGAGGTCTCGCCCAGTAAACTGGAAGAAAAGTCCACTAATTTTTTTACTCAAGTCTTCCAATTTTCTCTCTATGCAAAAATTAAAGAGTGCCCATCCTCAGCTTAGGGTTCAAAGAAATTACGTTTCTATTTAAAGTTAGACATTGGCTGTATTAAAGAATGATGCAATTAACGTTTAAGCCGATTACACATACACTTCATCATAAGCTGTGTGTATGTTAGTAAAGACTGGAACCCAACAGTAGGGCCCGAGGCAAATAGAGAAACTGCTTGTCGATTACAAATGTACGACCACACACGTTGCTAATATTAAAGAGTGGCTTTCCCAACGTGGTGGCCGAGCAAACTACGTGGCAGTGGTGCAATGATTTTCAACCTAGGGCACGAAGAACAGGTACTGGCAACATGAGGTGGTTCTGGAAGATCAGGAGGAGATTGCTTTCTGTATACAAGAGAAGTTTGATTGCCTAATGGAAAAACTTACCCTTCCGAACATGTCTGTCAGGTTTATTTAAATGTTACTGTCATAAGAAAAATATCTGAAGAACACTTAGCACATTTTAACTCAGTGCTTCAGAGAGTGTTCATAGTTAACATGAAGCTCTTTCCTAAGAAATTTCATCTCTTCAGACATAAACTTTATATTTTGGAACATGTAAGTGAGCAAACAGACAAGAAACTGACCTTGAGATGACTACACCAATAATAGATTGACCCCAAACAACTGAAAAGGAAAATATAATGTTTCCTGGCCTGCGTGCTTATTATACGAGTTTGTTAGTCGGTTTGCCTCAACTACCATAAACTGGGTTGTATTTACAGAGAGACATGTGTAGGTTTGGTTATTTGCTTGCTACAAAATATGAGTACGTATTGCAAAGACAAGTTGTACAATAAAAACTGTGAATTCAGCTTTGAAGAACTTCATGCCAAAGTGTATGGGAAAAGATATGCACAGCTTAGCATGGAAGATTCGAGGAAAGTAGGTGTGAAAACGAATAGCATGGAAGGAAATGCTGCACCCAAAACTAGTTGTATAAATACAGCGAATTATCCTGCTAGATTTTATAACGAGCTTCACAACCGGATATACGAGTTGATGGATAACTTTAGTGCTGAATTGAAAGCAGATTTTAATGCTCAGTTTGAGGAACAAAAAGTTGACAATGCCAAGCTTAGAGCAGAAATGCGAGCTGAATGTGAACAGCATAAGGCAGAATTAATAGCGAATTCTGATGCAGAACTTAAGGGGAATGTAAGTTCAAGTAAAGACAGTGTCACTGATATGCCTGAAGCTCACGAATCAGAAAGTAGAACTAATGCCACTGGTACCACTGGGGAATGCGAGTTGACAGAAGTATGCATTATATCTGTGTTGTTCACTGCCGAAACTGACTTCTTGTCAGTACACACCCGCACAAAAGATTGTAATCATGTAATACCTTTTCGTAAGAAGAGATTGCGACGGCATGGCACATACTTGCGGAGGACACGTCTTTTCAGGAAGATAGGACGTATGAGAAGGAAGGAGAAGAGAACATTCATACGAAAGAGAGGAAAGATAAGACAAGAAGGTGAACGTCAGAACCCGCACGAAGTGGATCGTCATGAACAGAGGGGGCCGTCCAGCTGTCAAAAATTTCCACTAAAGGAAAGGCTGAAACATGATGACGTGAACTGCCGTCGCACGAGGACTGACACCGTGTGGGAAAAACAGAAACAGAAGAATGTGTGACAGACGAGTTAGGATGTGAGAAGACGGAGGAAGAAGAGACTTCATGAGAAACAGGAAATGAGGAAGAGCAGATTGTACTGCGAAAAGACATGCGGAAGAAGAAATTCTGTGAGCCGAAGGAAAACGAGGAACTGCAGAAAAACTGCATCCCTACCAACTGTACCGATAACCTGTTCTGCTACTGCAAGCATGGGAGAAGAGAAAAACATGCAAGAAGCACAACAGACTGTGATCCAGTCCATTAGAAAACTAAGACTGCATCTGTGTCTGCAACCCAAGAGGAGAATATGGAATTTTACTGGAGATACACTACAGGAGCACTGCGAGAAAATGCGAAGTGTGAAGGGGGCGGAGAGAAAACCCCCTTGGTCACGGCCTAACGCACTGACACATTTCCACAGGTGTGCCGCCCTGAGATGTACTGTCTGGTAGAGCCGCTCGAAACATAGTAAGAGAGTTGAACCTCATACCAAAGCTTATCATTCCTACAGTTTGTGAGAACCCCGAGGAACTCAGATGCGAGCTGCATGAATTAGTCAAGAAATAACTAAACCTTTCTGCAGAGACACCCCAAAAAGCATTATAAGACAAGCAAGTAACAAGAGTTTCACATTAATGATTTGGTTTTAAGAAAAACTAGCCCATCCAGTGAGCATTGGAATTTTGTCACCAAAAAGTTATTTGTTCTGTACGAAGGTCCATTCAAGATCGTCGGTGTTGTACGTAATAACTGTTATGAGCTCGCTTACTTGGATGGAAGGCCGGCTGGAAAGATCAAAATAACGTAGTTGAGGTCGTATAGTCCGCCACCTGGTTTTGTTTCGTCAGACTTACTAGTGACTGTGTTGCAAGAAGAGGTCTACATCATTGGGAAGACTTAGCAGCAGAGGACAGGGAGAAGCCAACCAGAACCGACGTAGAAGCTGTAGTTATTTGGGGGGAATTATACATCTATTGTCCGCCGTAATTCTCCAGGTTATTCCGTCGCTGTTAGCGAGCTGCACCTGGACTAGACTTGGAACGAGCATTGTAGATGGGACGAAACGGACTTGGAATGCAGACGTGGACGGCGAAACAAATTGAACTGTTGAAACTTCGCCGAGCAATTTCATTCCATTCCTTGGTTAATTAAGGTACACGTAACTGAATACAAAAGTGGAGTTTGGCTTAATTGCGGAAAAATATTCCAAGTTTAGGCACAATTACGTGACACTGAATTCCTATTTCGACCTAATGCAAGGTTAAGCAGAGATTTTATGAACTCGGCAGCGATGCAGTTAGATAATGAAAGAGGAATATTGTAGCTTGACGGGACAGACAAAATGCAATCACAATGATGTTATGTTACAAGAATGCCACGAATGTATGGCCGGAGCTACAGTTTAAGAAACTTGAGTGTCAGCGACTTATGTTATGGTTTAAAGTGCCTACCAAATATGTATACGTATCTTGTATTTATTATTGAGGGTATTTGTATCATGTCAGTGTACTGTATCGTCGTTAGTCACGTTGTTCTATTCGCCCGGAGGAATGAATTAATTTCTGCGCTCTTTTAAGGGATATAAATATAAGTATAAAAAAATGACAAGAAATAAATGGAAAAGTGGAAAACATGTATAAAAAATGATGAAAACGTCACTACAGAATTTTTCCTCACTGCTGCTCGGATGGCAAAACACATTTACTGTTATTGCTGCTTCTGTTAATGTCAAGAGCAAGGATGAGAACACATGCACATGTAAGCTACACAACTGTGCAATATAAAGCCTGTATCGCTACAAAAGCTTGGTAACTTTATGAAAGATTAATCACGTACGAGCTTAATAGTCACGCCCTAAAGTGATGATAAGGGGATACAACACGATATTACACACTTAAATTAACGAAACATAAAAACAAAACACACCTATTTGTTTACATTCTAAGTGCATTGACGACCTTGCACTCACCAATTCGTTGGTATAAATCCCAGCTCGAACGGAGTGTTGTGAAAAGTTTTAATTTTGTTGTTAAATAAATGCAGGTATCGTTTACATTAAATTAAAGTTCCCAGAGGTTCCACGAAACGACGAACGAGACGATTTGCTATGCTGTGTATGTGAAATACTTTCCTATTGTTGAATTGTTGATTTTTTTTGTGTAGTATTATTTTAAACTTGAAGTATTATTAAGATTTTAGTGTTGCTTTTAAGTCTCCTTTCATAACACAGTTGTTTTAATAATTTGATTGATTTCCCACAATGTGCCATTGTTAGATTTAAGTTGCTGAGAATGTCTAGTGATTCTAAGGCAATTGGAATAGATTTTCCTCGCAACAAGCTAAACTTCTCATAGACTGACATTAGGGTTTTCTGATATGTTCAATTTTAGTCTGTAGTTAGCTCAGCAACGTACCATGAATATTATTTACGTTGGTTAGCTAAGACTCCCCTACGTGAATGCTGGATGAAATTAAAGGGTAGAGGGTAATAGGGAATTTTAAAGTGAACTTTAAAACTTTTGTGTTCCAAGAAGCAAGAAGAGGAAAAATGCTTTAAATTGTGTGTTGAGTGAAATTCCACCGAGTAGCAGAAAAGAGACTTTACTTTAGAACACTTTATCGCATTCAAAATACATTGCCATGCTACTATATGAGCTGCCATGTAAAGGAAACAAACTTGGTCAAACTAGAAAATTGAACTAATTATGGCTCTGAAACAATGTTACATGCTTCTAACCCGGTGAACCGGCCGAAATCAACGTAAATCTGCAATGTATAGCTGCTTTTCTACGAGAAATGTGACTTGGATCGACGCAAGATAGCAGCCATCTTAAACTGCCTGCCAGATTCCTGCTCCGTGCACGCTTGGAAGAGTGAAACATCTACCACCAGCCGACAGTCAATCAGCATTACGTTATAAACATGGAGTTTAAAACTGAAGGAACAGTGATATGATTGGAGCATATTGTGTTTTTATCTGTTTCTATGTTATACATTTTTCTAATGCAAGTATTTTAGGAACTATATTTATATGAGCAAAGGTACATGTGTTTATTTTAAAACCTGTTAATTTCTGTTTTATATGAGAAACACGTGAGGCGTTGTATATGTAAAATATTTTTCTATCACCTATATAAATGGAAGCATTACATTTGTCAGGATGTCACACATGTCACAACAAACTTGTTCTGTCACCTTCGACTTCATTGCCAGCTGTAATCTAACTTCACTGCAGTTATTTTTTTCAAGGTTTCTTAAAGCTACCCAAATGTTTACATTTTGAGTTAACAAACCGACAGGGCGTCTGAAATACTCGGTATCGCAGATCTTGCGCAGTTTGATTAATTTCTGTTTAAAATAAGTGTATATATATTCCGACTGTTTACACTTAAAACTTGGCGACTGGTACAGAAAGGGGCAGCATCGCGATGCCTTCAGGACGCCTGCATGACACCAGAAAAAGTTTCACGTAGTCAGCGGGAAAAGCACACCAATACAAAATTGCCATTGCTCCGGTGAGGGCGAACAAGGGCTGTGAGGCGGCCATCTTGTGGCAGCAGGCATGTCGTCACCAGCGCTACACCCGCTCGCCGAATAGCAGAAACAAAGATCAGGGGAGCATACCCGCGCTATCCTAACAGTGCGTCGTGTGGACAGTGCCACACGACTTTTCACCAAGAGTGTCTTAGAGCAACGGGGACCGGCATGCGGTCGAAAATGAAATGTACCTGTGACCAGAACTTGCAACCAGAACTTTGGTCGGCGACCATCCATGAGCAACGGGAATAAGTAAGTAGCAGATCTGCGATACAGTATTTTGGAGCAAACGAACGAGGAAATTGTAGTATCGAACAGTAGCAAATAGGAGACACTGTAAAGGCGTAAGACAAATAGTGGAGAAGTGGCAACACTTGGCAAGCTAGAGCACGTGAACTGCACGAGCGAGGAGGGAGTTAGGAGCAGTGTGCAACAAGTCACCCCGACACACGGGGTCGCCGACATATACAGTGCAACAGAGATTCAGTCAGCCCAGCCTATCCCAACCTCGTCCACGGTTCCCTTACCTGTGCAACTGTTCACACCATATCTAGCCTCATTACCTGCCTACTGCCAACAACATCTGTACTAATCACCCCTGTTAACAACTCCTTTACCGACCGCAAGACCATTATATTTCCCAGTGTACAGTAATGGACAGAACTCAACACAACATTGGCAACCAGCAACCGAAAAGAGACCTGAAATGAAATTTAAGTCAGAAACAAAACAGAAAAATCGGCAAGTACGACCATCTACGAAGTTCCAAAACCTGCCAACTTTTTCCGGAACTACAAATGAGGATCCGAAGGCATTTGTGGAGGAGTGTATGGTGTGACTTCAAAGATACGGCATATGCGAAGAAGAGTGGGTGAGCTGCGTCGGAACCAACTCACTGGAGGGGCAGCATAATGGTACACTGCCATTAACCACTACGATCTAAGATGGGTCGAATTTGTGAAATTATTCCAATGCAGATACGGAAGCACTTTAACATCGTCACAAGCCCAGATGAAACTGCTTTGGCAAGAGCAACTACCCGACAAGCAACTGCCGATTTTTATCACGCAAAAGGTGCAGCAAGTTCGACTTCGATGGTTTTAACTGCACTTATCAACACGAGAAATATTGGAAATCATCACCAAAACAGTGCTCCAGGAATACCCTGCATCTCTGTTGCCGTTCATGAACAGCTACATTAAGGATGTACTGAAAGCAGCTGTTATACTGGAATGGAACTCACGCCAAGCATGCAGCGAGGCTGATGCTGCACGAGGGAAGCACAAGTTGTGGAGCAGTTACAGTGTACAACCACGTGAACAATTCTACGAGCAAAAAAGAACAGGAGGAGATCAGCAAAGATACAGAGCAACTGGACTAGGGAACAACGGTAGGGAGAATGCACGCCGTCATGATAACCCCGTTCATTAAGTGCTCAACATACGACCTGGCGAGAGGCGAGTTAACGCAAGAGGGAGGGGAATACCTGCCCCGAACTCCGTGTGGTTGTTGTCGGCCAGCAGAAGTGAACCACTGGCATAGTAGGTGCCCTAATAACACACACATGAACAGTTATCGCGGCCTGGCAAGAAGCAATCAGAGAAACTGCCAGCGGGGGTAAGGTGGCCAGACGCCACAGACGCCCCAGTCAGAGAGAGACACCCGGATACAACCCCGCAGTGAACATTCGTGCATCAAATCAGTAGCAACATGGCAAAATTTATCAGAATTCAAATCCACCTGAATGGGCAACCATGTCACACACTTATAACACGACTGCTTCGCACAATTTCGTCCGGAAACTATTTGTAAATGCCAAGGATGTCACACCCACGAATAACGTAATCAGACTGGCAACAAGGCAACACAACCACAGCGTGGAGGGACAGGCGACTGTGACAGTGCAGATACGTGACTCAGAAAGGATAACAACAGAAATGATCACCGACAAGATTAGAGAATATGCAATACTAGGTGTGCCACGGATGCAGGAACAAAACACCATTGTAGACCCCGCTGCCAGGAGAATCCATTTTGGTGCCACCGAGCGACGGACGGTGTATAACATCGATCGGAAAAAACCCAGAGGAATTACCACCTGTCAACTCAGTGATTTCGACCACGAAGTCCAGCCACAACACCAGGCAGCATTCCAGCGACTGCTTAGCGAGCATCACGAAGTTTTCATGAAACAAGATGCACTTCGACTCACAACTGTGGCAGAGCACGAAATCGAGCTGATGTGAGAGGAGCCGATTTATGCTGCACCGAGAAGCTACCTACTCCACCAGGCAAGAATCATACAAGAACAGGTGAAAGAAATGTTTGCGAATGGCGTCATAGAGCCGACTAGAAGTCTTTAAACTCTGTGATGATACTCGTGCCAAAGTAAGATGGCAGCTGGAGGTTCTGTGTGGATTTCTGCCTCATTAATAATGTGACCTGCAGTGCCTTACCACCTTACGTGAGTGTGAGAGATGTGTTGAGTTCCTTTGGCAACACGAAGATTATTATATCGTTGGATTTGTGCAGCGGGTACTGGCAGGTGCTCGACAAGCAAGAGGAAAGGGAGAAAACAGCAATCACCATGCCAGATGGGAAACGCTACCAATTCTGCGCTAAGCCATTCAGGCAGAAATGTGCGCCTGCCATGTTTCAGTCCTGGACGGACTGATTGAGGTGTGCACGTTGCCGTACTTAGACGACATAGTGGTCTGATCGAACATCTGTGAAGACCCTGTGCACCACCTGTCCATGGTTCTCGAATGGCTGGAAATGTTTGGACTCACCTGTGCGGTTAATATATGCCACCTATGGAAGAGCAGTCTGGACTTCCTAGGGCATGTAGTGCAGGACAACGGGAACCAGCCGAACCAAGAACAGCTACAGGTGATAGACAACTACCCCACATCGAAGATCAACAAACAAGTCCACAAGTTCTTCGGGTTTGTCAATTGGCCGTGTGTGTTCATTGAGGGATTCACCGTAGTGACAGCGCCGCTTACTGGTTAACTCTCACCACAATGCAGGTTCGTGTGGGGCAAGAAAGAGGAGTGTGCATTCCAAGAAATGAAGAACCGTTTCCGTTCTTGTCCGTTGTTGGCAAGGTATGATGGGAGCTGGTAATTATACCTGCAAACAGACCCAAACCAGGAGGGAATTGGAGTTGTTCTCTACCAGTGTGGAGAGAACAACATGTGGCAGGTGATCGACTTCGTGAGCGCTAAGTTGGGAGCAGCAGAGTGAAAATATTATGTGAACGGGCGTGAGTGCCTTGCATTAGTGTGGGCGATGGTGAAGTACCGTACCTACCTGGATTACAGGCAGTTTGTGCTCCGCACCGACAACCGTTGTCTTGTATGGCTCCACAACATCAAGGAAAACAGAAGCAAGTTAACCCAGTGGGCACTGCTAGGTAGTGGAGAACGTCCCGTGAAAAGAAAGTCAACTGGCAGATCAACTGTCATGAGACAACCGGAGCAGCACTGTCGTGAACGACAATGCAGAATAGGACGAGGTCTTGCCTCCAACCAACAATGAGGTCCTACACAAGGTATATGTAACTACAATGAGCACAATAGAGGGTGATGTACTCATGAGTAACTTGTGGAGGAAGGTAGCGACAGCGCAGCATGTGTGTTTGTTTACAAACAAAGTGAAGGCAAAGTGTTAGACGCAACAAATGGAGAATTGGCGCATGATGGATGGCCGATTGGAAACTTGTTCTGCGCAACAACTGATGAAATGGAGGTTATATGTACCAGTGAATAAGAGGACACTAATTTTAACACACACATGCAAGTGAGACCGCGGCACACCCGGGAACAGCACATGCAGTTAGAAATAAATGCAAGAAATTTTACTGGCCGGGAGTGTCACATGACACGCATAACTAAGTGCAAAGATGTGTGATGTGTCAGCTGTTTAAATCCCACAAAGCAGATGGAAGGCATCAACAACTGCCATGAGGGTTGCGGTGATTATGCCATTAGGGGTGTGGTGATTATGGCTAAGTTTTCGACATGCTCTCGCAGCCAGTGTATTAGGCCGAAAAACTTTCTTAACTTTTTACATGTACGTGGTGCCATTTGACTCTCGATCAGCCCCAACTGTTCCAGGTTCGACCTGTTACATTGTTCATTAACCACATGACCTAGGAATTCCAGGTCGCACTTGCCGAGCTAACATTTCTTAATGGCACACATCATCCCATTAGTTTCGAGTCTCTCGAGTATAAGTGACAGGTGGTGTAAGTGTTCTTCCCACGTTTCGAACCATATTACTACGTTGTCGAGGTAGGCGAGTGTAAATTCGCCTACCAAACCAACGAGTACTCTTACCATCATACTTTGGAACATGGCGGAGGCACATTTCAGCCCAAAAGTAATGGTGCAGAATTTATACCGTTGACCGTCCATGGTGGTGAAGGCGGTCTTATCCCGGTCCTCCTGGCGTACCGGTATTTGCCAGTAGCCACTTCGCAGGTCAAGTGATGACATGATTCTGGCCCGTCCGACTAAACTGAGTGCATCCTTAATGCATATGTAGGTTGGTATGGCACCATACGTCACCTTGTTGATGGGCCTGAAGTTCATACAGAACCTCCATGTCACATCCTTTTTCGGCGTGAGACTTATGGCAGAATTATACTGGCTCCTTGTCGGCTCGATCACTCCGTCCGAAATCATTTCTGATATATGCAGTTTTAGTATATGTGCCTGGTGGGGTAAGTAGCTGTGTGGGCTACTGAAAATTGGCTATTCCTGAGTTAATGGTATGGCTAGTTCAGCAACTGTTGTTCTGCATAGGGCATCGTGATTAGCAAAAACAGTCTTCCGTTCCTTAAGTAAGCGCTGAAAAGCAGCTTGATGGTCTGTTGGAATTTCGTGTTCAAACTCTGACAAATTTATATTTGGTATCTGTCCATGGCTACAGCCTCTACATTATGCACAGCACATCTCTCATTATCTACAAAGTGTATACTGTGTTTTGCTGTTTCTACTATAGTGTTCTGTTCTGAAAGCCAAGGTACTACTAAAATAACATCCTCATGTATTTCACTAGTTACTATTGCTGTGTTTATAGTTTTTAAGTCTCTAATTTTATAGTGACTGTCGCTTGGCCGACTACTGAATTGGTACACTGAGCATTTGGGAGAAGGATCACATGTCCAGTTGAGTTTATGTCCTGTTTGTTTACAAAGCGAGGTTGACAAATACTGTGCGATGCGGCCGTGTCAACAAGAGAATGACACAGTATACCATTTACATGTATAAGAATTCGTATGAATTTGGCACTTTGGCTAGTAACCTTTGAAATGAGTGCCTGTTGTGGAGTTACCATGGTGCTGGAGGTGAGGGAGGAGTAAAGTCTGTGGTTGCTGGCTTACACCTACAACCTGTTTCTCTGCTGGTCTTCGCTGCTGGCCGGTTGTTGGTGGGTGTTCCCGCTGTTGTTGTCGGGGTGTCTCCGATGTGGATTTCCTGAACTCTTTGGATGTCAATGAAACTGCCGTCCGGGGCAGTACCGACACAGCATCGGATGCAGTTTCGTTCTGTCCCACCGAATGAACTGTTTCACGTCATGATACACACTTATGTTCTGCACATCTCCGCCACCTCGTGTGCGGGGTTGAAAACTGTTTACTTGATTCACGTGAGGCTGTTCCTACCTCTGGTGTTGGAAGGTCTGTCTGTTCACTCGCCTATTTTCGCTTCAGAAGTTTCCTAACTTGTGAGGTTCTTACCGCACCCATGTGCCTCCCAATTCTCATCGCAGAACACTCGTGTTATGTTCAAGAATAATTGCAGCGTACGTAAACTCTGCCTGACTGCTGTTCAGCAATGGAACAAGTGCTGGTCTGTATTCTGGTAACGTTGTCTTCGCGATTACCTCGAGAACTTCTCGATCACTTAGATCCAGGCCGAACCTCCACACCAGGTGTGTCTTGCTGTTTACGAATGCCGACAGTGTCTTGCCGCCCTGCTGTTCTTGGAGGGTCAGTTTGCTCTGTGCTTGAGTTGAGGTAAACGTACCTCGGAAGCAACACTGGAATGTGTTTAAGAATTCACCCCAGGTGTTTGCCACCATTGCATAGCATCTCCTTCCAACTGCTTCCCAATACATCCGGGACATTCGTCCTCTAACACCCCATACATCTGCAGTCGCAGAGTGCAGTCTTGTAGGAAAGCTGATGGGTCTTCATTCAACTGTACGGAAAATGTTGGCAGTGTCTGGAATCTGGTAGGCATTGGTCGAAACTGTAAACCAGTGCAGTTGGTGATGCTGGGTGTAGCCACTGTTGCTCTGTTTATGTATGTTTGTAAGTTCGAAAATGTTGTTGAGGTTGGACTAGTTCGATAGGTTTGGTAACACAGCTGGAATATTTTGATTGTAGAGTGGCAGGGAATAGTAATAAGGTTGGAGGTGCAGAACACAGGGTGTGGTAGGTATGGGTAGTAGAAAGATGTACTGAAGGGTAGCTACAGGTGCTGGTTGTGGCTCGGGTACTGTCACCCTGGGCAGTTCTACAAACATGTTCTGAACATTCGGTACGTCATCAGGTACTTCCTTCTCCTTGGCCGCCCAGCCTCCACACTTGAATTTTTCCTCCTTATTTGTCTGATGTTGCCTCCCCATCTGACATTGTTGATGTACCCTCATGTTGCATCCGTCATAGCTGCGTAATTTCTGTCTGCATTCCTCCATGCACCCTGCATAGTCATGCATGTTGATTTGCTGTAATTCGCCAAAGAACACGTCCCAATTATACGTTACTTGTTTGGGTGGAAATGGCTGTGCACTGTATTGTTTACATGAAAACATTAACCCTTTTATCATTTGAAGTTCATTCCCATCTAAACACTATGAATGGTAACAGCTGTTGTAATGTTGGTACTTCAAGAGTAATGTGTACCGACCTGGGCAGAGCAGATCATGGCACCAATTTGTTATTTGATTGTCCGAATGAATAATGTTGAATTTTTGTTCAAGAGTTTCTGATTCACTATTGTCCTTGTTTTTCTTCCGCAGTTGTTACCGACGTGGTTGCTTGCTGAGCTGGATTGCCAGACGCACTTGCAGTGTTTAGTGTCTCAGCCATATTTAACAATGAAGTCCTGTGGTTGTGGTCGCAGACACTACGGACAGAGTAACTCCATTTAGTCTGATACAGCCAGCCATAGTGTTTGTGTATAGAACCATGTGGTCGTGCAAGAGTTGACGAAAGTGCGCAGCACATGGTTGTATGGTTGGGAGTGGGCGATGCTCGGCGCGGGTGACATTACAGCATGGCAGGCCTGCTCGGCATGGTGTGAGGCAGGGGTCGATGCATATGCGTCGACTTTCCAGCATCCTGAGGTTTTTCGACGGCGTCCCACGGCTGCAGATGTGCACTGTAGATCTTGCTTATGCCTCCTTGGCATTGGCATAGGTCAGGGAAGTGGGAAAAGACAGATTCTGACTGTAGAAGATTGCAAACATTTTTGCGCAAATTTTGAAAATAGTTCAGCGGGGTTTTGAAACAGGATTTCTGGTGGAAGGACAACGCCCCACATTGGGCGCCATTTAATGGTAGGTAGTGGAGCAAAAGGTGTTAATTTTAGAGGTTGGAAGTTGGTAGGAAAATCACCGGTGTTTTCTCACCACCTCTGAAGTATGGCATTGTGAGGATGCAATGCCAAATTTCTGGTAGAGCAGACTCCTTTATCTGAGTCATGTGCCGATAACCATGGCGATATCCTTCCGGGCTCCATCCATTGTAATTAGTACCAATAAAAATTGAAAACATAGAAAAGATTACACAAAAACATTCACATTACCTTTAAGATTTGGCGGGAAAGGCGTGGGCTCGCACCCGTATGGCCTGTAGGCAACCCAAATGATAATGCATACCTCATACATTAATTCGCTGAATTATATTAACTGTTCCTCTAGGAAACACACAGATACATGGTGCCGGGCTTAACCTGCTGGCAGGGTAGCACTGTACAAAAAGGCCTGAGGTGACAAATGTTTACATGCACATTATGCCATCCCAGACAATGCTATTCCACAGGCAGGGAGGAGTGGAGAATCTTGGGTGGCGATAGTAAAACGAGGTTCCTGTAAGCTAGAGTCTGTTGCACATTAATGATTAAGTTAAAAACTTGATGCGCCACCCAAGTGCACAAAACGTGATCCCATCGGTCAGCACGTCCATCTCCCAGAGACACCAGCGCGGTATGCCGGCGGAGGTTTGGTGGGCAGGCCAGCCACGATGACTATTTTCTTACACATACAAATTTCTGCAAACCACATACTCACATTACTTCAGGAACTACAATTCTTACATAAATAAATGCCCTTGACATTGGAACACTTTAAGAAATACAAAACAATGTGTGGGATGAAATGAGGATGAAACATGTGAAAATGATAAATAACAGAAAATGACAGACACTGAAACTAAAGCCCGTGGGAGGCATTAAAATACTGTAGGGCTCTCTATATTGCTGTTGCGTGAACGGGCAACCTTGAGCATTTTGTATTAAAGACTTAATTCTCTCCACTTACACATTTCTTGCTTGCTCATGTCACGAGCGCTTCCATTGCCCACACCACACTCGGAAATAAGTTCTTCGTGGTGTCACCGCTGCAGCGCACTACTCGACCTGTGGTCACAAACACCCAGTAGAGTGCTGGAGGCTGCAGCATTTGCTGGCAGAGAGATTATTTAATACGTGGACATTGGGAGGGCCTCCAGGTGCTCGTTAAAATTGGAAAGTTTCAGTGTGGTTTGATGTTGCAATGTTCGAAGACTAGTTTGGAAACATTTTTTTCCCAGCGGTAATAAGAACAGAAGGGCGAAAAATTCTCATAGGAGACAATTTATCCAGCCACATACTTTAAGAGTTATTGCAATGTGTCAGTAAAACCAGAGCTCTCTTATTTTCTTGCCTCCTGATTCAATACACATTCTACAGCCTCTAGAAATAGCCTTTTTTGGAACTATGAAGACGCAATGGAAAAAAATTATTTCTGAGTTGAAGATGTCCCCTTATGGTAAGAATTCCACATATCTGGAAAAATCAAAGTTTCCTCAGCTATTAAGAAAGCTAATGTCAAATATTAGCATGAAATCAGCTGAGAAATTGCAAGCTGGCTCCCGTGCAGCTGGTATATTTCAGTTCGACAAACACAGTGTGAAAAATTATTTGTAATGATGCAGGCGAGTTTAGGCACTCAGAGCTGGTTTCACCAACACATCTTAAAATTTAAGTTCTACTTAGACACTGAATAAGCTCTCCCTAGTGCCTTGTACAATTTCACCAACTTTAAGATATTTTTAAAATGTATTAAGCAGCTCTTAGTTTAGGCAACCTGGCCCCATACATTGATAAATATTTTAAAATAAAATGTATAACTAGACTAAGGAAAACCGCTCTAATTAGAAATCTTATACCATTTTTTATGTCACTCGTTATAGACAACTGGAGAAAAAGAAAGCAGATAAAAAGAACAAAGAATAATTGTACTAATTTGCCTTTGAGTGACACAAATATCAATGAATATTATCCTAAAGATAAAAAAGAATTAAATGAAATATTACCAATCGATAATAATTATTTTGTTAAAAAAATAGAAGAAGAAGCAACAAAAATTACTTGTTTATAAAGATTTTAAATGTAGAATATCAACATATAACATTGATAGTACTTTTAATTTAGTACAGTCTATTCATTTTTTTGGCTTCAGCAAAACATAAGGTATTTGTGATAATACACAAGAATTAAAAATATTTAGAGGTGTGAAAATCAGTAAAGAATGATATGCTATTTTTCATTTTTCAATTGCAATTGTTCACACTTCAATCACCCAGTTATACAGCATTGAATGCTGCAGATATTTAAAGAATATATAAATTTGTAATACAAGAAATACTTAAACAATTATCTGAATTTAAAAAAAGAGATTCTGGATGGGCTTTAGATAAAATAATTGGAATACAATTAGCAATAAATAAGTATAATCCATTTAAGAGGCTAGTCATATATTGATCTATGAGACGTGATTAAAAATTAAAAAAAAAAAGCCTAAATAAATGTTAAAAATGATGAACGAAAATTTTTTCTCTGCGCAATAAAATCTGTTGTTTCCAGCAGAAAAAGAGTCACAAAGAGTATCTAAATATAAAGATGTGGGGCTTAATATTGATAAAGTAATAGATAAATATGAATATCCTTTTAAATTGATGATATACCAAAAATAAACAATCAAATTCATATATCCATAAATGTATTTAAGATGAAAAATCTATGGTATCCACTAAAACTTACAAAAAATAAAAAGGCAAATCATATAAATATACTTTATTTCAAAAATGATACAAATTCGCATTATTGTTGGATAAAAGATTTATCGAAACTGCTTCCAATGAAAAAAGATAATCATAAATGTAAAGCTAATATATGTAATATGTGTCTTCGATTATTTTATTCTCAATGGAATTTAAATAAATATACAGAAGATTGCTCGCGAAATGAAGCTGCAAAAATCAGTTTACCTTCAAAAGGAGAGCAAATAAAATTTAAAAAATATAAACATACAGTCAAGGTTCCATTCGCAATACATTCAGATTTTGAATTCATATTAAAGAAAATATCGACAACTAAAACAAATCCAAGAGAAACAAAAAAAATTATTAATTAAAAAAACAACCTATTTTAACTGAAGATGGTATTGACAATGGTTTTTATAAAGAAACACTTAAAGAAATATATAAACTTACCAATGAACAAATAAATAACATTGATTTAAAATTGAATGATGTATCATACACAATGAAATATCAATTACACGAAGCTTCTGGTTTGGTTTTTGTTTTATATTGTGTCTAATTATGGTGATTATAAGCCTCCAGTAGTATATCGAGGTCCAAAGCTCATAAAGTTTTTTATGCGATCAATAAAAATGGGAGTAGAAGAAATTGGGGAAATATATTCACGAATAGATCCAATGGTCTACTAACAAAAGAAGAAACGATATTATATGGGAAATCAAAAGGATGTACTGCATGCAAATGTGAATATATGGAGGAAAATAAAAAAGTATGTCACCACAATTATATAAGTGGAATATTCATTAGTCCAGTATGTAATAATTTTAATTTAAAACTAAAATTACCAAATTTTGTTTCAATTTATTTTCATAATTTAGCTGGATGTGATGCACATTTGTTTATTGAAGAGCTAGGATATGATGGTAAAAATATTGAATTAATTGCAAATAATGAAGAAAACTTTCTTAGTTTTGGGAACCAAACAGAAAATTTACAAATGAAATTTATAGACACATTTAAATGTATGGCCAGTAGTTTAGATAAATTATCATCTAATTTATGTAAGGATCAAATGAAACACACACAAAAATATTTTCTAAAAGAACATGTAGACTTAGTTATATAAAAAGGTGTTTATCCATACGATTATATGGATAGTTAGAAAAATTTGAAGAAACAGAACTTCCACCAAAGAGGAAATTTTTCAATAAATTAAATGAATCTGATATAACTGACACTGATTTTGAGCATGCAAAACATGTATGGAACCGATTTAATATTAAAAATCTTGGTGAATGCCATGATTTATATTTAAAAAGTTATGTATTATTGTTAGCAGATATATTCGAAAATTTTAGAAACAAATGTATAAATTCTTATGATTTAGATTCTGCGTGGTATTTTAAAGCACCAGGTTTATCGTGGGATGCAATGTCAATAATGACTTAACAACCACTAGATTTGTCACACAATTATGATGTGATTTAAATGATTGAAAAATAAATTACTGGTGGAATATCACAATATTGTCAGCGATATGTCAAAGCTAATACGAAATATTTAGGCGATTTTAACACTAACAAAGAAGCAAATTATTTATCATATCTCCATGCGAATAATCTTTATGGATGGGCAATGTCACAATATTTGCCATATGGTAGTTTTGAATTAATTTATTATACATTAAATGATTTAGATTACTGGATTACAGAAAAGTTAGATTTGGAAAATGATTCTGAGTATGGTTATATATTCGAAGTTGATTTAGAATATCCACAAGAACTACATAATTTTCGTAAAGATCTACCTTTTTGTCCTGAAAATAAGGTAGTTCGAAAAACAAATCAATATAAATTATTAACAACTTAAATGAAAAAGAAAAATATTTACTACACCATCGTAATTTAAAACAATGTTTAAAAAATTGATTATAACTTACAAAAATACATATAATATTAATGTTCGATCAGTCCGATTGGTTAAAATAGTATATGGATTTAAACAAAACAATGAGAACTAATGCTAAAATGATTTTGAAAAATATTTTTATAAGCTCATGAATAATTCAGTGTTTGTTAAAACTATAGAAAATATTATAAACAGATTTGTTATAAAACTAGTATCACATGCTGAAAAATGTGAAAATTAGAAGCAAAACCAAGTTTCAGAAGTAATACTATATTTAATGGAAATCTTGCAGCTATACATATGAATAAAACATATGAAATATTTAATAAACCAATTTATGTGGGTATGTCAATTTTATACATATTGAAATAATTAATCTATGATTTACATTATAACATAATAAAAATGAAATATGGTGATAAATTGAATTATGTTATCAAGCTAGCGATTCACACATTTATAACATAAAAAAAAGATTTTTACAAAGATATGAAGGCGATAATAGAAAAATAAGATATAAGTGATTATCCAAAAGAGAACATTTATAACATGCCTCAAATAAATAAAAAGGTTTTAGGAAATATGAAAGATGAATGTAATGGTAAAATAATGAAATAATTTGTTGGTTTACGAAAAAAAATTTTGCTTTGAAGGTTGGCGATAAAGAAAATAAAAATCTAAAAGTGTGAAAAAATGTGTAGTCAATAAGCGAATTACATTTGATGACTATAAAAATTGTTTGTTTAAAGAGAGAATACAATATAGAACAATGAATCTAATAAGGAGTGAAAACATGAAATATATATACAGTCTAAGTTTATAAAATAGCATAAGGTCTTTATGATAACAATAGAATTACATTAGAAAATAAAATAGATCCACTACTATATGGATATGAAAAGGATTAATTTTAAATTAATTTTTATATTATTATATTTTAAACTTCTTTAGTTTCTAAGACAACATCAATATCAGCACCATCAAAATCAATCAGTTTGTCATTTTCAGCTCTAATTTCCAAAACAATATGATTAATCCTCTCATAATAAACTGGATATGCAGGCTTGTAAATTATATAATCTCTAAAACCAAACATAGTTTTTGGTGGAAATCTCGCAATTAAATCAGTTTCTAAATTATTCGATTCATCATATTTTTTGAACACACCATATGCTAAATTACAGTATATATTTATTGTTTTTAATGGATTAAAATTTGGCAATTTAGTGTCTACAGCAACTTCGTCTTTTTAAATAGTTAATTTTCTTTCAAAACCAAGAATATATTATAATTGATCATAAAGTTTAATATCTAATTTAGATTTGATAAATATTCTATTTTTGAATTATCTGCTATCAATTCAATATTGAATTTTTAGTTACTTTTAACGACTCAATATCATATTGACCTCTTGGACTAGTTATAACTTCATGTTTATCTACAAAGGACAAATTTTTTGGATTGTTATAGTATTATTGGTGATTGTTACGTATTGTGTATCTAAATAGCTCGAAAATCATTTTATTACGTATCCAACCGTAAAAATAAAGTCGAATAACAAACCACATTTTACGTATTTATCCACGACCAGGAAAACCTAATAAAATACAAAGTTTTCCTCTGCATATCCAGCGTACCTTAAAAAAGCTGGGTTTTACCAAAAGTTTCCCTTCGCATATTCAGGTGACAAAATGTGCACGACCGAAAAGGGTGGCATTGCATATCCAAACAGGAAGGGGGACAATTGGTGCCACACCCCACTTGTTTCGAATTATGTATCCAGCGGAGTGGGCAGAAAATTTCGACCTGCATCCAATTATTTTCTTTATTGTATCCAATCCGAAAATCGAATGTAGGGTAAAAGACCCCATTTGTTTTCCGTGGCATATCAAGGTGCCAAAAGTAATTATTGCTAAAAGTTTCCTATCGTGTATCCAAAAATTTATTATTTTTCGACTTTTTCTCATCCCTGTTTGAATTAACGCGATCCGCGATATATTATTTTTTTATTCATTTTAAAGCAAATATTTAATGATTATAAACATTTTAAAAGTAATTTTAATCATTTATTTTATAAAGATTCGCATGTACTCAATCACTAAAAGGGTATGGTAAAAAAATGTACAGTTAATAATTCAACTATTTATAAATTTAACCATAGAGATTTTAATTTTTTATATATATGCAATCACTTTTTTTATAAATTGCATCTACACACAAAGCTAGCAGGTCCAAAACCCAGAAAAGCAATTCGTCACCAGCCGAACCGGTCATGACAGACACGACCATGCTATGCCTTTTCGTAATCGCGAATGAACTTTTTTTTTTTAATCAATTTCCTTCAATATATGAAACTGGCAGATCCAAGTTTTGCGGGATGCAACAATTGCAAGTACATCCACTGTCGCCAGGCGGACCCATCATGACCTAATCGATTATTTTGGGCTTTTTTTCCAGATCGCAAATCAATGTTTACAATAACAACTAGTCAATCAAACATTATTTTTTAAACTGAAACAAATAGCAAGTCAATCAAACTTTTTTTAACTGAAACAAACAGCAAGTCATTCAAACATTGTTTATTAAGTGAATCAAACAGCAAGTCATTCTAACTTTTTAACCAAAACAAAAAAATGGTACTCTGTCTCACTCGTACCTGTAAATTAAAACAAACAGTAACTCAATTAAACTAAACATTAATTTTAACTTGAATCAAATAACAACTCAGTAAAACATTAATTTATACTTGAATAAAAAAAGCAAGTCAATTAAACATTAATATAAACTTGAATCAAACAGCAACTCAATCAAACATTAATTTGAACTTTAATCAAACAGCAGCTCAATAATAATAAATTTTAATTTGAATGAAACAGCAACTCAACTTAACATTAATTTAAACTGAAACAAACAGCAAGTCAATCACACTTTAAACTGAAACAAACAGCAAGTCAATCACACTTTAAACTGAAACAAACAGCAAGTCAATCACACTTCAATATTATACTGCAATGGCAACAGCAACTCAATTAACTTTTTTAAAACTGGAACTGCAACAGCAATTCAATCTCGCTCGTGCCTGTAAATTAAAACAACCGTAACAAACAGATACCTGTCGAAATTAGGAGAGCCTTCGCCACCATCTCCTCTGTGCCGATTATGATGGTGCATGTCGGCAGGGTGAATCAGCAAAGCATGCAGTCGTTCTCCATACCGATGATTCTTTTCCTAGATGTACTCGGCCAGGTAGCATACCCAAAATTTTTTCCGTCGGCCAAAGCAGGGATTGCTATATCGCACAGAATGCCAACTTCGCTCAATGTTTTGAGTGTGCTTTGTCAACGTCTCGCACCTCTTCATCTTTAGCGTGTTTCGAGTGTTTACCATTCCGCTCTTTTCACTGTACACAAATTCCCACATGTGATTCACCTGCATGTAACGGTAGAAGTGAATGTCCAAGTTGTTGTAACCACGGCAACAGTCTGAAATTATCGTCGTGCCCAAAGCGATCTACTCGCGAATGATTTTGGTCAGGGTCGCCGCATTATTCTTTTCCACCGGCACCAGGAAGAATTTTGTCGGATTGTACCGGTGCTCTCCCCCGAAAACTCACTGGGTGTGAACTTTACATCCTTTGTGGTTCTTGCATTTGCCCAATTTCGACTCGTCAATCTCCACCACTTTACCCGGTCTGCCGATGCGTTTCCTGTACCTCAACACCCAGTCTATGCACACTTGGCGACAGAAACTCGACCAGGCGACTAACGCCTTTCCCGAGCACAAAAGTTCGTTCACTATAGTCTGCTGTCGAGGGTATTTGATCAGGCACCAGAGTAAACATAGCTTGAATATCTTGCACGGAGACAAGTTTGAATCTCCCACAAAACTGCCCTGTCTCTCCGACACTTTAAAGTTGCATTTAGTTCCGTCCTCCATTCGCCGTCGACACCAGTAATACAAGCCCCTGTTTTCCACCAATTTCGCTTCGTCTTCCCCGCATTTTTCGTACCGCATCGTCGATTTGAGAGAATGTCTTGCTCGATGAGAAACGTGTTTATGTCTGGCGAGGAATGAATAACTAGCCTGGCGTTTAATATTGTGATTTTACATCCCATGCACACCATCCTGCGATTCGCGAGAGAAAATTTTCGAAAAAATTGGTTGGATATGCGGTACAGAATAATAGTTGCCGAGTTTGGATACGCTAAATGGAACTTTGCCGGATACGCAACACTGCAATAAAATACAAAGTAAACAATTGAGATGGATACTTTATAGTACACACTGGATGTTTGTATGGTTTTCCCATTACGATGTGCAATACAGAACAATTACCTAAGTGGTTATGCGGTGGTTTTACGTAACACGGAGGAAGACTCGTAACTGTCTGGATCACTGGGTTCATTCTCCTACTTCTCCTTTCATCAACATCTCACGCTTGGTTTATTTCATCACCATATTTGGAGAGTGACCTCCTTCCCTCTCTCCTCACTCTTGTCTTTAAAAAAACTATTTCCTCACCCTATCAGCATGCTTGGTTTATTTCATCCCCCTTTGCCTTTAATAAAAATCATTGTTACTTTACCCAATCGGCATTCTTGTCCTCTCTTCCTAATTACTCTTCTCCAATTTCCCCCCTTCCATAGTCGTCACATGTGATATCACATCATCGCCACGCCCACCTCCGCTCCGAGTTCCGACATTTTAACTCGCCCACTTTATTTATTCTCATGACTGCGAGAACAACATCATTACTTTTTTACACTGATCCATGTGAATAATTTATTATATTCGGCATTGATCTAGAAGGCAGAAAAAAGGATTATGTATTCTGTGCAGATCACGATACAGGAACTACATGAAAGTGTCTCTACATTATTTCATCAGCAGTTACGTGTAAGTATTTATACATAATTTTTTTAAAAACTAATTTCTCGTGATTTTGTGTGTTTGTGTAAAACAATGTCTAGTAAAATTATATTTCTAGTGATGGGATTATATGGATCTTTGCTAGTTGCAGCCAATAAATTAATAAGTACAATTTTTTCTAAACAAATTGTTTCCTTTCAAAAAAATATCGGATAAATATTTTCAGTGACTATTAAATAACGATTCATTACGACCAGGCAAAGTGCTATGTTCCATGTGTGGAAAATCTGTATATTTGAGTTTCATTTCTCATTTATATTGAAATGTTCCGAAAGTTAAAATAAAAAGAATCGCGTATGATTGGCGCAAAGATTTATTGCAGTCTGCATATTCAGTACTTTCGATGGAAAAGTACTTGTCGAAATACTCATTTCCTTTCGAATTCTTCATAGTGGGCCATTCCTTGGGTGGCTTACTGGTGCGAATAATATGGCGATGGATGAGGCGAAATTTTACAAATATGTGAAATGTGTATTTTTCGTAGGTGCTCCTTTATTCGGCTTGCAAGATTTCAAATATGTTTTCGACGATTCGCTTTTACTCTTGCTGACAGAAGATACAGCCAAGTCCAAATTCAATTTATTTTCCATAGATCAATTACTAGCGTTCTACAGGCAATTTAGAAAGAATATCGTGTTGTTGTTACAGTACGAATTTTTTAAAACTACTCTAATAAATCACGAGTCGTCGACGACAGTAAACAAATATCACTGGATGGTTGAAACATTGTTCAACTGCGCAAAATTGGGAATATTATCTAGGTATGTAATCATTATAAATTCATATTATGCTACAATCACCAACCTCGAAATGAATTGCGTGGCAAACAACTCCCTGCCACTAGATGCGAGATGGCCCACCATTCGCGAGAAAAATAATTCAGATGGGGCCACTTAGTGTTTCCAATTTAATATTTTCGACTATGGCGACGGGTCGGTCTCCATACGAGATTCGTGTTTGAATATCACTCTAAAAACTAAAAACACTTCAAATAAACGACCACTCTCCACTCGGCCAAACAGTGAGTTTATAAAAAAATAATACAAATTTAACTATGCGAGATGTATATATCTATGATCAATTAAGTAATTGGACACAACAACCCTACTATTTACATTGCCTTGAAGATTTTTCATAAATTCTTCACTTTGAAGGAACCAGTCGATTCAAACACAGCAAGTAAAAAATTTGATAAATTGAGCGACGAATAGATTAAACTGTTGGATATTCGAGAATAAAAACTTTAAAACGTCAATATCATTTTCACGTACGATGTAAAAACGTTTATAAAAATGGGCAAAATTAACTTATTTCTACTCGAAGTATAATCAACTACGAAGCTCTGTTGAAACTCAACCCGAAACTCAAAATCGATTCCATTTTATCCATAGTTCAAGATCTAAACAATTCTACAAAAATTTGTTTTTACGATATGTTTAAAATTATTCCAAAATGGATTGGCGAACATTCTGCGATAATCAACCAACAAAACCAAATTTTTGCGAGTTACCTGACGAATAAATCACTGAAAATTATCGAAGACTTTACTCGAGATGTATTCAGACATGTGGAAAGATCCAATCAAGTAAACATGGTTTCCCTGGTCAAATTAATTTTCCGATTCTACGTGACTGAATTTGATCAAGTAAGCTCGCTATTGAGTATATTGTTTGTCCCAGTGATGGTTTTCTGCCTAGCGTTCGCGCTTCCCTAACATACACGCATAGAGGTGCAAAAGCAAAACGATTTGCCCGCGAGTCCCGAAGCACAAAATACACCGGAATCGGACGATGTTTTGTGCAATTTGTTGTTCAAGTGTTTGAAAAAGTCTTCAAACCTGACACCGTCTTTGAGCCTTACATTTCACCTCTGCTCGGACACGACAGCTACGCGTCCATGCTAAACGTACACAAATTATTTTACTGACGCTGCAATTGCATTTACCGGAAACTATTCGGACCTTAGATCAAAGAGTCAGTTACAGCAGACCAAGCACACAGCTTATGCCCAAATCTGTTTGATAGAAACAAAATTATTTACCGTTACTAATCGAAGCCGTCAGCGAAAAACTACCATTTGATGAATTCAATCAACAAATGTTCCCGTTCATTTTCTGTGGGAAAAACGACCGGTGCCAGAAGCTGGCAATCATCTTTAGTTATTTCCTCGCCTTTGGTCTTTGAACGATAAGTGCAAAAAAAAAATTTAACATCAGAGTGCATATACATAATGAGATCAGTGTTTGAACATATTCTCTAGATCAATTTACCTAGTTATTCGTTTATGCAAGACTTTTTTACGATAATTCGCGAGCACTACTCTATAGTGGAGGTAATCATAGAACAATTAAAGGGAAACGAACAGTTTATGGAAACAATTTCGAAAGAATTGAAAATCTAACGACGTGTTGCTCGGTACCACAACAGACCAACTTAAAAAAATAAAAAAAATAAAAACGTATATAATGAGTTTTAATTTTTTTGAATGAATGACAAACTTTTGGATATTTTTGTGGTAATTTGGGTTCGAATCTCGATACCAATATTCACCAACTGAAAATTATTTTATGAATAAAATGGTATACTCTGATTGGGTGTCGAATAAAATAAAAGAGGGCGCGGCGGGAAGGGGGGGGGGGGGTGATGCCATGTCGATCGTGGAGCACTCTGGTACATAGTCGCCAAAACTAAACAAACTGAATGAGAATTGGATAAATGAGAAAAACACACATACCAAAATAGCAATTTATTTCGGTAAAAAATACACACTTTTCTATTTAAATTAGTGATATTTTAACATTTTCATCAACTCGTGTTTATTACTCGATAATTGAATTATTTGAATTCGTGTTGGCAATTTGCATGTTCAGTCCACAAACATCGGGTGGGACGTACTAGATCCTTACATACCATAATGTGCCTAAGTTGATCACAATATGTAACGTGCTCTTCTCTTTCATATCGTTCCATGGTTTCAATTACTACAGCGCAATCTTCCGAATCCCGAGGACTCGCGCAATTCATATATGTATGACCACATGGTAATTCTTTTTTTTTGTAAATTTTAATGTACATGATTTCGATAATTTGGCAATCAAAATTATAATAATGTAATTCTTCGCATTTGACAGTTTTCAAATAGGTTCGCATTTTGCGCTGCAGGGAATGCTAAAACGCTGAAGATGCGTCATCGCCGGACGTTTACAATACGCAAAGTGTTCAGATCAGTCGCATTGTTGTACATGATTTTCGACTCGTTACTATAGAACGAGTTTATGCAACACCGATAATATTTCTGAACCCCACAAGGTAGTTCCGAAGCCAATCCTCGATGTTCCTAATTCGCACCGTACGTTACAATGTTTCGATAGAAAGGTTTGGTTGAAATACTGATCAAGTTGTGAGCTTCGTCATAATAACGTATTACAAACTACATGGTTGCCATATTACTGATGTTTCGCATCATGTCTGCCATTCAACATTCAATATATAGGAATCGTTGCAAAAAAAATTTTTTTTTTTCATAACTGCGAGCGGGGAAGTCTACATTTTATTTTTAATTTACATTTATTTATTTTGTGTTTTTTATAAGGGAAATAAATAATCTTCCAAATAAATTGAATTTTTTTTTAGGGGACCGGAAATCCCCCCTCCCCCTTGAACTGAATCACCTTTAAAAAAATATATTTGGAAGGTGGTTTAATCACCCTTTTGTTATAAACAATGTAATACATGTATTTTTTTTTGTTTTTGTTTGTTATGATAAATATTCATATAGTGGTCTGTAAACACGAGTTTAGTTGGTCTGTTTTAACCATTCAGTGCAATGCCATTAATGATTCGCATAATGTGTGCCAGCGTATAACTAGGAATCGTTGCAAAAAAAATATTTTTTTCTGCAATCGCAGAAGGCGGGGGAATTAAGTCTAAATTTTATTTTAACCCTTCACTACATAATGTATCATATATGTAATGTCATAAAACAGAGTCGATTTATAAAAAGGGGGACTGAATAACCTTCCAAATAAATCGAATTATTGAAGGGGGGACTTCTGGTTCCCCCTTAAAAAATTCGGTCAATTTTGAAGGTGATTCTATTCTCCTTATAAAATGTATGTTTTTTTACGTCTTACGTAATGATAGTTTGTCATTTTCTACCATATGTTTTAATTTTTCAATTACTAAGTCTTTGTAGTCAGAATTTGGTGTCATAAAACCGATTGATTTGTAAAAAGGGGGATTGAATCACCTTCTAAATAAACCGAATTTTTGAAGGGGGGACCGGAAGTCCCCCTTCAAAAATTCGGTAAATTTGGAAGGTGATTCAATTTCCCCACCCCCCCCCCCTTTTACACAATGTTTTTTTTGTACATCTTACACAATGATAGTTTGTTGTCATTTTATACCAAATTTTTTAATTTCCAATTACTAAGTCTTTGTAATCAGAATTCAGTAATTCGATGAAATTGTATTTGGATACATATTCAATGATGCATCCTCTCAATTCATTTTTTAGACAATTGACCACATTGGTGCTGTTTGGTAAATAGTTGTAGCGCATAATTTCCTGAATTTTTCGATTGTTATTATATAGTTTTTTAACCACATGACTGAGAGATCGGTTTTGAATACGTGTAAAAGTCAATGTTATTTTTCGCTTGCTTTCATTTGTATCAAATTTTTCATCATCGTCAGATTGGTACTGGCACACGACCAGAGCATGTTGAAGTTGGAGTTGATCGGGCTTCAACACCACGTCTTGAACAATGTCCGCAAGCCTAGTAGTCATCGTGGTCACTTCTTTTCTCCCTTCAACTGCTTCATCATATGCTTGTATTGATTTTTCATTTGCTAATATGAGATGTTGAGTGAGTTCGTTATTTTTTACAATTATCATATCCGCATTACGATTGACAACCACCAACATTTGTATACAATCATAATTGGTTTCTGAGGAAGGTTTTTGTTGCTGTTGAATGCTATAACAACCATTTTGCAGTAGCGATGGCAAAACCTCTTCGTAAACCCATTTCGTAAATGTTTTAGCTTCTCTTTTTTTTTAGAGCGTATCAACAAAGCGTACAACCCCAGTTCATTTATGAATAACATATGAGACTGCCAATTAACACATATTGAATATTTATATTAATTGGGACATGTTGGAGACGAAATACTCATGTGTGACGAGGAAAAAAACAACCTCTTTCTGATACCAAAATGTTTCTTCAAGATGAATCTCTATGCGATAGATAAATTTTCCTTTCAACCCGCATGTGAAGCTACTAAAAACAGTAAACTCTTGTAATGTGGTTTTCCACTTCAAATGACGTATGTAAATACAGTTCAGAGCAGTATAGGATTAACAATTGATAATGACATTTATGCATTTTTGACGGGATGTACACTAGAAGAAATTTACGTAGTCTTATCCAGAACAACAAACAAGAATAAATTGAAGTTTATTCAAGTGTAAATACTTTTTTGTAACTGTTGTAAATACATCAATGTATAAAAAAATTTCCTAACATGTTGTGCTTTTTTGTCTTTATCCTTTTTATCCTATTTTTCCCAACCTTATGTGAAACATTTTTTTACATGTTGTATTTGTACATAAGGCAATGAATAAAAACAGCAAATATACACGTTTACCATTATATGATCTAGTGTATTAATTGGAATATTAAAGTTTGTCTTATGGAATTTTAAAAGTAAAAATAAAGGCTCAGTGAATACACAATTTGGTGCGAGTACATCTTTCGAAGGTGCTACTTATTCAGGAGCTGCAGCTTCCGGTAATTAAGTAAATTAATATTACACTATGAAAAAGAACAATATTGCCTTGTGATTTTATCTTTGCGATTAGAGAGTTGCTAAACTCAAAAGCATGGGGAAAATTAAATAAAAACGTGACACATTCTGAATTTATGGAATCGGTTGAATTTATAAAACTAAATCCACCGCTGTACTTGAATTTTTTACATATGACAGTCATCATAAATAATAAATATTTTTACGATTCTGTATTGAGGTTAAAATACGTAAATATATATTTGTTAGTGACCGAAAGTGACAAACACGCTTCTGAAATAAAATTTAAAATTTCGCTATTAACCCATCGTTTAAATCTTTTATATCTTAAGCAGTGTACTATACAACAAAATTGTTTGGGCCCGCACATTACTCGCGAAAATTATAAAACATTTTTTAGAGACGAACAACAGGCAGAAAAAGAAAATATTAAACAGTTGACAAGATTACTATACAAAAATAATTCCCTATAATTTCAAATTGAGGAGTTTAGGAATAAAGTTGATTCTGTAGGACACAGGTACGAAAATATATTCAATTACGTGAAAAAAATTCATTTCTTTTCAAATTACCTCGAAGACGCATCGGTTGATGTAGAGACATTATGTGGGTGTTACAAAGACAAACGATCCCCAAAAAATACGTAAATCTATGGCACCTCTTATCGATACCTTGAGTTATTCTCAAATTTTAGAAATAATGTCTGCATTCCTCACTTACCTGTCGGTAATATACGATGAAAACGCCATTCAAACATCGGCGCAGCAAGTATTTTAGGGTTTGCCCACAATCATTTTCGATCCGAGCTCGGTCGTCATTGCACCCGATGGACAGCTATACAACCGATAATCGTTCTATGTAATTTTTTGTTTTTTTATTATCGTTTGCCAATATATAGATAAGAACTATGAATAAAGGAAATAAACAACTATATGTGTGTTTGGGTCTACTCATAGTTTAATTATTGCAATTCCACTTGGTATATACATTTGGAAAAACACCACAACTTTGACACATCTATAACAGAATTTGACGAAGAGGGTGGTGGGGTGGAAAGAAAAAACCACATCTCCACCACGACCGCATCTCTGGAAAATAAATTTACGACCGAAACCGATGATTTTACAAATACCAACGAATCTAGTTTAACCGACGAAAAAATATCATATTTACGATCATTAATAATCAAGTCGGGAGAGGCAAGCATGAATCGATTTAAAAAGGTAAAGAGACACACTATAAGTATTCCCAGAGATGTATTTACTCGGTTAATAATTAAGAATTTGAAACGGTTAAATTATGGAGCATTTAATACAATTTCCGACCTTTTGGACGAACATTCGCAAACTATATTCACAGTCCGTCTAAACGATAATGAAGATGGCGAAGTCAAGGGTTCTTTGGATGACAATGAAATAAATTACAAAACTTTACTCGATCAACCGTTAATTTACAAACAATTTTACATTGAATGGACTTTTGAAAATGGAATCGAATTAGTTTACGGGTCCGATAACAAACGAATCGTTGTTGTATCTCCCGAGGCACCCAGACACCTCAAAGTGTTTTCAATCTATTTCGTCACTAATGCCGAAACTATTTTAAAATTTGAAAAGTAACAAGAGTATGTCAAAATTAAATATTTTTCATCAGTGGTCGCTGTGCTATTTGGCAGCTTTGATAAATAAAAACCAACCCGATTACCCGACTGCTGAGGTCGAGAGCGCGAGTCAAACTGCTCTCTCATGAGTCCATCTGTCATTTACATTAAAATGTTTTGAAAGTTAAAAAGTATAAAAAAGTTTGCAATGAAACTTGCATAATGATTGCAGGAACAAAACAAGTGGCATTACATTTTAACATTTCGTATAAATCTAATCTTAATTTTTTTTACACTATGATCATTTAATTGACAAGACCGTGCTAATATACCCTACTCATTATTTTGCATCTGAAATTAATTGTATACGGAAAATCAAATAAAAAAATATTTTTATTCGATTTATCAAGGTCGGTAAAACTCATGACACCATATAAAGAAACTTACATCCCTTCTCAGCCAATAAAAAAAAATTAAAAAACTTACATTCCTTCTCAGCCAATAAAAAAAATAAAAATCTCGCACAGTGCATGTATAAAAGGAGACGATTGAACTAAGGGACACGCTCGCTCTCTGCAAACTACAGAGTGAAGGCACCATGAGAGCCAGCAAAGATACCACAAGAGCCAGCGAAGACACCATGAGAGCCAGTGAAGACACTCCGAGAGACAGTGAAGATACTATGAGAACCAGCTGTGACAAACAAGACTTGTTTAATGAGAAGGAACTGTCACCGGTGAGTTTAGTTGCCTATCGTGGTTGGCTAGATGAACCTGTACGCATGAAGGAGATGAAATTGAGTTTTGAAGAAAAGGATTTTTGTGGTAAATTTCCAATTCAGTGAGCAGCAGCGGCGGGAATTTTGGAAATTGTAATATTCCTAATAGAAGAAGGCGTCAACGTTTTGGCTAAAGATTCAGCAGGTATAACCGTATTGGGGCATGCCAATTATTATTTTGAAGATTGGCCCGTACTTGTGTATTTGATGCAAACAATAGAGGGATTCACAAAGACTGGAGATTGTTGGTGAAAGAGGTTAATGCAATTCGTGAAAACATAATGCGTTACATAATTGAAAAAAGTTAGGGTGAACCAGTTTTCTTATAAAAGTATTTGTTACTAAATTTCGTGGCTCAATGTGGCATCATGGAAGTGGTAATTATCTGCTAGAAAACGGAGCAAATCTTTTATTAATAGGACATAATAACAATACAGTATTAAACAAAGCTGTATCTATAAAAATAAATCGACAGTTTTGCGTATTTTGGACAAAATAAAAAAGACATTGAATAATGACAAGGAAAAAATTGAAGATTTCCTCAATAGAGAGGATTTGAATGGTGGAACCGCAATTATGTGAGATACTACGAAATAAATTTGAAAAATTTTAATTGAACATCGGGCAAAACCCATAACAAGACTAAATGAAGCCAATATCTTAGTTATGGGTTTGCCAGTTGGTATCTATGTATATATTTTTGGAATGAAAATTGTCAAATGTTAACAAAAATGTAATAATAAGTTAAAAAAATGTTATATATATATAATAAAACTATTAAAAATTTAAAAAAAATCTGTTTTATTTTTTTTGTAGGTAAACAACATACACAAATTAATTATAATATAAAATCAGAACAATATTTCTGACACGTTATTTGATTGGTTTTTCTAAGGTTATAACGAGTCTTTCAGGGTTGTTGCTTGCTGTAATTCACGACGAGAAATATCAGACATATTGGTTGGTTTAGGATTCTTTCTTCGAAGTTGGGAGATATCTGTTATTGGCATTTGTCTCGAATGCTTACTCGGTGCTTGTTTTTGCTTTGCATGAGTGATGTCTGGTGCTGATTTGCGCTTTGTGTCTCTCTGTTGATGGACATCAGAAGTTGTTTGAGGTCTCGACTAGTGCGATCTTCGAATAGTACTGTTGGCAAAAAAAATTATTATTCTCAAATATAATAATTACAATCACATTAGAAAAAATCATAGTAATAAATGTCAATGATAATCACATAGATTCGTGCAAAGAAGTTGTTGGTCCAGGGAATGAAGAGGTTGATGGTCCCGGAGCTGAAAAAGTTGATGGGCCAAGGACTGAAGAGGTTGATGACTTATTATCTATATCCGAAAGTGTCTCGTCCATTTCCCCCACATCCTCCGTGTCTGTTTCCTTTTCCATTTGGCTCGAACTCGAGAGATTCACCATGGACTGTGGGTAAAAAATCCAAAAGGCCAGTGATTGTTCCGTATTGTGTATCTAAATCGCTCAAAAACTACTATATTATGTACCCAATGGTAAAAAATTCGAGATAAAAAACCACCAATTACGTATCCAACCACAACCCAGAAAAAGCCAAAATAAAATACAAAGTTTCCCCCTGCGTATCCAGTGTACCTTGAAAAAGCTGGTATTTACCAAAATTAACCCTTTGCATATCCATGTGACAAAACGTGCAGGACCGAAAAGGACGACATTGTGTATCCAAGCGGGAAGGGAGGAAATTGGTGCCACACCCCACTTGTTTCGAATTACATATCCAGCCGAGTTGGGGGCCAATTTCGACATTCAATTATTTCCTATAGCGTATACAAACCGAAAACGTAATATAGGGTGAAAGATCCCATTTGTTTTCTGTGGCGTATCCAGGTGCCAAAAGTAACTATTGCTAAAAGTTTCCTATCATGTATACAAAAAACTAATTTTTTTTTCGACTTTTTCTTGTCCCTGTTTAAATAAACTCGATTCGCGATGCATAATTTTTTTATTCATTTTAAAGAGAATATTAAATAATTATTATTTTTTATTTAAAATTTTATTATATAAAGATTCACATATACGCAATCACTAAAAGGGTACGGTAAAACAATGTGCAGTTAAAAATTCAACTTTTTATAAATTTAACCTTATAGATTTTAATGTTTTATGTATGCAATCATTTTTTTTTTATAAATTACGTCAACACTCGAAACTGGTAGGTCCAAAGTCCGCGAAAGCAACAGTGTATGCAATTGCATCTGCTGCCAGCTGAACTGGCCTTGACAGACACAACCACGCTATGCCTTTTCGTGATCGCGAATGAACGTTTTTTTATTATTATTATTATTTTTATAAATTTCCTTCAATATATGAAACTGGCAGATCCAAGTTTTGCGAATGCAACAAATGCAAGTACATCCGATGTCGCCAGGCGGACCCATCATGACCTAATCGATTATTTTGGGCTTTTTTTCCAGATCGCAAATCAATGTTTACAATAACAACTAGTCAATCAAACATTATTTTTTAAACTGAAACAAATAGCAAGTCATACAAACTTTTTTTTAACTGAAACAAACAGCAAGTCATTCAAACATTGTTTATTAAGTGAATCAAACAGCAAGTCATTCTAACTTTTTTTTTAAACCGAAACAAACAGCTACCCTGTCTCACTCTCACCTGTCAATTAAATAAAACAGCAACTCAATTAAACATTAATTTAAATTTGAAACAAACAGCAACTCCATTAAACATTATGAATAAAACAGCAACTCAATTAAACATTAATTTAAACTGAAACAAACAGCAAGTCAATCAACCTTTAAAACTGAAACAAACAGCAAGTCAATCACACTTTAATTTTATACTGCAATGGCAACAGCAACTCAATCTCGCTCATGCCTGCCAATTAAAACAACTGTAACAAACAGATACCTGTCTAAAGTAGGAGAGCCTGCATCGCCATCTCCTTTGCACCAATTACGATGGTGCATGTCGGCGGTGTGAATCAGCAAAGCATACAGTCTTTCTCCATACCGATGATTCTTTTTCCAGACGTACTCGGCCAGGTAGCCGACCCAAGATTTTTTCCATCGGCCAAACCAGGGAATGTTGTATCGCACAGAACACCAACTTGGCTCAATGTTTTGAGTGTGTACCCTCAAAGTCTAGCCCCTCTTCATCTCTAGTGTATTTCTAGTGATTACCATTCCATTCTCTTCGCTGCACACAAATTCCCTCCTGTGATCCACCTCTATGTGGTGGTAGCCGTGAATGTCCAAGTTGCTGTAACCACACTAGCAGTCTGAAATTATCGTCGTGCCTGGAGCGATCCACTCGCGAATTATTTTGGTCAGGGTCACCGCATTCCTCTATTCTAACAGCACCAGGATGAATCTCGTCGGATCGTCCCGCGGTACTCCCCCGAAAACCCACTGGGCGTGAACTTTACATCCTTTGCTGTTCTTACTTTTGCCCAATTTCGACTCGTCGATCTCAACCACTTTGCCCGGTCCACCGATATGTTTCCTGTACATCAACACCCAGTCTATGCACACTTGGCGGCAGAAACGCGACCAGGCGACGACAGTCTTTCCCGAGCACAAAAGTTCATTCACTAGAGTCTGCTGTTGAGGGTATTTGATCAGGCACCAGCTCGACTATCTAGCCCGGAGACAAGTTTGAATCTCCCACGAAACTGCCCTGTCTCGCCGACACTTTAAAGTTACATTTAGTACCGTTCTCCATTTGCCGTCAGCTCCAGTAAAACAAGCCCCGGTTTTCTACCAATTTCGCTTCGCCTTCCCCACATTTTTCTCACTGCATCGTAGATTTGAGAATGTCATGCTCAATGAGAAATATGTCTATGTCTAGCGAGGAATGAATAACTTACCTGACGTTCAACATTGAGATTTTACATCCCACGCACACCATCTTGCGACTCGCGAGAGAAAATTTGCGAAAAAATTGCTTCGATAGGCGATACGGAACAATAGTTGCATAATTTGGATATGCTAAACGTAACCTTGCCAGATACGCAATATGGCACTAGACTGCAAAGTAAACAATTTGGATGGATACTTTATATTACACATTGAATGTTTGTATGGTTTGCCCATTATGACATGGAATGTGAATTTCCAAAATTACATCAAAAATATTTTAAAAAATGGTGTATTGTTACCCGATCATATACACGCAATAATTGTTGGTCCAAGCAGTTGTGGAAAAATAAATTTGATATTTAATTTTATTTATAAAACAGGTTGGATAATTTTAATATGCTGTATGTTTGTTCAAAAAGTTTAAGCCAACCTAGATATATTCTGTTACAAAATGATTTCGATGAGGTGGCCTAAAAACTAAAAATTAAAGAAAAAAGGCTCACTTTTTTTAAATAATACTGACGATACTCCTCCTTTAGACAAATGTGAAGACGATTCGCTAGTTATATTTGTTGATGTTATTTTTTAAAATCAAGACATTATTCGCGATCATTTTACGTGGGGCAGGTATAACAATATAGATGAATTTTATTTAGTTCAAACATAGTCAAATATACCTAAACAATTGGTAAAAGATACCACAAATTTTTGTGTATATTTAGACAAGATGAAACTAATCTAAAGCTTGTTTTTAATGATTTTGTCGGATGTGATATGACTTATGAGAGGTTTAAAGAAAATTTTTCAAATGCTGGGATGAAGATTATGGTACTATTACAATATATTTGAGTTGAAAAATAAAAGAAGTAAAGTATAGACATAAAATTAAAGACTTTATTATAATTTAAAATGTCTGAAAACATGATTATGTTAAAATGGATGACAACACAACAACAATGGCACAACGAAGACACAATGACAACGACATAACAACAATAGCGAACAAATGTTAAAATGGCAGTTAAATGCAATGTGTGTTAAATTATTGCATTTTTGAAATTGTGTAAAAATTTTTAAATTATCCAAAATTTACAAAACATTAGCTAAAGAAGACTCGGTTGGATAAACATATGTTTTATTAATCCACAATTTGTGTGAATTATCATAACCTAACCGTTTCACAAAAATTTGTTCACCTCTAGTTTTTTAAACTTTTTCAACTAAATATTCATTAGGGTAGTCAGTTTTCATAATTTCATATTCATAAAAACTACCCATTATTTTGCTCCATAAATATATTTTAATTTGTAAGTTGGTACATCATAATTTAAAACTTTAATAATAGTAAATAACTCTGTCAAACAATTAGCAGTATAACCTTTTTTTTTTTTAATTCAGTTTGCTCACACAAACAACATCTCTGACTTTATATTTTGGTTTAATAAACACAAAATTTGTTTGCAATAAATTTTTTTCATTTTGTTATGAACTTCAATTGGCTTCATTACAATAGTTCTATGTTTTGAACTATTATATTCTTTCACTAAATCATCTAATATATTCACCCATTTATAATTACCATTCAAAGCAAACTTTTCCCACATATTCTTTAAAGTTCGATTGAATCTTTCAATGATGCTCGTTTTTAATTCAGAGAATGAAAAATAATGGTTGATACTATATTTTTTCCTTAAGCACATGAAATGTTTTATTATAAAATTCTGAACCATTATCAGTTTGTAAATTATATGGTTTTCTTATAATTAATATAGATTCTAAACCATTTGTTACACATTTTTAACTGTTTTTTGTTTAATTGGTATAGCAAATGATATTTAGAAGAAAAAAACATCAATAACTGTCATAATATATTTGTAAATTACCAGTATTCATTTCTACAATATCTATTTGCCATCAATCATCAATTCTGTAAAAAATTATTTTACGTCTTGGAAATTTTTTCACGCAGGTTTATATAATTAATTAATTATTCATTCTCTCATATTGAGAAATTTATTTTAAGAATGTTGATTTATTTTTAGAATTTCATAACAAGCATATACTTTTCTCAACTGATCATTAATTTTTTTGTATTTTAATTTTTTATATTATTATTTTTAGTGGCCTTCTTACACTTCAAGCACCAAGTGTTATCCATTTAATAGCTAAAAAAATTTAATCTATATATTTTACGAATATTCCTATTGTAGTCATCAAATCATCCTCATATTAAGATATTTTAGTTTATTTTTATTTTAAAAGTAAAAATATCACCTATGTTAATACAAAAGGTTTACTGTAATATATTTTTTGAGATCCCTTAATAACAGTCACAGTATAATCACACATATAGGGATTAACAGCAATTATTTTATAAACATTACAATTCATCAATAAGGTAAAGAAAATTGAATTATTTTCTAAGTGAAAAATATTATTAGTTTTATTCCACTTTGCACTTAGATAAAGCATATGAGATGTTTCTGCCTTACTTTTTTTTTAATCTTTAAGTTAACAAGTGTCACAATTATTTAAAACTGATTGGTTTAAATTTTGTAATTTATCGGCTATATTTTTATAAAAAAAACTTTTATTTACATGGTGTTTTCCATCTACTGGATCAGCCATATTATTAATTCTGAGATTACGAAGACCAACATAGTCTGTTGTGTAAACAAAAACTTTACTTATTTGATCTTCTAAAGCAGAAACAATTATATTATATTTTGATTTTACACATGATTTTAAATCAAGAACACTAGTGTTGTATTTTGATTCGACATTAGTTTTTAAAGCATAGTCAGAAACAATAGTTTTAAATTTGAATCGACATCAATTTTTAATGCGTGGTCAGAAACAGTAGTTTTGTATTTCGAATCTATATCCTTTTTTAATGCCTAATCAGCAACAATAGTTTTATATTTTGAATCTGCTTCTTTTTTTAATGTCTGTTTAGCATTATTTATTCATGTTATATAATCAGCAATATTGTTATTGAATTGTAAATTTATCTCTTCTTTTAGAGCATAATCAGAAACTATAGTTTTATATTTTGAATCAATGTATTTTTTTAATGCATAATCTGATATATATATGTATACATATATCAAAAAATATTTTATTGACCGCATATTTTTTATCTACAGGTTCACCTATATTAAAAATTCTTCATAATAAAAAAACACACTTTTGTAAAATCAAAACAAGTGCTCAACTCACTTTGTAAAGAAGAAACACTCGAATTTTATTTTGAATCTACATATGTTATTAAATCTTCAGCAATATTATCACAGTTTTTACATCAATTTGATTAGTGGTTCCCCAAATATTCCTGTAATATAATAATATAGATATCATGCCATTAAATTTAAATTCTCTCTAAAAAAAAAAAATGTAATACAATTAAACATAGATGTGCACACATAACTGAATTAAAATTCTGAATTCGATCAACATTATAATAAGCATATCTGTTTTTGAAATAATTAATTAAATTAGTAGGAATATTGCCTTGAAATGAATAACAATAATAAACATTATTATTTTCTTTGAAATAGCAAAACCAATGAGTGCCAGGATTTGTTTAAATATCAAAATTAATCACAGTACATTCATTTTTCAGCATATTTTTGGTAGTTAGTCAATCATATAAACATTTTTGAAATATTTGATATTTAATTTTTTTTTTTTACAAATTTTTCAATATTGATATTGGATTTTGGTGATAAATTAATTTTCTTTTTGTATTCCTTGTTTTAATCCACTTCCTGATTTTTTTTTCCATTGCAAAATTATGTCTCTGTTGTTCTTCTAATTATTTTTCTATTTTTACTAGTTAGTTCAACAGCACTATAAATTGCAGCAGCCTCTCCAAAAGCAACGAGTACACTTGAAATAATTCCTCCATGATGTAAATCATTGCCAGTTTTATTCTTTAGCTATTTTTTTAAACTTTTGGTAATGGTAAAGTAATTTGACATTTTTGCTCACATGCAATATTTTTTTTGCAATTTGTTGATCTGTTAAATATTTATCTGTACCGAAATTTTTAAATTCCTCATAAGGATTACAAATATCTTCATTTATAAGTGAATAAAAATATTAAAAGTTTAATCAATATTAATGACCCATCCTAATTTCCTTTATGTAAACATAGTTGAGGCAACAGCCGCAGAAGCAATTTTTTCACCAATTGGAGTATTTTATCTATAGTTAATTCCCGATTGGAAGCGACTTATGAAAATCAACCTTTGAAAAAACACTTTAGGCATAACATGTCAACCTGTTTTTTTAATAAACTGTATTCTACAAATATATAACACTCTGGTTAACTTTAGAGTACTGTATTATTGAATAAATGAAACTCTACCTTAATATATTCTATAATTTGTAATATTTATTTCTTTTAAATATTAATCAACAACAGCAAGAACAGCAATGTGTTGGCAACGACCGGTAAAAAATAGTTCAAGTTAAAATATTATTTTAACCTAGTTTTTTAGTATACTATTTGCAAATTAAATGGTGCCTACTGAAATATTTTAACATATAGGTAGCCCCGATGGCAACATATTTCGTTTTTACAGTTTAAAATAAGAGCAGTAAATATTGTGAGTAGGCCATAATAGTACAGTGTTGTTTTATCGAGCGAAATGGCAACTGAAACAAACTGTCTGCTGGGCGAGGCTTGTCGCTCTCTCTCTCTCTCTCTCTCTCTCTCTCTCTCTCTCTCCTCTCTCTCTCTCTCTCTCTTTCTTTATCTCTTTCACACTCGGTAAGTTTATCTTCGCTAGTGATCAGGAAATTATAAATGTTTTCAATTGCATCATATTTCATACTTATTACAGCAAAATAATGATTTTTGAATTTGTAATTTACAACTTAAAAGTGATTTTAATGTTTAAATAATTTCTTAAATATATATAGATATGACGACGGGCAGTTACCAAGTGAAGTTGGCAGACATGGCGAGCCATGACATGGATGTTGCTTTTTGCCAAACGAAACGTAAATTATTCTTACTCCGAAAAATACTTCAAAATCCCATGTTATGTTTGTAGATGTTGTGTTTTTTTTTTAACCTACTTAGACAAGTTACGGTGTTGTGATAAAGCTGTGTTTCCACTGCAGTAATAAATATTCTGTTATGTGTGTTTCGTTAATCATTGTGTCTGTGAAATGGCGTGACTTTGTGCATCGTGGTCGATACGCTGGCCCTGTGTGTGTGCGTGATTTCAAATATTTTATTAGCACTATTTATGTGTTTTAACTGTGAACTGTTTTATGTCGAAGTTAATTATTTACATACATGTATATTTATTACAACATTGTGCCTTTGCCCTAAAGGGTTTGAAACACAGCCATGTAACGTACTTTTTCCACAATCCCGGAAGAAAAATACTAAGCTCAGCCAGAAAATTCCAATAAACCTAATAAATAGTAAGTAGCAATACTTAGAAATATTAGCGGAATAAAAGTTACCATAGGCTTATTTGTGTGTATGTTCACCGCAATCTTTTAAGTTTGTATGACAAAAATAAACAACACGAGTTGCGTGATTGAATTTAATCTACCTTTTTCGTTTAACTGGTTGTTCCTTCGTTTTAATATTTATTCCAACTGAGGCTTGCCTTTTAAAGAAATAACCCGACACATATCAATAACAAAAGGATAATTAGTAAAGCCCTTTATCTCGCAGTTGTAACAGTGAATAACACAGTCGCGGCAAAATATTATTGTGCATTACATGTATTGTGCTATGTCGTGGAAAACAAATATGTTAATGTAAAATAACAGTAAGAACTATAGTCAATTCAGGCATTTTCAAAACGTCATAAAGCTGACCTAACTAATGTTGGAGGCATAACCTGTGAATATTTGGAATATGACAGGATTATTTGAAAAGCTGTAAACAGTAAACAACACATTTGACAGGTATAAAAGTAGAAGTCACATTTCAATTTTACGTTTAAGTGTAGCGAAAGTATACGAACACATCCACACACACAATGGCATGTAAACATTGATTTTGAAAAATGCTACATGGCAGTCACATGGCAATGTTTGTTTAAATTTGGCGGAAGAATACGAAACGGGCCTGCAAGTAGATATTTAGCAGGGCTCCGAGAATGTTGCTTCCAGTAGAAAATGGACTATAACATAATTTCTTTTGCTTCTTTTTGTAAAATGTTATCTGCATCATGTATAGATTCTAAATCTTTGTTGTCTCGATAAGCAATATCATGATGTTTGCATGTTTCATCTAATTTATTTACTCCTTTATCACCTCTTTCAGGTTATTCATTTAATCTTGTAAATGCACCACAATGATTATAACCAGGTAAATGTAATTCGGGCAAATTTAAATTGTTTAATGCCCAGTTTATCACACCTTATCCATGGTGTTCAGAATTCCAAAATGTGCATGGAATAATATTTAATACTCCTATAAGATATTACATACAGTTGGGATTATTTAGAACAAATCCAGAAAATGTGTTGCATAACATATTCATTATGCTCATTTTTTCCAGCATTTTCTTCGCCCTGAATAACTAATAATCTATCAATTTTCTAAAATAATCCATTCTAACACATTCTTTGGGCAAATTATTATATTTTTATACCTTCTCCAGATCTAGGAGTTTTTTGATAAATAAGTCTTTCTGGTGTATCTGGAGCCGATTTTGGCCACGGTTTTATTTGCTGGTTTAATTATTTTCTCGTACTTCCAACTTTGATTCGCATTAATATGATAAATAGGTTTATGTTTTTGGAATGCAACATTTGTGTCTATAATAATGTCTTTGTAATTTTCATTGCCATTATCGGTGAAATTATCCTCAAATCGTCCTCTTTTTCTTTTGTTAACAAATTAAATAGATCTTCTCTTAAGGTATATTCTTTACCATTAACAGATAGTTTATCATTAATTAACTTTACTTCTGTATCTCCAATGTAAAAATTACGAGTTTTTGCTCGTAAACCATATAGTGTTTTAAAAGCAATTTTTTCAGAAATTTCTTTTCCGAGATTTATAGTATTAAAATTTTTATATAGAAATATGTGGTTAATTTTTCAACTATGCAATTCCCATTTGCTCTTCCAAACTCTTTTTCAAATGATGTTTCTTCTGGTGTTGGTGGATAAAATCTAATTTTTTGCAGCTACAGGTAATAGTGCTGCTATTACATTTTTATTTTCCTTACTTACTTGTTCTGCTTTTTTGCCAATATTTTATAATCCACGAAATAATGGTAGAATTTTATTGTTTTTTTTTTTATATATTTATTTTTTCGTATTCTACCTCATGGTTCTGTTTATAATTTCTATACTACTTTATGGGCAATTTCACTCGATGAACTCCCTCTGAATACTTCATTTATATAAATTTTCTTTTACTCATAAATCAGTCATAAAAGCATTGAGGGTTTTGAGAGACAGACTTTTCCTCCAACTGATCAAATTAGGGGGATTTTTAATACTTACAATACTAGATTCAAGTTTGATATTCCTATATGAGATGGCTTTTCTTTTCCAAACAATACTTGTGTTTTGGAAGAATATCGCATGCTAAAGAGAGATAAAGTTGGAGATGAGGCAAAATACGAAAATTAGAACATATCGATGTTTGTTCAAATTTTTTTCCATTTCAGATTTCTAGAGTAGAAATTTCAAAACATGAACAGATTATTGAGGCTGTTGATAACCCAGGAATAACTTCGACAATGATAAATATTTTGCTAAGATTACCAGGTGAACAAAATTATTTAGAGTCTACTGGTGTTGATAAAGAATTTAGAGTAAAATCTGTTCGTAGCGATAAAATAAATGAAATGATGTATCCATTAAGATATTTGTTTGGTTTTATTCGCAATAACAATGAAGTTTACTGGAAAGGTGGTTATAAAATAACATTTTCCCGGATTTGTCTGATAACAATTGTTTATTTGTTAATGAAACTAAAACTGCAGATGATTCGATTAATAATATTTATTTAGATACAGGTAAAATTGTTATTGAAAAATTAGAGATTATGTTGCCTATTGTTGAAGCTAACACATCAATTGCAATCAAAGAAAAAAATATATACAAATCCTAAAATTGATATTGGTTTTACATATTGACAATTTTTAGAAAAAGGAGTTCCTGCTGGGACAACTGTTTTTAACTTAGATACAAAAGATCAGTTTAATAATGTACAATTTGACATGCCTGATTTTGTAATTGTGGGTTTCCAAACTAATAGAAAAAATCGCGCTGGGCAAAATGTGCATACTTCAGTCTTTGATCATTTAATGTGACAAGTATTTTTGTTAAAAATTGTAGATATGAAGTTTTTCCAAAAGAAAATTGGAATCTAGATATTGAAAATAATATGTGTCATAAAATGTTTCTGGCTTTTAATGATTTAAGGAATTCAAAAACAAAATTAGATACTATATACAGAAATAATGAACATTATCAGCCAACTACAAACTATTATGGCGATATCAATTATTATTCATTTTGGGGAAGAAAACATTTGTATATTATTGTCTGCCTATATAGAAAACAGCAGTAGTTAATGGTAAAACAAATATAAAAATTAGTGCTTTTAAAAAAGCTGTTGAGGCTGGTACAATTTGTGACAATGTTTTAATTTGACAACGAAATTTAACTTATAATTATTTGAAAGGCAATATCACTGAAAATATATAAATTTTTAATCTTATTAAATGGATATTGTAAGTGATCAGAAATAAGAAATTGTTTCGACATTTTAATATAATTTTTTAGACTCATAGTTGAGAGGTCACATTCAATTTTTTTTTACGAATTTTTAGAAATATGGATTAGTTATTTGATCAAATAAAAAATCATTTATCTTATAAAATTTTCTCATAGTATAACATTTCTGTAAAAGATATATACATTTTTAATATTATAAATTGATCAAATCATAGAATTTTGAGAAGTTTGGGAATTTGGTTATGAAATTATAAAAACAGAAACTTTTATTGGTGAAGAATTGGACATTGTTCATTTAAAAATTGTTTGAAAAATCAAATAAAAATGATTAAAGATCAAATAAATTTTCTGATTTTAAAGATGATGTTTATTATTTGGATTGCTGTGATTGTTGGGATTATGGAATCAGTAATGGCTATGCATTAAATTTTTATTTATATTTAAACTTTAAAAATCTTATTGGTGTTTTACTTTTGTTAAATAAAATTTATGAATTCTATTAGTTTGTATCTTTACATCTGATTTGCTTGTTTTAGCCTTAAATCTGCTTCATTTGTGCATAATTTTCTTGTTTTACCTGTGTCAAATCGTGTGGACACATTTTTCAAAAACTGCTAAAAAAACTCTACATTTTTCTGCTTAAAACTACCAATGTTAAGAGCTCTTTTCATAAGAGCATTTAGAGTTTAAATTTAACCCTCAAATACCTTGATTTTTACTTTAGTTTAGATGATTTTCACGATTATTTCAACAAATCTCAGATTTTGAGTTATAACTTTTCCCTGTACTTTTAGATGAAATAGCCCTATTTAGTGTACTGCATTTTTGTTGTAATTTTAGAAAAATAACTCCCAAAAAATGTGCTCTGCCAAGACTCCCATTATACATCTACTGATGGCACTGTCGAGTACAAGCTCCAGAGGAGGACAACAAGCACGGAAGGTGGGTCAATACCAGCCCCAGGACCACCAGCAGTGGGTGCCCAAGGCACGATGTCGCCCGGCGCATTGCTGCCAGTCAGGATGCATCTGACTGTCAGCTCCACGTATATCGATGGCGCAGCTGCTACCAGCGCAACCCGAAAAGATCTGGAACTGCAAACAATGGTGACTCCTCTGGGAGGGAGTCCCTCAGGAGATTATGTGATGCCCATCAACGGGAAACTGATCGTCGAGGAGGACAGCACGACAGAAGAAGCAACGGAGCCAATACCAGCTGTGGTATCACCAAGGGTGACTCTAACCCCACAGTAGTTGCTAGTCCGCTTAGCTACTGGTAGCGACGTGGAGTTGTGCACAAGAACAGCTGCAGTGGCAGCAACAACAAGGGATTGTGCGACTCGTACGAGGTTCCTCACTCAGCACACCGACGTCGGACACCTGGGACTTGCCACAGGTGTGTAAGCATAGAAGCACCACTGCGACGGCAAGAACATGTGGAACAACGAAGCAGCCAGCAGTTCTAGAAATTAGGAGGCTGGCAAGAAGCCCCTGCATGCTACATCCATGATGGAAAGACGCAAAGTCTGTCGTCAGTGATGTGTTCGGCTGCAAACAGTCTCATGAGGGAAGAGGAGGGATTGACGTGTGCCCACGTTGACCCCTTTCCCTTAGCCCATTTGCCAGCTGCACAAGGTTTCATAAAGCAGTGTGTGCGCGCACTCTATGAGCGCAATTGCAGAGCTTTGAGGCAAGGAACGATGCAGGTGCAGAGCAGAGTGAGCGCGATCACATGCGCATGGCACAGGAATCCGAAAATACACCCTGTGAAATTTATGTTATTTAATTTGTGCAATAAAAGGGTATGGTAAGTTCATGCAAGGGGACACAACTAATAAAGACACCTGTCTTCACAGCCCTAAAGCGCTCAATGTTTTCGAAGTGACTTTTTGTAATTATCTGTAATGTTCATTCCCGTGTTTTTCATCTCTATATCATTCACGCAGTGCAATGTTTTGGTATAATGAAAAATATTTACAGGTTTAATTTTAAGAGCAATATGTAACATCCGGCATGCAATGTACGTGTCCGATTTGCAAATGTTGTGTGCAAGGAAGTAGTCCAGCGCATGGTGCCAGCCCACCAAGCCGGCCAGCACGCAGCACGAAAAAGTCAGTAGTCATTCATTTGCGAGGGGTGTACCACGTCACGTCGGGGCTTGTGTTTCACATGCTCAGGCAGCCATCACCATGTTGGACTAATAATTTCTCAGCAGTAGTTATTTTAGAATACCGGAACCTTTTTCATATTTCAGTTGCCCAAGACTTCATAGTCCCTCGCACCTACCCAATGCTTTTATCGCCTGGGTAGGCTTAAATTGTACTTAAGTTATTTCATGTGACCACATGTCTTTTGCACAGTATTACTCGAGCTGATGGGTTCTTTAGCAGCACCAAATAAGATTTTCCCGACAGGAATGTAATCGTGCAACTGAATAAATCGCAGCAGTGACGAGTTAGAGCACATGTGGTTTATTTCCAGATGGCAACAAGGCATTTAAGGTACAGACCTTCTCCCATTAATTTTCTCAAAGTGTAACTTACTGTGCAAGTATGTTTGAAATGGTCACGAGATGGCATAATAAGTAACAGTGCTTTGTATGGGCGTATGGGGAGTCCAGATATCACACAACACAACAAGTAAGGTAGTTATTCAGTCAGTATAAATTTTATTCTACTAGGAGACAACAACTGCACTTGGAGGATTTGCTGTGGTCGTCGGCCGAACGACTCTAAGGGCTGAGTTCGCAGCTACTCTCCGACTTCACGATATTGTCAACCCGACAATATCTGGCGCACTGGGTAATTATCTCCACCGAGATTCCAACACTATATTCACCGCTCATCATCTAACCAACATCCTTATTGACCAACACCTTGGCACTAGTAGCCAGCCCCTTGTGCATTAGACAAACGTCAGTTTACAAAAGACATGAATGTCAACACACGTCAAAATCTGCTACATTACCCTTTTATTATATCTGAAAGTTTCCTGTGAGAATAGGAATCGACATACCCTAGTGGCACGGTGCATTTTAGTGCATGAAAAGAAACACATGTCACTATTATAAAACAAATACAACCAACGATCAACCACCTAACAGAAATACAACTGGTAAAATCCATTACATAATCGATTACCCTCTTTTATACTAATGGTTGTGCATCACTCTCACATGGCACTTACCTTACTTTATTATAATTAATCAACACATGCAAACATCTATAATATATTGCACTGAAAATACATCTCGAATGCAAAATGTAAACAACCATTCACATGGGCGTGTGTTCGCTGTGGCGCACACCTGACACACGCATCAACACAAACATAATTTTAAACAGGTCATAACATAAATATACAATATTACACTAAAACACTGCACTGCACTCTTTGATGTTGACATTGGTATGTCAATTCGAAGAAGTAGTGATGGGGCTAAAGGGTTGAGAAGGGGGATTAATGTGGAACACGTCATCCGTGATGACTGGTTTACGTCATCTCAGCATGTGTCAAGTGTCTTCCTGAGAGGAATGTTTATTTAAGCCGAATAAAGACCCTGCGAACTAATCAGCGAGTAAGTAATTTCTGTCGCCCCAAGGTGTTTAAGGGGACTGGCCCTAACAATACCCGCATTCGGTTGCAAGTTTTTGAGCAGGACTCAATGTAAGCATGCATCAGTATAATCGTATCCTATCAATATGGGTGTGACAGGTAGCCCTGATAATCCACATCGCGAGACATAACAATAATTAGTAGTTTGCGCCAAAATGTCACTGAAGTAATACAGTTTGTAATCAGCTCATGAGTTACGTTTATATAACACCCAAAAATTGCATCTCTACAGCCTTATCTGTGGAAAGGCAGAGGCCAGCAATTCAATGGAAGTTTTCATCTGGACATATGGCCCGCAATCCTGAGGTCACCAAGAGTCATCGTGCTACAGCATCATCCACCACCATGGCATCGCCTTGACGATGCCTGGTGCCTAGTCGGTTTATTCCAACATTTCACAGATCTCACATTTAATCGCCTTACAAATTCTTTTCAACTCATTTCCACGCCACCTCATGTGTCACGACATTTAGTCACCTCACCAGATTGTACCTCGGACAACATGTGCAGGATGCTAGATCTCACCGTATTCCTTTGTGTTGATGTCGGATCGGCAGGACTTTGTATGTTCGCTCGGCTAAGGGGCCAATTAGTGTGGGCGTTGAAGTGGCATAGATCGGTATCGCGAGGCAAGTGAACATATATGTGCTGTTTGCTAATAGCTCATACTTGGCAGAAAGGTCACTGTCCTTTGCCTTTCGGCAAATCGTGCCACATTTCATGTGCCAATTCTCCATCGCGAAAACTGGTCACTTGCATGGTTGCACAACATGGTTGGTGTACATGGAAAATCTTCACAGGGGCCAAGGACCTCCCACTTGTGTATGTGTCCTGCGCACATGGACAGCTGTTTTCGGTGGTGATTGTCATGGCAAATGGCAAGTGCAGGGCCGAGCACGTGCTCGCACTCCCTTTTGGCAAGTGACATGGTCGACTGGTAGTGGTGTAAGGCTGGTCTGTGTGAGTGTGGACCTCTAGCTGCTCGATTAGGGGGGGGGGGAGGAAGAATACTCCCATTATCCCCTGGAAAGTAGCACCAAAATTGCTGTATTTTCACGTTCCGCTCACGCTAACTGCGAAACTGGTGGCTCCACAAGTGGTCATCCACGTTGCAATGTTATTTTGCTATGCGGGAGGGTGCCAATTGACACACAGAAATTGGCATTGGAAGACCCACATTTGGGCAAGCCAAGTGACATGTTTCGGGGTTGTCTCAGGGTTTCGGATAGAGATTTAAATGTATGGTGGGCGCTAACTAACCAATTGAAAGGATCCACTTGGGTTAGCACGAGACTCTTGAGGTGGGTCTTTGTCAAAAAGTACATGCTAAGTGAACCTGCTCTCCATGCCTTGATAAGATTGCAGAAGTTTCAGGTCGTTGGCTTAATATGTGGCCATACTCCTATGGTTAACAACTCAGCTTAGACTTTTCCCATTTCATATTACCCTGCATTAATCTCACGAAAGGTTGTCTTCGCATACTAACAACAACCCTGTATTCTCCCAACTTAATCCAGTTAGAGGATTACATTTTATCCTTCGCGACATCTCATAGATTTTCCCTATGCACTTTCTGCTTTGTGCTGGTTTTCTGAATCATAAATTCGCCATTAAATTCAAAAATAAAATTTCCCACTACGAAAGATCTTTTAAGATTTTTTATTGTCGTTTTATTGTAGTTATATTGGGATTTAACTTTATTTCTATTTACAAGGAGGCATGGGAATCGCTAATTGGCATTACAAATAAAGCTACATACAAGATTCTATTCGTTATGCCTTTCTATGTAATTTTTATTTATTTTTACAAGGAATTACATGTTTGAATTATTAATTATATTTTCAAATCCAGCATTTGTGTTTTTACGACGGTGGCCATCTATGCGATTGAACTGTACTATGCTGTGGAACTAAACATGACGTGCCTAATAAAACTTTTTTTTTTTTTGTTTTGTAAGATACGAGGCCAGGTAATTTCGTTTTTGGATATGAGGGAAATGTGTGTACAATTTAAAAGAAAATCACGAAATTAAACTGTCCACGTTTATTGTTCTTTTATTTGTTTGTATGGAACAAATTAAATATTATGCTTTAAAATTTAATTAATAAAAATAATTTCGTAAAAATAAGTGCGCATGCGCTGGACACGTGATTTGGCATCTTCCATATATAGGCAAAGTTCTCAGAACAGGGGTGCAGATCATTTATGTCATTATATTCCTGGTACTGGACAAGAAGAAATAACATTAGTCATATAATCTGAAAAACCGTCTTTGAAGTGACGACAACACCGACCGCAGCTTTTGGTAAGTTGTACAGTAGTGTAGCGGGAGTTCGTGTGTGAAGTAGAGTGCGTTGTTTAGTTGTGCAAGGTCTCGTTTAATATTCGCAGTGGTTCTACCCTTCACTGCAATACGCTGTTAATGTGGAAATTAGTTCTACATATTAATGCACAATTAGAGCTAGGTTGCTTCACTGTTGAAATATTTACCAAAAAGAAGGCAGTTGTTTTGTTTGATCTTGGATTAATGTCTTTGTTGATGTTGTGGGAGTGGAAGCAATAGTTCGTAGTGTGACAGCAGACGTGGTTGAATTGATGTGGCGACCGTATGGGTGTGCTTGGTTATAAACAACGACAGATTTCCCAGAAGTGAAACTGAAGCCTGTAGTTTCGAGAAGCAGCGTTGAGGTGACAGTGCCTTAACTTCTACCACAGGAACGGCAAGAATCATAATTGTGTATTATACGCCTAAGTAAGGTTATGTGTATATTACATTCATGATCAAGTCGGAGGAGAACTCAATGTCAGAAGAAGACGTAAAAAGGCCTTCTTGTAGATATGAAGACACGGGTAAGTTTTGTGAATTTACTGAGCCACATGTAACCACAGTAGTGGTGTTGTATGACACATGTGCAACACTCATGTATGGCGACGAGTGCTGATCATTGTATTGTGCTCTTCATTTTTAAAGTTTTTATGTTGTGATAATGTGTGTTAATTTGTTTCCATATGTTTATTGAAATAACAGAGGATACGTTTCGGCAATGGAATTTGCTCTCGAGGGTTGAGTGGATAAAGCTAAAATTCTTATTCTATAATTTTCTTCCTAATGTCAACTGAACATTTTTATAATATTGTGAACTAAAATTCATATCAATGGCATCACTATTCATGATAAGTCACTTACCCTCAATATTGACGTTATTGTATTAGGTTATAGGTCATTTGACTATATGTAGAAGAGGTTTTATGTAGTGCCTACAGCGAAATGGAAAAAAATTATTTACGGTGAAATTAAATGCCATAGAAATAAATAAGTAACTTGTTACTGTTTGGTTTTCAGGATAACTATTTTTATTGTGCTTGGTTCTCACATTTGGTAGAAAACCTTTAATTTTATTTTTATTATGTGGTTAATAATCAGGCCTTTGTCAGTGTTTATCTTCTGCACTGTATTAAACAAATACGCAACTTGCAGGCATGTTGGGAGTCATTGAGCTCCCTGTTCATGCACTCTAGCAATTGTTTGCTAAGATAAGTTTGTTTAAACAGTGCTTTCCATCTTCGTGGACTGCTGTAGTAACTAGGCTAACTTTATTTGTAAGACAGTAGAGCCAGAAATAACGTTCACAGATAGTTGCACATGTGTGGACAGCATGCAGGAATGCTTTGTTTTGTTTTCTGCTGTTCATGTTGGCCTAAGTAGTGTTGGTTATCCCTACAGAAATTCACGGTTATATTTACAAAGCAATGTTTCTTATTATCTCATTCACAATATATTATTTTCACAGGCTGTGGCATAAAAAAAAAGTTTTGCACATAATAGGCATACCGTTTCTTCTATTGGTTGGAAAGAAACTAAATACCGTAACGGCTTACAAAAACATTTATCAGACTAGCCAACTTGTTAAAAAAATGGTAATGAATGTGTTGATTCCAGCAATAAACATACATTGTAAGCTGTTGGGATAATTTTATGAGTTTAAGTTGCAGAAGCGTGTTTTCTAGAAACCTTGATGCCTACTCTTACTACTTGGTGAAAGTATAGTGAACTGCAGGCATGATGACTGGAAGTCTGGACTAGTGTTGCCTGAATTTTATAGACTAATACTTCATATGTTATACATTTCACCAAACATTTGTTAATTAAACAAAATATAAATGTTAATTGCAAAAAAATATTTAAGGGAATGAAGTTGGTGGAAATAAATGCTCCGATACTGTACTAATTTATATTTCTTTTACCTAATATTAAGATGGGTATAGTCAGAGTTAAATTGAACAGGGGAAGGGAGTCTTTTTTTAAAAGTAGGTAAATATAATAGTAAAGATGATTGCTATATGTAAACAACACAAAACCACCATTGACAACACACAATGCACAAATTTTTAATGAACGTGACCTTCCGGAAAATACTCTAAAAATGTCTGAAATAGACGTGTTTTGATTGAATGTAGCATTGTGTATTGTGCTGTTTTTGCGCATGTGTGCTGTGTGTAAGTTGTTGCGAATGTAGCCTAGGTTTTAGTGTCCATATTTTTCATTTTGATAGCGTTCTTAATTACAGTGCCTTTTGAACTTTATTTCCCTAGTGCCTCGGCATATTTTTAATTTGTTTACATATTTAATCTCGTGTGGCAAATGTAGCGGCAGATACCTATGTAGTAGCATTTGTTGGCATACAGAGTGGTGGCAGGGCAGGGTACTGTTACTTTGTGTGTTATTGTTTTGTACACGTGTATGTCACTGCTAGTCTTTTGGGAGAGTGCGTTGTATTTTATTAGGATCAAAAGTTTGACACAGTATGCACAACAGAATGTTAGAATTTTAATGGGTGTTAGGAAGATAAAATTCTGACTGCCTTTTTATGATAAGGTTACCAGATATTGGCTGGACCATAAATATCACTGCAATATTACCATTATCACTGTTGCATCTACTGATAATGATGCATCTACGATAATGGTAGTGTAATTATTTTTACTCAGTTTACTGTAAAAAGTTTATACATTGAAACATAGTTAAGATTTAAACAAGATCACATATATTTCTGGGATTAATGCATCTTTGCTGCAAATTCTTGACATGTCATGAGAAAGTTTAAAATCACACCCAACATGGAAAGGACTGTTTCCACACACAATTTTGATCACTGAGAAGTCCACATCATGTTCATGGCAGAGAATGTTCTATCAACAGGAGCATTACTTCCTGGCAAATGTGATACTTCAAGAAGTCTTTGTAGCTGAATGTATAGGACCATTTTATTTTTAAAGTGTGAAAACACATCACTCCATCTTGCACAGGTATTGTTATTCAATTCCCATTCCCTCGTTTTATCTTCAGTTACAAAGGCTTTCAAATGAAGATAATTTATTAAACAGTGCATCTTCATCAAAGCTGGTAATGCCTGTTTTTGTTGTGAACTGCAATGCTTCTTCAAATTGCTCTCTTTATGGGATGTTCCTCAATAGTATTTGTTCAACTTGATGGATATTATTAAAATGAACACCCCATGCATTCAAGTACTGCAGAGCTGTACTGTACAATTTGTCAGACACACAAAAAAAACTCTGGTATAGAAAATCGGCCACCTTCTTCATAAGAGGCTGCGGTGGCTGAGGTGTTAGTCTGATTGCCTCCCACCAAGGTGAACCAGGTTCAATCCCCGGCCGGATCACTCCCGAATTTTCACGTGTTGGAATTGTGGTGGATGATGTGGCTGGTCGGTGGGTTTTCTTTGGGATATCCAGTTTCCCCTGCCTTTTTGTTCCAGCACTGTCCAATATTCACCTCAATCACCCTCATTGCTGTCAAGATCCCACTTTTAAGATCTGCCCAGTTCTCTTCACTCATGTTCATTCACATTCTTTTAAAGAAGTGATTAGTTTCTTAAAATATGAGGGAATGAAATGTTCCTCTTTTCTTGTTTTCAATTTAATAAGAATCACACATGTTTCTACAGTTGTAACTTCTTGCCCTTCAACGTGCTTAATTGATCCGTGGAACAATGGCAATATTGAATTCACAAAGGTCAACCAAAGCTGGGTGCACGGAATAGAAAACCACTTCATCACTGCTCAACATTTTTCTTCGGAAAGGAAAAATGACAGAAGAGTTGGATAAAGTTTACATAAGCCTACTCTTTTTAGGGCTGGTAAAAGTGACGTCTACCTCACATTGCTGCAACTAAGAATATCTCAATACTTTCAGCCATCAAGCTCGCAAAATTGTTTCAGTTGTTCAACCCGTACGTACACTGAATATGGAAATAACCAAACATCTTCACAATGAAGCCTTTTATGTCAACTGGAATTACATTTATAGCAGAATGGTCACAGTTGTTTATTATGTGTGGTCCAACATAGCCTATACCGATAACCTTTCTCTTTAAACATACTTTCACTTCACCAAAACATTGTTTTTTTCATTTTCAGACCACCAAAACTAGTGTTCATGTTGTCTCCTGAAATGGCAACTACTTATCTTTCATTTCTAGTTTTTTGATAACATGTAATGCACTTTGGGGGTGAATCAGCCAAAATTCTTTCGCAATTTCAATTAAATCACCAAATTTTGTTTGTAGGCTATTTTTACACAGCTGTCATTCATTGTTTTATCATTCTGTAAATTCACATACCTAACCATAACAGGCAATAATTTAACATGTCCATGGTTGGATGCATCAGCCAACACAGTCACAAAGGATGCTCTACTAAGTTCATCGTGGACGTCTTTGTTAGCCCACGAAAAAATGTTTAGTATGATTGCTTTCACTTTCTTCCTGGAACAACTGAACTTATGTTCAAAGAATTTTTTCACCAATCCCGAGGTACAATCCATGGATTTGAAGCTTTGATGATGCTGCACAGAATGGAATGCAAAGTGCCTTATACTAAAGCAATTTTTGTCTAGTAACACTTTAAAAATATGTTGATAGATTTGAGCAATTACTGTAAGTACAGCACTTAAATGTCTCTTGGATGCCATGTGCTTTGTAACAAGTTTTTCCACTAGAGAATTCCTTCAATAATGCATAAGTAACAATACATTTACGTTTCTTCTATTTTTGACTCAAAATTTCTACAATTTTTAATATTTGAACCACACGAACCACCTTACACATTTGTAATGACTGCACGCTAAATCGGAAATGATGTGAAAGGGTACTTAACCTGAAACAATGATTATGTTAGCATAAAGAAAAACTGTGAACATTACTGTTGCACCATCTAGTTGCAAACTGTACGAATTAGCTTTACTGTCTACTTTTCAATCTTGCAGTTGACAAACCTACAAACCAACGATGATATTTAGTCAAAATGGCTACAGAGTCTATGTTTGAAACACTGCGTCATGAGCACTGAAATGCCAGACTGTACAGTATATTGGGCAATAGCCGAGAGTGTGGCGCTTGTCTGTCCCAAACAAAAGTGTACCATATGAGATTTGAGACACAAATGATACAGTGTGTCAGCCAAACGCCAAGAGAGAGCAACACTGGCTGGTGCTGCATGAGAGTTGGAACATTTGCTGGTTGAAGCGAGAACAAAGACAGTGTGATATAGTGAAAGATTGAAACAGGGCATTGAGTATGTATGGCATTAAAAAACAGGGACAATTGAGGAAATATATACAAAATTGGGAATACATCTGGGATAAATGCCATTCAGGATGAAATAATTCGGGGACTGTCGGGAACGAGGATGTATTGGTAACCTTATTTTATGAAGTTTGAAAATTCTCCTGCTGTTTGGTGCATGTACTCGAAGTTCTGTACCATAATTCATGATAAAGTGAAAATAAGCAAAATAAACAGCGTAGGTAGTCAGTTAATACTAGCATTTCTACAGTCCTTAGTAGGCCTTATACAACAAACACCAGACAATTTGCTTACTGTGCTATGGATATTAATATTCCAGTTTAATTTGTTATCTGTCTCAAGACCTTTGATAGGTACTATGTTAGGCTATTAAACTTCTCGTAGACAATTCTATGAATGTACTAAAGATAAGAAAATTTGCCTACATGGAGAACAAGCACATAATGGATTTTCTTGACTTCTGTGCTGATACAATTTTATTCCTTGTGAGTAGGAAGATTGATGATGATTAATAATAATGTATTTAGTCAAATATAGTAGAGAATACCGAACATCGTTGCATAAATAGCACAGGCGAGTGTATGATACGAACCTAGTGGCAAGAGGTGTTACTATTATTATAGTATCAAAAATATTTCGAAATTTAGGATTTTTTTTCCCCGCCTTTAAAACCTTTTGACATATTAGGGATTAATTTTACTGTAATTTTTTACTGTAGTAAGTAAATTTTCCAGAGAGAAAATAGTCTTCATAGCCACCATATTGATTAGGCCTATATCATTGGAAGCCTAGGAAGTACCTACTCAATATCGCATGAGTTTCTGCAATGAATTCATAGGAGCACTAAAGTCACAGAGTACTTTCAATTAAAAGTTAAATTAAATATAACTTAATAAGAAAACTCACTAATGATATAGGCTATTCATTAGTAATAAATTACATTTTGAATTTACCTATTGTTTTAGTGCGAATAACCTCTTCTGAAAAATACACTAAAAGTTTTTGTTTTGACTTCAGAGTAATTATTTTCATTTGAGTATGCTGTAGTTAGTTTGGTGGTTTATTTATGTGGAATGAATTTTGATTATAATTGCGTGGTGATTTGTGTCTATTTTGTTTTATTTTATTCATGCGCATGGAGGAAATACCAGATAAATAGTGAGTTGCCCAGTTTTTTCAAAGTGTAATACAGCAGCGACTTGGATAATTTATCTAATGCGAGAAGCATTGTTGTACTGACAAAGTAAACAGTAATCTGTGTCCATAATTACTTTAGATACCTAGGTACTTTGGATGTATTAGAATTTGACGTTTTTGAATTGATCAAATTGCATACAGTAGGCATCATGAGTTTCTGTTGTGAATTAAAATATAACAACACTATTGCCAGATGTGCTCGTTCTTCAACTACTGGTCTTGAGTTTCCAGTCTTTTTTAGTTACCGATATTGTCATTGGCGGTGTTGTCTGCTGGCTGGAGGTGACAACACAGCCATATTTTCTTGTAAAAAAACTTCAAGCTGTCCAGTATTGGTCTATAGTGTATTTCGTTTAGTGTTGTGGGAGAATAGCTAATCTATAAGATTGTTACTGCTTGTTGGCAGTTTAGTGTAGTGTGCAACTGAGCAGTGACAAAAATTAGATAAGGTCATTCCATGTCAAATCAACACACTGATTTAACCTCACCATCTTAGATTTTGATCAAATTTTGCACATAGGTAGCCTCCATATATACCTCCTAAGGAAAATATAAAATTTTATTAAGATGTATTGTGCAACAGTCAGTGATGTTTATCTGAACTGTCACATTAATATTGTTCGAACTTTTACTGACCAAATATGCAAAACATGAAAACTACCAAGTATAATATGCATTTTACTCTTAGTTTGTATTCAAAAAAATATGTTATTTATCACTTAATATGTAGTATTAAGGATAATTACTTATACTTCACTTGTCTTGGCTATGAGGCTCTTTAAGATGAAGTGCAAGAGTCAATATCATATCAAATTACGAAAGACAATTAAATCTGAATATTACTTTAAAAATTAAAAAAAAAATTCTACCGTAAATACTAAACTCGAGTAACTCTTGATGTTGTTTATTATGAAGGATATGAAAAAGAAGAAATGGAAATGAACAGTGGATACTCCTTGGTCTCTTAGCTTTCTACGAGTATAAAAAAAATAGAAGTACTTATTTCTATTCTGCAAAAGAACTTAAAAGTTTGAATCATTTAAAATGATAAATGGCTTTACTATAAGACAATTAGTCAACCACGTGAGCATTAGTAGGTAAGGAAGGACTCAAAGTTAAGGTTCATACATTATAAGGGAGATGCTGGACTTAGCTGTTGAAGAGAAATTGTGCAGTTTGCAGCTGAATCTGAATCTTTCACTGGAATTGAACCTGGTACACCACCTCTCCCAGCAGACTGTGATTTCATAACAGCAATAGGTACTCCGATACCCTTCCGTTAGCTAAAGTCCTGTAGTCTACTCCTGAATCTAACCACTAAAGTGGCGTATAGCTGTGCTGACCTTGCAATATTTGTGATTGTACATATTGTCCTGGTAATGCTGCAATACGGACCATCCTTGAGAAGTCATTTGAAGAGAACCTGATACAAAAGATCAATTTTCGGCAGTGGATTTCAGTTGACTGTTGCAATTTAGAGACTCTGCAGAAATCATCAGCAGGTTTCATTGAATTATTCTGCGTCAAGCTGTTACTCCACCATGACTATTGAAAAATAAGACTTCTTTAATGAAGCACATAAAGAAAAATTTAAAAGAATCCGAATTTGCAGCGATTCCTGACATAAGAAAAATATTTTATTATTGTGCATGATAAAGCCCAGACTTACCACTGGGCTAGGAGACGCACCACACACAATTCACCCTTTTGTGATATATTACAAAGGAGGAAAAAAAATTGCTCATTTGAATTACGTTGTGATTTGATTATGTGCCTAGAACACAATGCAGTCACTGTTTACACCTTTCAAAGCAAACTCATTGCCTTTTTGACTACAAAATTTCAAAAAGTTCCACTAAAGATCTTTTACTTTTCTGTTGGGTCTGCTGCCCATTATAAAAATAAGAAAAATTTCACCAACTTGTGTTCTCACAAGCAAGACTTCAACATTGTGACATATTGTTTTCGACCTAATTGAGTCATATTGGCAGAGGTCTATGAATATATAATTACATATATGCTTTGGTCACTGGTCTATATTTTAAGCATCATTATTATTTTCTGAGATATTAAATTTAAAGTTTGTTCAGCTTGTTCATTATTTTGTTCCATACGTATATTTAAAAACCAGCATATTTTTATTTTTTGTTTTGACAGTGTTCTTAAATTTCAATAATATTTTACATAAGTTGGCAGCTGAGCGTGAGATCACTGAGAGGACTTTATGTGCTTTTGAGGTAAGTCATATAGCTGTAATGTTATTTTTAATTTTGAATGTTGAGTGAAAAATCCATTACTGTGAACTACTGGATGACATTTTGAATGTGATACATCGTTGGACTGGGCAGTCAGGGCTGCTAGACCATAGTTTTAAACTGTTTAAATATGTGATAATTTGGTTGCATAGATGTGTGAAACTGTACTCCATTGTTGAATTAAGGCCAATGGAGTGCGCTGTACCACAAATGAAGAGGGTCAATGAGTATTTTCAGCATTTATTCTGCAAGTAATACTGTATATATAATGTACTAATTTTCTGGTCACCGTATGCATCTGAGGTGAAGCAGTGACATATAATTCTGCATTAAATATATAATCAGACTTCTCATAACAGTCTCACATTACCCTTATTGAAGATTTTTACTGTCCAACTATATATTATGAGCTAAGCCAAGGAAGAGTTAAAACAAGGCTTTTGTATTAAAAGTAATTTTTAACTGAACTTTTTGAAGGAACACTTTAGTTTTTTCACTGATATAATAACACGTAACTGCCAGCTGCCTAAGGGTGCTTGCACACATACTGGCATTTTTCCAGTGCCGGCTCCGGCAATGGTGCAGTCGCCGGGAGGGGTTCTTGCACACGTACTGGCACAAACCGATTTTGCCAGTGCTGGCATTGGCTTAGTTGGTAGTTTTTCTTCAGGAACCATGGAGGAAATATGTGTGTGTTCTTGGGCCCAATTTTTTGAAACTATCGGAATAATTAAGCAAGGAGAATGATTTGATATTTCCATTCCTGTAGTGAGTGTTGGAATGACAAAATTCAAATTTTTGAGATGGCCGAAGCAACTGTCGGAATGAAATGTCAGATTTTCAGGAATTGCTATTACAACTTGACATTGTCACATTTTGTCTCTCATCGAGGACACTGGACCAATCATGTTAAATCTGTTGGGACAGGAAAATTAATTTTATAATAAACAAATATTTGTTGGATAACAGGTTCAACTGTTATTAAAAAAATATAAATATTTGAAGCGGAGACAAGAGTTGTACTTGATAATTGAATAAAGGTAGTGTGTTTGGGGTGGGGGTTAAATTTTCGTATTTAGAGGTCTTCGATAATTCGCAGGAATTCTGCAATGAGTTGTTTTGGATGGTTCTGTTTGATAAAAGAAAGCATACTTACATTTCATTTCCTGTTTCAAAAAAGAAAATAAGGTGCGTAAAATGACTTGTAATGTTTACAAAAATGATAGCTAGAAAGCTAATCATAATTATGAATATTTTTAATACTATATTCCAGATTTACTTGAAATGCGTTTGAGGTTTTTAACATAGAATAACATAGAAATAGTCCACATTTTTTGTAACAACTTGTCAAGAACTGCATCAAGAACAGTAAATCCTTTATGTTCTCCTCATATGCAGTACTAGTAGCTTTCTGTACTGCATTTTTAGGGACTTTATTACTCGCTGGTCCATAGGCTGTAAGACAGAAGTGGCATTTGGAGGTAAAAGCACAAGGTTAGTGCATCACAGATTAGCGACTACTGGATGAGTATGACAATTATCCATCAACAGGAGAATTTTCCTGTATTTTTGCCTTCAGCTGAGCATCCCAGTTACGTAACCATACTTCAAAGATTTATGATGTAACCACGATTTCTTGTTCTCATAAATAACTGGTAGAGAACTAATGTTTTTAAAACACAGTGGTTTTTTCGACTTGCCAATCACTAAAATATTTTCTTTATACGATCCTGTCATATTAGCAGCAACTAAAGCTGTTATTCTTGCTTTAGCCATGGTGTTCACCTTTAAATTTTTGCGTCTTAACTGGGGTTATATCAACAACCAACCAGTTTTGTCCACGTTAAAGATATCATCTGACTTGTAACCTTCACATAATATAGGCCACTTCTGTGATAGCTACTCTTCTGCTACACCATAAGGAACACCAGTTGCTTCACCACAAACTTTACTGCCAACATCATCATAAGTTACAAGCTCAGAAATGTTGTATCCAAGAGGAATAACACTTTAGGTTTTACTTACCCAAACGCTGTACGAAGTTGTTGGTTTTTTCGAGAAGAATAGGTCCCTTGATAGGCACATTGTTTGCTCTTTGTTGTTTAAACCACTTTAAGCTTCTTCAATGTCTTCATGCTTAGATAGTCTTGCTAGCTATATTTTTAACAAATTTTTTCAAAAAATAGGCTTCTTTTCTTTGTCCTTCCAAATTGTTTAGTATGCTACACCATGTTCCTTTGCTATATTTTTATTTGATTCGCCATTTTCTAATCTCCATATTATGTTTGATTTTTCTTCAATACTGCAACATTGTGTGTTGAAACATGCACTCGAGAACTGCGCTCCACGACACGTCTAGGAACGCACTGATTTAAAAACATAGTAAGAAGTCAAACATCAGGGATAGATGGGAAGTAAGCATAGGAGGCGGAAGTGTATTGTATGTAAACAAGAAGTTGCAATTACCTACCCCATTGACAAGGGACTTAGACTTGTGTAATATACCCACAAGGTACACAAATTATATTATGGTTTATAATCAAAACCGGTTCAGTTACTCAAATAATCTACGAAAAGAGGTCGTTTTAAGCAATAAAACATTGGACAATGTTGCAATAGAAGGTTTTATAAATAGGTCAAATATATGGTATTTCAAATGGGACTTCACATTTTAGTCGTAATACCAGATACGTCGTTCTAAATGATGTCGCAGTAACCAATTTCTACTGGAAGTAAATCTAATATAATCTAAAACTGTGCTCAAATTTGAGTCTCTGGTCACCTGCAGACATTAATTACGTGAAACAAAATTTTTTTGCCGCTCACTATACTGGTTTCAGCAACTATTAAAAAGCTGTAATCTCAAGAACTAAATTGTGAACATACTCGGCTGAAACTTTTCTGCCAGAGTTTAAAACTAATTACAAGATGCATTTATTTAACATCTTTAACTAAACTGTTAATGTTGTCTATAGAGATCTAAATACATAAGATTAACAGGAAGTAGGAAAACAAATTTCTTTGAATATATTTTTATAAAAATGCTATCAAAATTATTTGTGCATTACAAATATTGATCTATCACCGAAGAATTGCATGTTCCTTAGTGTGTATTTTCAGAAACAACAGCTGTGAATTTTTTTTTGTACTATGCCTGATATGTACACACCTTGGGTACTGACAGTACTCACACTATAGTCCATTCCCCACTCGAAGAAACTTTCTCAGAGCCCTGCTAAATATCTACTTGCAGGCCCGTTTTGTATCCTTCCGCCAAATGGAAACAAACATTGCCATGCGACTGCCATATAGCATCTGTCAAAATCAATGTTTACATTCCATTGTGTGTGTACATGTATTCCTATACTTTCGCTAAACCTAAACATAAACATTGGAATGTGACTTCTATATGTCAAATGTGTTGTTTACTGTTAAAACTTTTCAAAGGATTCTGTCATATTTCAAAAACCATTCCGTACGAATATTCACAGTTTGGGCCTCTGCCATTATTTACATCAGCTTTATGACTTTTTAAAAATGCCTGAATTGACTATAGTTCTTACTGTTATTTTACATTAACATATTGGTTTTCCACGACATAGCACATTACACGTAATGCATGTTAATATTTTGCAGCAACTGTTTAACATTGTTACAACTGCGAGGTAAAGAACTGTAGTATTTATCCTTTTATTATCGATGCATTGGGTTATTTCTTTAAAAGGATGGCTTCAGTTGGAATAAATAAATATTAATACTAAGGAACAACCAGTCAAATGAAAAAGACACATTAAATTCAAGCACGCAACTTGTATTGCTTATTTTTGTCATATAAACTTAAAAGATAGCTGTGAACATGCACACAAATAAGCCTCCGGGAACTTTTATTCATTCCACTCATGTTACTATGTATGACTACTTACTGTTTATTGGGTTCATTAAAATTTATCGGGCTGGGCTTAGTATTTTTTTGGGACTGTGGCCAATCACTTTACAAGACTACGTTTCAAACACCTAGGTCAAAGATTAAACGTTGTGATAAATAAACAGACTTGGGTGTAAATAATAAACTTCGTCATAAAAACAGTTCACAGTCAAAACGTATAAATAGTGCACATCAAATATGTGAAATCATGCACACACACAGGACCAGCATAACGACCACAACACAGCCTCACCATTTCACACACAGCACGAAACACACGTAACATTATATTTATTACTGGCGTGGAAAAACAGATTATCATAACATCATAACTTGCCTTAGTAGGTTTGAAAAACACATCTACAAACGTGATGTGGTAATTTGAAGTATTTTTTGGAGGAAAAGAAGTCAATGCCTCGTCATGTAGCAGTGCGACATCCTTAAGATTTACAAGCCACCTGCCATCTCTTCTAAATGATAAATGTATTGAATTAAGTATTCAAACATTAAAATATCTTTTCAGTTGTAAGTTCCAAATTCAAAGACCATTATTTCCCAAGAGGGAGGGGGAGAGAGCGATAAGCTCCGCCCAGCAGACAGTTTCGTCGGTTGAAAAAACAAACACCACGTCACTATGGCCTATGCACGTTATTTTGTGCTGCTATTTTTAACTGTAACAATGGAATATGTTTCTATCGGGGCTACTTAAATATTGAAATATTTCAATAGCAATATTTAATTTACAAACAGCATACCAAAAAACTAAGTTGAAACAATATTTTAACTGAGAACTATTTCTTACTACTCATTGCCAACACACCGGTGCTCTCGCTGTTTTTAATTTGTATTTTCGGAATATGATTTCGTAATGCAGATAACTATCCATTATTCACCGCACCGCAAATAATGATTTGTCGATACCTCTTTGCCAGGCGATAAATACTTAACTGGAAAAAGTTTTCAGTGTATTTTTCTATAAACAGTGTTAACGGATATCGGTACTTGAAAAACGAAGCTCAGCCCTACAGTAGATTGTACGTCTCTTAAAGTGTTTTAAAATGTGGCAGTTAAATAAATAATAATTTTAATTTTGTAATTAGCCTGATTCACTGTATTCTCAACTCAGTGATGGGAGACAATCACAGAGAGTAGTTTTGTTTGAGAATATTTACATTTCTTGTCACTTTTTTAAGTTTCTTGATTTCTGCATTTAAAATTACTATTTATCACCCACCTCACAGCTCAGGCAACATCTGTAAGCAAATTGTAAAATGTGGCCGGTGTTGTCTATTTGTGGGCACGAGTCACAACTAAAACATGGGAGAGTCATTTTTTGTAAGTTACAGTTTATTATCTATGCCACTTGTAGTTATTTAAGAAGCATATAACATACGTTATCCATAAGTGCAAATCAAAATAAACAAATTATTGTTATAGTTTATAATACAACAAATAATAATTCTGTTGCATTTTATAGTCTAATGACTGTGCTTATGAACTGCTGCAATTACAAGAAACCTGTTTCTGTGATGCTCAATTGCCTGAAAAATTTTATTATACCACATTGCAAGGTGAGGTTATGTTGGTATGACTGTCCACATTGATTTTAAAAAGAACAGTATGCTCTGACAAACCTCAAAATCAAAAACTCAACACATTCATCAACCTATTCGACAGAACTTTAATTGAGGTTGAAGAATCTGCATTACTAAAAGGTTTTAACTTCAGCATTGTTCCTTCAGAAATACCTAAACTAGAGATATTGGCATCTGTGGAAAGTGTAATCTACAAACTACTGCCAAAGGAACAAGAAGAATTCCATTGGTCAGCTCTAACTGCAGCAAAGACATCCAAGTAGAATCTATTCAGAGAAGAATTTGAAAGGATTGTACCGTGGCAAAAGTCAGTTCCCTGCACTAGCTCAGTTGGTTTACTCACGAGAATCTGGCACCATATTTAAAATAAAATAAAAAGAATGTACTTCCATTTTGGAATATATTTCAGGCTTTATTTTGATTTCCACAACAGTTTATAAAAACCATGAACACGCACAGAAATCTCTTCACTGGACTTCCTAACCCATTTACACAACGTCACAATAGTCAAATTGACGAGCATGCCGGCCACCATGTTGCCTGCTTACAGGCCTGCAGAATAATGGACCATGAACAACGCCACTGGCAGCGCAGCTTGCTGCGTGGCTACCCTCTGTCCTCGAACTAAAGCCTAAAAATAAAATTTGGCAGTGGCTCGCAACCTCCTATTGGCAAAAAACATCACTGCGAGGGCTTCAAAACAAAGATTGTTGATGGCAGGGGAAAATTATAAGAAGTTGAAAAAAAACCTAATCTTAAAAGTGACGCAACTTTGCTCGGATCCTGGGAACTCGAAAATGCCAACATACTACAACTGAAATACAGTCTCGCATTAAAACTGATAGAGCCCTTACTTCTACATGTGGCATGAAAGGAAAATTTTTAATATTACTCCCTTTAACCAAAAGAACAGGTGAATTTAACTAAAAGTCGGTTGAAAAATAATTTATAGAAAAAAAAAATTAAAATTTACTTAACCTGCGATGTTACAGAATTAGTACACTGAAGGATAACACCATTCTGATCCTTCCAGCAGACAAAGGCAATGCCACTGTTGTCATGAACACGACAAATAATGAACAAAAAATCATGCGTTTGATTTTGATAAATATATTACCTTGCAGAAAGTTCAAATGCTCAATATTGAGTGCAAAGTTGATCAAACTCTCAGGAAACATCAGTCCAACCCATCTGAGGAGGTCAAAAGAATGTTAACATTTCAGAACATTGCTCACGCATTTGAAGTAACAGGTAATGATGTATTGATGATTTTTGATGTTCAGAGCCTGTTTATAATGTACGAGTACCCAAAACTCTTAGTATAATACAAGGAAGACTTGAAGCAGACCCAGAACTGAAAGACCGGACTAACTTTTCTATTCCCACCATAATGGAACTAATAAACTGTGTGTTCAAACACCACTTATTTCCAGTTTAAAGAAGAATTCTACCAATAAATAGTTGGAATGGCAATGGGATCTTCTCTCTCCCCTTTTATGGTTAATATTTTTATGGAAAATTTCAAGCAGGAAGCACTTTCTGAAACACACTCAAGGTCTGGTTCCTATATGACACCTTTCTTATTTGGTTAGTCAGGACAAACTCAAATTTGCTGACTTCCTCAACTCCCGCAGACCATCTACACAATTTACTTATAAAGCTGAAAGGAATAACTCTCCTCTTCTTGGATGTTTTTTGTATACAAAAAAAACAATACCATCAGCACCACCATATATCGGAAACCAACATACACTGGCTAGGATTTGAATTTCACTTTTAACCCCACACAGCACAAAGCAGGCATCATTCATACAGTGGTAAACAGTGCAGACATTATATTCTCAGGATGGGGAATAAACAAAAAACCAGAAAAAACATAACCTCCTGGAGCTACTGTAGTTATTCCATGTTAAAGGATTATAAAAAAAAGTACGGAGATTGGGTAACACAACATACGCACTGCCGTCACACTTACTACGACAATAAAATCAATACTAACAAAAGTAAAACCAGCCAGTGATCAATAACACACTTAGGAAGGAATTTATCAAATTCCTTGTTAGTGCGGCAGTGTGTACGTAGGGGAAACAGGCCATCCACTTTCCACTGTTAAGGAACACAAAAAGTGCACTAAACAATGGAGAAACACAAAAAAATCAAAACTAGCTTAACACACCTGGTCAAATAATCATAAGATTCTGTGGGACTATACTGTACCTAGAACCAAAGAGCAAAATGCCATAAAAAGAAGAAAAAAAACGGACTTTCATCAACTTCAATAGAAATGTCATAAGTCAACGGAGCATAGAATTAAAGGGAATGTGGCTACCAATAGTCAAAAACAAAATTTTGTTGTCCTAAATGAGTAATTAGACTTCAAATTAAACCTGTATTTCCACTAAACAGTTTCGACACCCCTTTGATTGCCTCTCGGCCCAATCGGCTAGAAATCTTCCAATCACCCCCAATCAGACACTACCTACGTCCTATCAGTGTGCTGGGAAGAATGCAAGAATAGTTTATATACTCCCTGTTTACCACCTCAGCTCAGTGTACTGTGATTATTCTTCCGGTATCTCACCTGAATAAGGCCTCGAAACGTTGTGAAAACTTGAAATTATTATTGTGCTATCATTTTTTCATCCTGTCTCCTCTTTATTGGTTTATCTGTCTGGTTATTTTTGTGGTTCCTATGTTTTTCATAGTGTTGAATTTTTTGGTTTCATAATGTGACAAAGAATACTTTTTCTTGACTTGTGTTTCGTTGCGATTTTTGTGTGTTTTTTTTTAGTTTTCATTGTTCTGCTGTGTCCGCTGATCTTGTTTTGACACTGGTTTGTTCACTTGTGTGTTTTTGGTTTGTCAACATGTTGTCTTTTCTTTTGGTTTGCTTTGGTTGTCTGTCCTGTTTTGTAATAACAAGTTGTTCGTCCATTTAGAAAATACAGTGATGGTGTTATGTCACTATTATTAAATTATATTTTAAATAGTGGTGAAAAGTATATTTTCCCCCCAAATTGTTGATTTGTCATATTGTTAATGTAGAAATTTGTGCTATGTTAAGTTAGGTTTTTGGGAAAAAGTGTGAAAGATCAGAAATATCCTTTTTACTCTTCTCAATGTGTTAAGGAAAAATGCTGCAAGATGTAGGAAAGTGCAAAAAATTATGCTAATAATGCAAATTGTGTAAAAAAAGTAGGTAAAAAGTATAGGTAAGTTAAAAATTAGGGAGTGTAGAAAAGGGATTTCTACTCTTTTACATTTTTACCCATTGTGGATTTATGTTGGCCATTAAGGCCTTGTCACGCAGTAAAATTTTTCCGTCAAACTGCTTCCAGTAAGTTTGGTCAAATAAAGTTAAGGCAGTTATGACATCAACAAAACATCATAAATGCTGCCATATTTGTCTGAAAAAGTTGGGTGGCTTCAGTTTCCATCGAACATTTGAAGATTGAACCGGTTTTAAAGTGTATTTGACGTTTGATTGTCTCAACCACTCAGAATCGTGCACAACAAAAATGGACGTCAAGTAACTTCAAAATAATGAACAATTACTTGAAACAAAGTAGGTTATGAAGATAATTAATTGATGTAGAAGCTGCCTGGCATGAATGCCATTTTAAGTGAATATTGCACATAATATTACGAACACAGAGGCATAAAATGTCATTGTGCATGAAACATCTCTGATAAATAAAGTTTGAATTTAGTAAAGAAGCAAAATAAAATTACAACATTACTTACGTTGCTTTCTGTAATGGTCTGCATGGAAAAACAAAAGAGATATCTAATTACAAAAATAATTTTTAAATAATAATTCAAATTAGTTTCTCCCAACAAAAAAAATTTGACAGTGTGTTTCATTTTCAAACACATTATTCAAGATTATTTGATAAAATTGGTTGGAAGGAAAAATTTTATGGCTGTATTTTTGCTAATTTTATTGTCAAATATAATTGAAGGTGAAATTTTGACAGTGTGACAGGGACTTTAGGTGATGGAGAGATGCTTTGTTTGACAGGTTGTTTCAAGTCGGAGTGTCAGCAACCCATGTCGCTGTGGACCAAAGCACAGCAGCTCCCACACGAAGCGCTCCAGCAGGTGCGTTCAGTCTATGGGGAGCATTTCCCCATCGAGGTGCGACACTTCCTGGCACCATGGATAGAAGAAAAGATGTGGTATGTTGTTCTGTGTTGTGGGTTGATGGTGAAGTGAGCACTTTTGAAATTCTTGCTTAAGATCTACCTTTCTCTTCGTTTTGTATTCTGTGGTAATATGTAAAATTTATGTTGTCATGGGGTTTAGTGACTATTCATGTCAGTTGGTTAAATCTTGAAATTACTAAGAACCTATATCTGTTAACTAAATTAGGATATTCACACTGCAATGCAGGGCTATTCAATTGAAACTAGGAAAGAATGTGTTCGTATGAAGGCATTCACTTTATTTAGTTCCCTATGTTTGGTACAATTGTGGAACACCAGATGAACGAATTTACAAACTTTGTTCATTTCTACAATGAACCACAACAATATTTTCCATTCCTATTGAAGTTCACAAAAAAAACCTTATCTTCAGAATTTAAAAAAATTAAACTAAACCAATATATTTTCTGTAGCAACTCGGCGAGAATACAGCCATGTTCAAAATGTGAGAGAAATTCAGTTGTAATTTGACAGCTGTGACTTATTTACAGTTTGTGAGTTGTACCTGTATGCTTGTAATTTAGTTTGTGAAAGTAAAGCAAGAGTGTAATACAGTTAACAAAAATAAAATACTTTTGCAGTGGACTGGTTAAAAAAAATGTATAGTTTCATTTCTGAAGAGAAAGTACTAAGGAGAAATTTTATCACAACTAAGACATATATAATTTGGTTTTTCCTACTTATCTGTCCAGTACAGACATTGAAGTCAATTGTTTACTCACCTCATTTTCATCTCCACTGCTCTCCTTTTTCCCTATAGTTCTCTGCAGCACCCCTTTTTTTTTTTTTTTCCTTTTTCTTTTCTTTTGTCTTTTACTCCTTTTTTTTTTACCCTTTCCCTCCTTTTTTACCCCTTTCCGCCTTTTTTACCCCTTCCGCCTTTTTTTACCCCTTTCCGCCTTTTTACCCCTTTCCTCCTTTTTAACCCCTTTCCTCCTTTTGTACCTTTTTTTACCCCTTTCCTCATTTTTTACCCTTTTCCTCATTTTTTTACCCTTTTCTCCTTTTTTTAAATTTTCCCCTTTTCTCCTTTTTTTAAATTTTCCCCTTTGTTCTCGTTTCTTCTCCACTGCTCCCCTAATTTTTTTCCTCTTTTTTCTCTGCTGCACCCCTCCTTTTTTTCCCTTCTTTGCCACACTCCCCCTATTTCTCTTTCCGTATCTGCTGTACCACCTCCTTTTCTCCATTTCCGTCTCTGGCACACCCCCTCTTTTATTTCCTTTTCCATCTCTGGCGCACCCTCCTCCTTTTTCCCCTTCTCTGCCACACCCATTTCTTTTTTTCCTTTTCCATCTCTGCCACATCTGCTCTTATTTTTCCCTTTCCTTCTGTGCCACACCTGCACCTTTTTTCCCATTTCTGTCTCTGTCACACCTGCGCCTTTTTTCACTTTTCCATTTTCTTCTCCACTGCACCACCTCCTTTTTCCCCTCTTTCCTTCTGCTCTGCACCCTCTCCTTTATGTCCCTTTCCTGCTTTCTGTACCCCCTCCTTTTTCCTCTCATTCACAGTGTTGAAGGTACTTTTACTGCATTATATTGTTGTTGATAGGATGTGTTAATGTTACCTTTCTTCACAATTTGGTCTGACGTTCTATAAACTATAGTTTGCATCTACCCATCTATACCACAACTAAACTACCAGTGTTGTGAGCGGTTCATGCTATCACACTAAAGTTGAGCTATTGTTTAGCATTGTCACTCTAACCTGCAAAGCTGTCAACAAGGGTATATAAAGTTCTGATACAGTTACACACTGACAGTTGAATTTGCTTCAAGGGACTACACAAAATCAACAGCATGCTTTGTGGGGCTTGTCCTGTACTAAGTCCTATGAAGAGGTCCACACAGTGTGAGCTGGTCAATATTTAGTTAAGGCTGATAAACTTTTAGAATGTTCTGGCCAGGTGCTAACAGATCAAACAAAATTGTTTGTGGACATCAACGTATATTTTTTTAATATTCTACTTACCCTAATTCTGTTACACATTAAGTGAATGGATATAAAAATTTCTGCTTAAAATAAGGTATGGTTGAATTATTGAACATTTGTGTGATTTGGACCTATGCTTTTAATTGTATAACACTGAAATCTGTTAATTTATGATTTTGTTTATTCTGATACGGATAAAAAAATTAACACTTGATCTTAATACTGTGCAAGTTTAGCAGGAATGTTTCACTATTCAAAATAAAATGACTTCAAGAAATATTTATTTAGAATGTAGAATTTGTCATATTGGTCTTTTGTTCTTAAAACTAGTGATTACTGGCTGCTTGCAAAAAAGGAGTTTTTTTTTAGCAGTTACAGCAACATTGTTACTTTGAATGAATAGGCTAAAAAAATAATGGCAGTAAATGTTGTGTGCATTGAGCAGCATACATTAAATTCAGAAGGATAGTTAAAGAAAATCTTTGGTTGGTTCTAACACATATATGTAATCAGTTTCGAATCTTTGGCTACTTACCATTGCTAGTGGAAGTGATAATAATATCTTTAAAAAATGTAATTCATAAAGATGGGGAAACTTAG